>JAZKJV010003965.1:0-455504 GCA_037367405.1 Ottelia alismoides | reverse complement strand
TCCACCACCAGCTGCGGGACACCCTTGCGGAGCTTCTCCGACCTTCAGGCGCAGCAGAGGAGCCCCGGAGCGAAGCCACCGGGCCGACAAACTTCACCGATCATCTGTTCTTCGAGGATCCTCCTCCTCCGTTCGATCAGTCCTCCCGCTCCAGGTGTCATCTGGGTCGTTCATCCCTGGAGCTGCCTTTACCGTCAGATCAGAGGAGAGTCGATCGCAGCCGTCGGTCCAGTGAGGGGTGTAGCCTCTGAGCGTCCTCGACCGTTTGATCAGACACGTGGCCATCACCCCGCCGTTGGATCACCCCGAGGAGAGCAGCGTTGGACCCCCAGTCGCCCTCGACCGCTTGATCAGACACGTGGCGTTCATCCTGCGATTCGAGTAATAAAGGGTAATTTACCCTTACGCCCCCTCTGCTATTTTATTTCGTAGTTAGTCCTGTAATTAGTTAATTTAGTTGTTTAGTTTTGGGAAAACTTGCATAGAGACCCTTGTGCCTGCCTTTATTTGCTGTTATACCCCTATACATGGTCTGACACGTGCTTCGTCACGTGGTTTCTTTGGGTTAATTGCATTGTATGCCCCTGTTGTTCTGGATGTTAACAGTTGAATGAAACTTTTAGTTTATTTGCATTTATACCCCTGTGCGTGATATATTTCAACATGTGCGTGATGTTTTGGGTATTTTGCGAATAAGGCCCTGGACTTTTGGTACCTGTTACCGATAAGTCCTTGGAACTTATTTTCATTACATTTGGGTCCCTGAGTGCCCCAGGCACACGCGTGGCGCGTGATTTGCTGGGTTAATTGCACCAGACCCCCCATACTCTCGGGTATTTGCACTTTGGTCCCTGTGCACTGTGCCCTCTCTTTATTTTGAATAAAATAGCAAATTACCTCCAAATCCAACGAAAATTGGATACACGGCTCCTGCCATGGTGTAAAATTTTCGAGGATTTTTGAGGACATTTTTGTTTCCATTTGATATTTTTAAAGATTCAAAACCTCTATTTTCTTAACTGTCTAACTCTAAAAATCACAAAAAAATATTAAATAGTGTCTAAAAACTACAAAAAAAATTGTCTACTTCATTACTGAAAACCACTAAAAATTGAAAAATACTTAAAAACTTATAAAAATTCTAATAATTAAACCAAAAACTCAAAAATAATAAAATAGGTGCCTAAATTTTCCTTGTTCTATTCTCTTTACAGGAAAATTACCTCTTAGCTAATTTGGGGGTTTAGATATTTTATCTAAGCCTTTTTAGCTCGGCTGGACAGTACCTTTGATTTCAGTTACTGTTTGATTTTTAGAAAATTAAATAAACATCAGAAAATTCTCAAAAATTCACCAAAAACACTAAAAATTATAAAACACATAAAAATATTTTTGTTTGAATTTTTGATTGATTTTTAGTGTATTTAATAATTTGTTGAAGTGTGTGTTTACTTGTTTTTCTTATTTTCTTTATACATTAAAAATCCAAAAAAATATAAAATAAATTTAAAACCACTAAAAATATTTTGTTCTTTTATTTTATTCCTTTTTACTACTTCGTTGGCCGAAAGGCCAATCCGTGCTCCTTGAGTTCGACCCTGGTCGCTATACCAGGTTAATCCAATAGCGAGTCCGCTTTCGCGTTTTTGATCGATTTTATCTATATTAGTGGTCTATTTTTCTTGATTGTCCGCGCTTGATCGCTTGGGTCACAACGACCTATTTAGTACCTTATACCCGAGTGCTCAGGCGTGACATCACGACCGTGCCCCATAATCCCTCACCTCGCGGGCATGTCCATTGCCCACGATCCTTCTCCAGTCGCCCCATATTCCCCTCGCAATCCACGACTCCACCTATCAGCTCCGCCTTGACCACCTTCAAATACCTCGCCTCCCCCTCTGACCACCCCGTCCACCTTTACGCGAGGTACCTCCCAGCAAGCCCCCGCCCCCGGTGACATCGAGGGGGCGGAGAGGAGCGCAAAGACGAATGTTATCTCCGGTGAGACCCTAAGCCATGGTAGGCTTAGCCAGCGGAGCTTCGCCTCCGCCAAGATGTCCCTAGTGGCAGCAGGGATTCAGCGATGACCTAGAGCTCCTCCTCGGAGCTTGAGCACAAGCCCTCCGGCCGCCCGACATCAGGTAAGCCCCTTCTTCTTCTGTTGTATTTTTCTTTAGGTTCTCTTAATTATCTAGGCCGCTTCACTCGTCCTCGCCATCCACCGTTCCCCTCCTGAGTTCCGCCACACACCTCCCATTCACGCGTCACCCTCCGTTCATCTTCCCCATTCTTCCACAACTCAGTCACCGTCGACCCATCTCCTCCGCCACCCACGGCGGAGGAACACCGAGCTTCCATCTTCTTTGCCCACATAAGCTCCCATTCCATCCACGCACGTATTTCCCTTGTTTCGGCTTGTCTCTAACCATGCAGGTGATTAGCTCCTCAATGATCGGAATTCTCGTCAGAGTGGGCTTAGCAAGCATCGTATCCGTCACTGGTGTGACAAGTACTTCGCCATCGACAGTTGCAGCTCGACCAAGACCTGAGCTTCATCGCCAACCTTCGAAGAGGTGTTGGGGAGCTCCACCATGCATGAGATGGAGCGGCAGAGAAGGAGCTCTTTCGCCAGAGCTCAGACTTCGCCTCCCCCTGTAGCTGAGGAAGGAAGAGCAGTAGTCATTGGATGCTCCTTCTTGGAGCTTATCCAACGGTCAAGGCGTAGCCACGTCGCCAACAAAGAGCCACCTCCAGGATCGTTGATCATCGAGATCTGATGGTCGTCAGACGGACACGTGTCAACACCAGAGCACCTCCGAGCCTCAGCATCCAAGCCATGAGGTCTGGAACCCCCGAGCCTAGACGAAGCTACACCGAGCCCGAGCCTTCATCCAAGGCTAGCCGAAGCACATCGAGCCTCTGCCGCGCCCGAGCCTTCTTCCGAACCTGGAAAGCACGTGCCTAGCACGTGCGATTCTGGGTAATTTGCAGAGACGCCCACCTTCTTCTCCAATTTGCAACCTGGTCCAGAATCACGAGCGTGTGGGTAATTTACAGGGAAGGCCTCGCTCTTTATTTTTATTGCATTTTAGTCCCTCTCAGGGACCTGTTTATAATTTTATTTCACGTTTTCTTTCAGTTATGCACTTTCTTTCTTTCAAGCATATCTTGAGCCCCGTATTTCCGATTGAGTTGATTTCAATTTCATTTTGAAGCTCTTCTCGTTGTCTTTCTTATGTCATGCTTATATTTTAGACTTGATACTATGAATTGTGATGCATTATTTTATTATCTTGGTGTCCAGCTTTCCATATTCCTCATGCCTAATTGCTACATAAATGAAGTGTGCTTCATTCTTTGACTTTGTTTGACTCGCATTTTTAATGGTTCAAGTATTTATTGCCTAGGGCTTGTTTGCATTGCATTTCATCAAATTTATTTGCATGATAAAATAAAATAAAAAATGCATGTTTTCTTTAATGCATTGGCTTGATTTCATGCATACTTTGGCCTATTTGTCTTTAATTCAACACTTAGTTAGATAGATAAGAATCTGGATAATACGAGAGAGGCTCGTGTCCCTAAGTTCGACCTTGGTTTCTTGCCAAGTAAAATAATATGACCATCTGATTTTTTATTATTATATTTAAATGAAGTGGTCTTTGATGAGCCCATTTCGGCCCGATTGCGATGACAATTTCAAGTGCTAATTACACACTTTTAAAGGGCGGATTTAGCGGCTCATCAAGATCGTAGCGCACGTGGATACGCCCCAGATCGCCTTCACGTTTCGCCAGAGCAAGCTTAGGTCACGTCCACCTTCCAGGAGATCCGACCATTGGCGAGCTCATCGAAACCGTTCCCCTGATGCGGAGGAGCCTTGCGAGTAGACTGCCATCGTCCGATCGTTCATCGGAGCCGCCGATTTCCCTCGGTGCTTCGGTGAACTTCGCCCAGGCGGAGTTCTTCCAGACCTTCCCTCTGCCGTTGGATTACGCCCAGCGCCCAGATTTCATCATAGCCGTCCAGAGCCTGCACCTATCAGGTCGTTAGATCTGACATCTAACAGTCTCTGTACGCCCACGTTCACACCTCCTGACGGCCGTTGGATTCGCTAGTTGTACGCGCCAAAGCCGCACGTCGTTATCTAGTCAGAGTGCGCCACCTGTCACCCCACGCACGTCGCATGAGCAGCTTGGGTAACTTGCTCTACTACCCCTGTAGTTATTTCCTTTTATTAGTTAGTCTGTAAAATAAAAAGTACACAGTAAGACTTTTTGCATCTGTGTCCCTTATGTTTTTGATATTTACATTTTAGTCCTCCCTGAGTGGATTGCACGTGTGTCGTCATGTGTATTTGTAGGTTATTTGCATGTACTGTCCTGGATTTATTTGATGTTATGCTTTGATGTTATAGTTTTGATATTTGCAATTATACCCCTATGCGTATTGATTTGGGACATGTGCTAGAATTTGTGGAAAATTTGCAGATAAGACCCTACACTTTTCACGGGTGTTATGATTTAACCCTTGGAACATGTTTTCATTGCACTTAGGTCCCTGTGTGATGTGTGTTTGATATCAGATTCAATAAATAGCAAATATTATCCAAAAATCACGAAAAATTTTGATACATGGCTCCTCCAATGGTGTAGAAATTTTATGAATTTTTGGTTTTGTTTTGTTGTCGTTTATTATTTTTAAAAATTCAAAAACCACAAAACAACTAATGTTTACTTTTAGAAATCCATTAAAAATATTAAAAAACCCTTGAAAAATTCCAAAAAAATTCCTCTTTGCTTGTTTTGTCTTGTTTTCACTTCAGTTCAAGTTTTACCTCATTTCCATTTCTAAAAATCATAAAAATTGAAAAAGATTAAAAATCTTAGAAAAATCAGTAAAAATCATAAAAATGTGTTTTCTTCTTCTGTAGATAATCTTTAGTTTATAGTTTATCATAAAATTGATGCTTGAATTTTATAGGCATTTTAAGTATTTTTAACTTGCCTTTAGATTCGAGTTGTACACTATTTAGCATTTTTAGCCTCATTTCATTTTTAGAAAATTAACTAAAAATAAGAAAAATTTAAGAAAATTAACAAAAAACATCTGAATATTTTAAAAACCCAAAAATATTTTCTTCCAAATTTTATGGGTATTTTTTATGCTTTAAATATTTGATTTTTTGTGACTTTTTGAACCCTTTTAGCCTCTTTCTTAATATTAAAATTACAAAAAAATTGAAAAATATAAAATCCACCAGATTATTTATTTTCTAGATTCTTGACTACTTCGTAGCCTTCGCATTCTGTGCTCCTTGTGTTCGACCCTGGTATCTATACCAGGTAAAATTAAATAGCGAGACCGCTACATTTGCTTGCTTAATTGATTTTACTTTGGCGGTCTTCTTTTTCTTGTTGAGTCCAGTCTGAGTGGTTGAGCTCGCAATGACCTTTGATACCATTCTTGCCTTAGTCGCTCGGATTTTCCGGCCCATCACTATTCTACATGGTGATGTGCAATCATCAAAATCGTCTTAGACAGTAGCTGCTAGCCTGCTATTAATCGTTAAGAACCAATTGTTAGTTATTCAGAAATGAGACCAAGTTCCGATCTTCAATGCCGATCGGTGCCCCGCCACAACGGGTCCTGCAAGCGATGTATACAGCGTCTCTCAACATGCAGTCTCAAGTACAAAATACTAACATTATTAGTTTGACTAGATCCAAACGTAAAAAGACTACATGAACATGCATTCTTATTAGGGTTTAGACCTAATTACCAAGTCAAACAACCTATGTCTAGGGTCTCAATGCACATAAAACAAAATAAAATAACACAGAAAACTCAAAACTAACAAAATAAAAGAAAGCAAAAAACGTGAAAAACAACGACATGGCCCCCAGGTGAACATACACTTGGGCACTGGACCTCGTTGTGGAGAGTAGAGTCTAAGTTAATTATTACATATTTAATTTATCTCTCTCTCTCACCAATAATTACATAAATAAAACTAATCTAATTCTATGCTAATTCTCTCTCATTGCTTCCTTTGTAGCCTCTCCAACTGCTCACATAGTGATGACAATCCTCCTCCAAGCTTGGCTGCATCAACCTCCTAAAAAGTTGTCCTCGCGTGGCGGGCCCTCAAAACAAAGTCATAAAGAGATTGCATTAGCATAAATAATCAAACTAAATCAAATTGAGCTATAGACAAAGAATTAATTGAATAAAAATAAATCCATTAATATTTACATCAATAAATTAATAAAGCAAAATAAATGACTATAAAAAAAAGTAAATGACAAAACTGAGCTATGCTCATTGCTCCCCGGCAAGGGCGCCATCTGATAATCGATAGAAATTTAAGGGTTGTACTGTTTCACAAGGCGAAATCGCAGTCGTTGTGTTGACCACTCTAAGGCCTTCGATTAATCAGCAATTAACCCACAATATATATAGCCATGAAAAATAAAAATGTGAGATCAAAATTTATTATTCTCTACTAAAAGATGTAGAGCGAGTGAGCAAGTAGGATCGAACCTCAGAGAGCAAAATGGGTAGCTTATGATTATTTATGTACAACCAAGTCATTTATTATGTACATATATCTTTTTGGAGTTTTTGATTATATAATATTAAAAATATATATATTTGTGTTTTTAATTTTATAATTTTATATTTTCTTTTTATATTTTTAGATTTTATAATTCTTTTTCTTTTTTAAAAACATATATAGGATATATAAAGCCTATATATATAATATAGAATAATTATATTTATAAATACTAGTAAATATAAGTAAAATATAAAATAAAGTTTATTTTTGGATTTTATAAATTTTTCAAATGTTTCTGTAATTTTTCTGAAACTTTTACTAATTTTTATGCATTTTTAATATCAACAATATCCCAAATAAGGGACTAAATAAATTGGCTGACATTGATTTGAATATTAAAAAGAGTAAATAGTTTCCAAAATTATCAAAATTAATTTTAGTATATAAATATTTATATATAGAAATTACAAACAAGGAAAACATATTTTTGATTTTTTTAATGATTGTTTATATTTTTATGAAGGTTTTTGGTGTTTTTCCATTTTTTAAGTTTTTTCTTTTTTTCATTTTTAGTTATTTTTAGTCCGTGATTAAAATATAGTAAAACAAACTATATATAGCTTTTTGGAATTTTTAGGCACGTTTTTATATTTTTTAGCGTTTTATAAGAACAGTACAAAATTAGGCTCCTTTTAATTCTTAGTATGGATAAAATGCAAAAAAGGTGAAATAAATGTGTCGTACGAATCCATGGCAAGAGGCATTTATCCCTATTTTTGCAGATTTTTAAGAGCACGATAGATATTTATAATAAATAGATGAAATGTACAAAATACATGTCCTAACAGTGGCATAGTTGCAATAAAAACTAACTTTCGGGACTCAAATGCAATTTTTCCAAAAATATAAAACGTATTTTTAATTTTCATAAACTATTTTACAATTACAAAAAATATCAGGGGCTTCATTGTAATTTCACCATCTCACGTAGGACGATACGTGAGGTGACATAGAAGGGACCCAAATGTAAATAAAAGAAGTATAAGGGGGCATTTGCAAAATTTCCAATTTTTTACACATTATATATTATTTACAAGACTAAATAATAAATACAAACATGGCTAAAATAGGCAATTTACCCCATAAATGCGTGTGATCGAAAGACTGAAGGTATTGCACTTGACACGTGGCCGCTCCACATTACACGATGACGCTTCACCTTGGACGTTGGAGATCAGATCTCCAGTGGATGATCTATGGCTATGGCGTGTTGCATCCAACGACTGTTGCTGCAACTGGGACTCCTCATCGATCGGACGGTGAAGAACGTGGGAGGAAGAACATGGAAGATCGACGGAGCTCGTGAACTTCGATCTCCTCCCCCACACATCTCTGACGATGGTTGTCTTTGTGACGAGGCTCAAGAGGGTCATGGAGGCAACGTCTGTCTTCTAGAGGGCAAAAAAGACTCCGACGAGCGCCGGAGATCACAACAAGGTCGAGGAAGTAAAGGGCCCCCAGGTACCTGCAATGGGATCAAACTCAACTTAGAAGGGTCCTTGTTGCCCCAGACCCTGCAAGGAGGTTCACACAAGCAACAAAAAGGGATCTGGACAGTTATTAAATGGGTTCGACAGCTTGATGATGTGGCGACGAGGCTTCCGACGAGGCGGTGGAGGGAAGCCTTGATTCCTAGAACCAAGGAGGTCCTGGTTGGGTTGATGGCTCAGGAGGGTGGAGAAAGTGCTGGGGGAAGAAGTGTGATGGTTGGCAATGGTTGTTAAAAAGAGAAGCACGGTGAAAACACAGTGGGAACGTTCACCGGAGTTGAGCTCCGATGAATTATGAATCAGATCGATTAAGAGAGATCATTACCCTAGTCATTAAACTAATCACTGAAATGAAACATTGAAATTAAAAGCTACCTGAAATAATCAAAGAAGGTGCATCTCTTATACTTGAGGGAGCTCAGGGAGCAGGGTGGTCGGCGACGACTACCTGGGTTCACCTCCGTCCTCTTGGAGCGACTCCCGTGACAAAGACGATCCTCCTGTCACGAGGATGCTTCTGCGACCCAAGAACCGGGCTCCTAGACTCGGATTAGTGACCAAATTTGCAAAAGGAGGAGAAGGCTCTTATTTATAGACAAGACTTAGAACCCTTATTAACTGGGTTATTGGAAGAAGATCGCGCTATGTACATGTAATCCAGATGCTTAGCATGTAGGAGGGATGATTAATGATGAAATTTTATTTTAGATTTATATTTTTAGTAGAATATAAAAATGTTTATTATTATAGGTATTTTGCCGAATGGATTTCTCTTTTATTTATTTACATGTATTATTATAGGTATTTTGCCTATGTTTTATAAAGACTTGTTTTCTTTTGTGTTTTCTTTACGATTTTATTTTTGTTTTAATATGCAAATATGTTATAAATAATATTTACAAAATTATAAAAATATAGAGTTGTAGAAATAATCAGGAATGAATAATTTGAATATTTTATTCGGGCCTATTGTATAATGAAGATCCAAAACCTTACTTTCACACTTTAACTCCAAAAAATATGAAACCATCTCCATTAAAAAACTTATTATAAGTTATATACAATTAAATTGATTTTGATACATTTTGAATTTTTATTTGGAAGATATGGTTCTGTGAATTTGGAATTTTGGCTTTTATTTTCTATATAAAAAGTACATTGTGTATTATTTTTGTACAAACTCAATTTTGTATTTTTATTTAGATTATTATCTACAACTTTCATGCAAAAAATTTCTTCATTTGATGTATAAATAATAAAGAATAAAATAGGTGTCAAAATAACTTATTGAATGAATAAAATAAATAGATTTTTATTGTATTTTTGGCCCTTATCTCCTCTTACTTTATTCCTTGTCAACCAGTTCAATTCTTGACTTGATCTCAGGGTTTAGGGTCATAAAATATCTTCAATATTTTATTCTTTTTCTTTTCTTCTCTTTATTCTATAATTTTAACATTAAAGACAATATTATTTAAACAATAAATACCATAAATAATGAATGCTATTTTGCACAAATTGATGTTATTTACATGCTTTAGCTAGGTTTTTAAGGCTAAAATGATAGAATAAAGGTGATGAAATGGAGATTCATCAACAGGGGGTTAGGGTCTTGGGATCCTGAGTTCACATCTATTCTCTCTACTCAGTGATTAGAGGAAATTGACAGAATGAGATCGGAGTTGTCGTTGCCAGACTGCTTCACTCTGGGCAGGGATCATTTTGAATGGGAGGGTGGCAGATTCTCGACGAAGAAAGCATACAAGGACTTCAGAGGGGCCGCTGCGGACTAGGATCCAGACCTTTGTTAGGATATGAAGATCGTTTGGGCTAGTAATATCCCATGAAGAGTCAAGGTTTTCTTTTGGTGCTTGAGAAGGGGCAGATTATGTGACAAAGCAAGGAAGGGAAGGTTGTTCGGCATACAAGATACACAGTATGACAGATGCGGAGAACATGTCGAAGACACGGAACATTTGTTCTTTAGATGCCCCTAGTCAGAACATGTTTGGAAGGAGATTGGGGTATCCTGGATTTCATTGGGAGGGACTGTTGTTTTCTAGTGGTCGGTAGGGGGAATTCAACGGATGACAACACATTATCGTTTGCAGCACTTTGGGCTATTTTGGGGGGGAGGGGGAGGAATGACCTCATCTTCAAAAATCAAAGATTTTACCATGAAAATGTACTAGCTCATTGTAACTCTCTATCGCTTTTAGATCTCCAGGTAATGTACTACTCTTTTTTTGATAATATATATCCAATATGGTGAATCCCAATTCGGGATGTCACCCTCTTTTTATTTAAAAAAATCTTTCAATATTAATATGTATATCAAATAGATAATCATGATTCTGATAGGAATATTTAATAAATGGATACGGATTTTTTGATGGAGATAATTATCTTCTAACACTTACAACAAGAATATATTTTTTGTAAATTTTAAATTAGTGGCTAATTAAATCAAAATTACATAATAAAACTATTACATAATAAAATAGAAAAAGTACAAATCCAAGAGTAAATAACTTGTATATCATATATTTATATATAGTTTAGTAACGTAAATATCTATTTCTATACATACATTTGAAAATAGCTTCAAAATACAACATATTGTGTGAAAGACTCAATCTCAACGGGGTACCTAACATCCGATCTTAGAGGGCTTGCGGTATCCAACAATTTGGATCCGCCAATTGTTATGTTGGTCGCTCTTGTGGCTCTCGATACCGAAACAGATCATATCAATCAATAACTAACCCACAATGATGATTAAGTGAATAAGTAAGTGAGCTAAATTTTATTATACCCCATAAAAATATGTATAGTAGACAAGTAGTATGGGTTGAACCACAAGAAGTACACGAGGTAGAGCAAAGGTGAATATACTACCAGGGATTTATTATTTTTTTTCAAATTTTTTATGGGTTTTAATCTGTAAGTATATTTTTTATGGTTTTTTATTTTATACATTTTTTATTTTAAATTTTGGAAATAAAATATAAGCGATATAGTTAATAGAACATTATATATAACAAATAAAAAAGAGGTGTTTTTGGATTTTTAAAATATATCCAATAAACTCAAAAATCAAGAAATAAATATTTTAGGTTTTATAAAATTTTCTCTATTTTTGGTGATTTTTGGATAATATTTCCTAGTGAAATATGCATCCAAGCCTTCCGCTCTTCCTAGCTTTTCTCTACCAACTTATTTGCTTTGTACATGGATTTATTAATTCCCACCCTCCTCGCTGGAAGTGAGTACCGATGAAGCCTCCCTTCCGACGACTCGAGTCGATTGCAATCATTCCCTCAATCGACTCCATCTGTGAGTGAGTTGTGCGCAGTGTGTACTAGTTCGATACAAATTGGCGTAGAGGTTCGACCAACGAGGTGTAGGAATGATTCCCGGTCAATGATTTTTAGGGATTCTTAAATAATGAATACAAGAAATAAACAAAACGAAAAATCCAGAAACTTGAAATGGATTTAATAAACATTTATCAAAACAAATTGAGTCCAAAATAAATTTCCTATATATTAGATAATGCAAAGAAATTTCGTAGACTCATTTTTGTGATTTTTTTGTTATTTCATATAACTTTTATAAAGTTTTCTGTGTTTTGCAAATTTTAGGAGTTTTAAGTAATATTTTGCAAAAATATTTGAATAGTATATGAAATATAACTAGATAGACATATATGATTTTTTTAGAATTTTACACAATATTTTTTTAAATTTTTATGGATTTTTAAATACTAAAAAGTAAAAAATGCAATGTTTTTGAATTTATATAAATACGAAAAATCATTTTATTTATCCTGTGAAAAATATGTGTGATAAAATATGGTTCCAGGCACCTAAGATAATTTTCCTATAAATTTTAGATGGAAAATGATATTTTTATGAATTAAAATACAATCACCAAATTAAATCATCAATATAGGGACCTAGTGGCAATTTCTATGATGTTTTAGAGCATTTTATCACATTAGCAAAGTCTAGGGGCATATATGTAATTTTTATGTATAAAATATAATATATGTTTAGTTAGGTATAAATGCAAATAAGAGAAACAACAAGACCAAGTATGAAATTTATCTTAAAATATTTCAACTGATATATAAAGTTTCACATACAACCCTAAGGGGTCCATGCAAAATACATGCCCCCTCACTTGCATAGGCATGTGAGGTGACGTGAAATTGAACTAATATGCAAATAATTAGAAGCTTGAAGTCTGAAGTGAAAATATTACAGAAATTTTACAATTGCAAATGAAAGTTTAAATACTAAACAATAAATACAAAGACACGTGGTTTAAGAGCCAAAATATCCCCAAACGCATGCTGGTGGACTGCATTGATGAATATACTTAAATATGTGGCGCCTCCACAACAGGCAATGACGTTTCGAGGATGGATGGTGGAGAATAGATCCCGCCTCTGATCGACAGTACTTGGACACCTGATCGGATGACAACTGTACACCTGGGGCTCGAAGCTTGATCCAACGGCTCTGAGCTTATCAGGAAGAGCAACTTTAGAACATATGGGCATTAGGCTTCGATCGAGCCTCCTACGCAAGCATGATGCTCTCTTTGGCTGCTAAGTTGCTTTTCACCTTCTTGGATAGATTTCGTAGCTGGGGGTGAGTCAAAAAGTTCCAGACCTCGTCAATGGAGGTCTGGAGGGTCGGAGAAGGTCCGAGCACCTGGAGTTGTAGGTATGAATGATTCTACCCCCTAGATGGGGTCTTTACGTGTGTGGGGAATGCACTAGGAGCTTCAAGACTCGAGGGTGAAGCTCCTCGACCCATAAATGAGCAAAAATGGGGGATGGAATGGAAGGGTGGAGGTCTCCGACAACTAGCGGAGGATGGAGACTTACTTCCAGATCTATGCCAAATATGGGTTGGATAGTGGATCGACATGATAGAATGTGCTGAGATGAAGATGGGGGGGGGATGGTCGTTCAATGGTCAACAACTAGCGGAATAGAGGTAGGAGCCTAGAGCTCCAACGAACTATGATTTCTTATTTAAGCTAAGATAAACATAATCAAAAGAAGTAAAATTCAAACCTAAGCTACTGCTACTCCTAGGAATAGAAAGAACAAAGAAATAAAGATCATTGGACCAGGGATGGTCAGGAACAAAACCACATGGAGAAGGTCTCCGACAATGGTGAATCACCTCCTCCACTCCTCCTCCGGGCTTTAATGCAGGAGGCTCTATTTACTGTCACTGAGGGCAAGCTCTGGTGATGAATTTTGGGGATAAAATCGAGTCAAGGGATTGAATTTTAAAATTAGGGTGGAGGAGATATTATAAACAGGCAGACTGAGAGGCCTTCGTTGCCTAGGGTTTTTTATTAAGTCAAGGGTTGACTAACGCCAATCCTTGATGCACGAGAACGATCAATGGTAGGTGAATAAATCACAAAAAGGAATCGAGCGGCGAGGAAGGCTGGATCGAGCTAGAAAAATTATCAAAAATGAGGAAAGAGCACAGTACAAACCGATACAAGAGGGGCGAGAAGTTGATCAGGATAATTTTATGTACTATTTTTAGGTTATTTTTATTTATTTTTATCGACCCATTTATTATAGGTTATTTTTACACGTGTAATTATAGGTTTTTATACCTATGTATTGTGTATTTTGGTTTATTTTGTATTTTAAATATTATTATATGTACATATTTTTTATATTTATAATATATTTAAACACATATTTATATATATTTATTTAATTTTTTGCTTTTACTTATATATTTAAATAAATAGATGTATGTACAGTATAGGTATAGTATAGTATACCTATATAGTTTATTATATTATGTGTTTTAATAAATTTTAAATGGTTTGATTTTATATTGATATTTTTAATATGTTTTAAATAGTATTTAGAAGTAATTAAAAATCTAAAGAATGAATTTAATGAATAAACTGTATAGCTATATATAGTACTCTAGGACCCAAAAGATCAACTTTTGTATCTTAACTTCAATTTTAATGAAATCTTTATTAGATAGATAATTTAATTTGTAATACAATAAAGGTGGGTTTGGTCAATTTTGGGTTCATATGGAGAAGATATTGATCTATGAAGTTCTACTTAAGTTCTACTTACGGCTTCTTCATTTGTGTGTCCCAGTCACACCGTGTTGCTTTTACTTGCAATTATTTTTTAATTTTTCTATACACTGATGTGTATAAATTTTGTGTTGAAAGTATCTTTATTTGAGGTGTGTAAAGGTTTGTATAATTTAGTGTAAGTCTCAGCTATATATGAAGTATATTGGTCACCAAGGGTTTCTATGTGTTTGTGTTATTTTGTTTGTATTTCTCTACCCTTATCTCCTCCTACTTTATTCCTTACCTTTTCTTTTCATTTCTTTATTCATTTATTTTGTATTTAAATACGTGTATTTATGCATTATTTACATACAACAGTCACTGTATTAATTTGTACAAGTTAGATATATTTACATGCATTTAGTTAGAAGTTTAAAGATAAAATAAAAGAATAAAGGTGAATGAATGGGTATTCATCACTATGTGTAACCATGTAGCATATTTTACATCAGGTAGATTACAAAAAAGGCATCAAGTATACATCGATTCTCAGTGTAACAAAGAGGACCTAAACTTTCAACTTTAATGTTTAACGTGACATATAAGAATCACAAATACAACGTGTGGAAAGAGCCTCATTCCCGCTCCCTCTTATCTCTGTTCTTGCGGACAATAGTCATTAAATGAATCTTTGGTAACAAACACGGCGTGCATTAAAATTATGAAGTATATTTTGCAATGAATAATATGTCATTGTTATTTAGTTATCATCTTAAAATATAACTACGGATATTCAAGTAATTTGTGTTACTTTTATTGTAGTGCAAAGACGAAACAAGAAATATATAGACATTGCACCCACACATTTGCATGCACGTACATATCCATATGCACAAGCACTAGAGAACCACTGTATACCACATATCACGCTGGCATGCCACATGGATGTATAATACACATATTATTAGTAAAATAAGAATGAATTATAAATAAATACCACCAACAGCTTCAACTTCAAAGCCTAACACCTTCAATTGACCTCCATTAGCCGCATTCAAATCTCGAATCTCGATCGAAAGAACAATTAAGACTCTTTTAATTAGTTGAGCTTGTTTTAAAGTCCAAAGGTGGTTATTTAACCTGTCCCCCCGAATGTGTCCTAATCAAGGTTTGTTAATTTGGTGTATTTAATCTGTGTTCGATGCATACCAATCAGAACGTGAAGATTTTTTCATTTTTTTATATTATTTATGAAATGAGTATATATATATATAGGTCGTCGAACTTAGGGAGGCTACTTGGTATATTTATTGTACCCTTTTTCATTTACATTTTACTATTTTTCTGTAGCATGTATTTATGTGCAAGTTTTATATTGATTTTGAATCCATTTAAAATATATTTGGTTTTATATCACTTAAGTACTTTAAGACTATTGTCTTCTTTTGGTATTTTAAATATTTTAGATATTTATAATTTTAAAATTATGTTTAGTTTTTATTTTAGTATATTCAATTTATATAATTTCTATTTGTCTAAATTACATATTTTCAATTATTTGGAGGCTTTAAATCTATTAAGTAGTAGCAATATATCTACATTTTTACTGAAATTCGGAACTAAATATTATATTTTAGAGATATTTTTAAAAATTCTAATAGAAATTTTATTTGTTTTTCATTTTTTAAATTAAAATAACAAGATTTAGGGTTTAAAATAGATTATGTATATATATTGATTTTAAAATAAAAAGGTAATATTATACTATTTATAATACTTTTTTGGTAGTTTTTATTAAATACTATTTAATTGCAAAATTTTACTTATTGGTATACGTTTAGATGTGTGTGTGTATATATTTCTAATATAATTAATGATTTTATAGAAATATAGATAAATCAAATTACATGATATTATAACATATTAGAATTAGATTATTCTGGTTTTGAAGACAATATTTCGTAGACATAATAAATTATATTTATATTTTTACTATATAGGACCTTTGGAAAACTCAGATTTTTTGTTTTAGATTTTATTATCTTACTCATTTTTAGGTATTTTCATTCTAATTCATGACAAGTTGCCGAAGATAAAATCAAATTACTATTATTTTTCAGAAAAATGCAACAAATAAGAAAAGAAAAATGAAAGTGGAGGAGAAAAATTATACCTAATCCTATTTTCTTGGAAATTAGTACAATGCAAAAAAAAATCAAAATTAGAATCAAATCCTATGAATCTTTAGATTCCTTCTTCTCAGGCAATTGGACCAAGATCCACCGATGGTAGAGAGCTTTGTTCAAAAATCGACCAAGAAATTCGGAAGCTATGTTGGCCGAACTTTAATCGAGTTAAGTTCAATTAAAAGATAGTGGTTAGTTTGCTAATGCAATGGAGGTTTAAGATACTGTATAACGTCCTTATATTGGGATGAAAGGACAATGAAACGATCAAATTCCATAAAGGGGACATTATGTAGAGGAATAAGGGAAATGGATGATTCGGTTGAGGAAGAGGATAAAGAGTAATAATGATAAATGATAGTTTTTTTAGGGTTTTTATCAGTTATGCCAATGTGAGATATTGCAATATCAGTTACACCCCCTTCTTTTTTTGGAATATCAGTTGTGCCCTACCTTCTTGCAAAACTCACAGTTCTGCCCTTCTATTAAGGTAAAGTAGGGGCATAACTAACATTACAAAAGGGCAAAATTGTGAATTTTGAAAGAAGGTAGGGGCACAAATTATATTCCAAAAAATGGAGGGGAATAACTGATATTGCAATATCTCGGAGGGGCACAATTGATAAAAATCCTTTTTTATATTTTATGTTTGGTATACGGGAGAGGATAAATAAAGATAAGGATGTTATGTTAGATAACTGTTAGTTATTTGTATCTTTGGACGGTAAGAGTCGATGATTGGGGAAAATGAGGGAAATATTATCCCTCGTCTTAACTTGAAGACAAAAATATTGATCGTCACTAGAGGGATAAGAAATTGGACGAATAAGGAAGAAAGTTACACCTTATCTCTCAACCGAACACCCACTAAGGGAAATTGATTGAATTGAGATGATTGCCTAAGGAGGAGCCTGAAAATACCGATACGAAAAAAAAACATTAATGAAATTGAAGGAAGTAACAATACCTGACCTGATTTGGATCAATTTGATGAATTTGATGAATGAATCAGATCTAAATGAGCTCCATTTTAGCTTCCATCGTAGCCTTAACAACACGGTTGCCAGAAGGCATCACGAGTTTCGATAGTACAAGAGCTATTTTCTGATTGCAGCTCCTGTTTAAGTAGCTTTTTTAGGATCCCAAATAAAATGGAAGAATAATGATCTCGGGCATACCTTAGAACAGTACGACGTCCGCAAGCTCTCCGACGTTGCTCAGGAGATCGCTCAACATCAATATGAAGAAATCAACGGAGAAGATGTGTTTTCTACTTGAAGATCTCTGAAAGTCGTTGGTAATGTTTTCCACGTTGTTGTTTCTAAACGCGGGCTTTCATTTTCGACTACAATTCATATTTATTCCAAGGGTCATTACCCTTTAACTTACGTTAAATATATATACATGCATGTCATGCGCAGCCACCACCATCTTCATCTCCCCGTCAAACACCCTCTTACGAAATGGAAAAAGTCTTCTTCTTTTGCGAAAATTCTTTCATGACAGCTAAGAGAATAGTTGGACTTTTTAAAACCGCCGAATAGTTTGAAGAGACGGTTGGAATTTTTTTATGATATCCTCTTTTGAATATTTGATACTGTTTCCCAGCTATCCAGAAAGAACTGTATTCATCTAGTAAGAGGACATAAAAAAAAGAAAAAGAGGACAACAGTTTACTTAGTTACGAGATTGGAAGATGCAACAAAGAAGACAACACAAGAGAGCAAGTGCTGTAATGCAGTGGAATTGCCCGATGAGAACTTGAATTAGTTAATCAAGTTCCTGCAAAAATTAGTTAATTCACAAAACGATGTACAACAGCAAACGATAAACCTTACTATTTTGGAGGCTTGAAATAGCTGAATGCTGCAAAAACCGCCTGCTCGATCGGAGGATCAGAAGAAGAAAGGCAGCAATCAGGGAGACAACAAGCCATGGATTCCTAATAATTGTGGAACAGATTTGCTCTCCATTTGTGCCACTTGGACTGGTGATAATTCCTCACATCAACAAACAAGGCATCCAGGTAGTTATGTTCGTAGGGATAGTGCAGCCGGTTGCACAGCCTGCGGAAGCAAACGAAGACCTCTTCTGTGCTGGTCAATTTCATGATGATGCCCTTGAGGTGGAGCAGCCTCAGATCCTCCCCGTTCCTCAAGAGGCACGACGTATGTAGAAGGTGTTGGGAACATTATCCGTTTCCAATAATTAAAAAAAAAAGAAAGGAAAAAGATTGATTACTCCTATTCCAAATAGCAGTAGTAAAGAGAGAGAATGTGGAAACTCATATAAGTAAGGCCCCATGCATGGCATTGGAGATCATCCCAAGTTAAGCATCTCTTCCTCTCTTCTCTCTTAGTTCTCTCTCCCCGGGAAAGGAGAGAAGTAGCCAACGCAAGACGTGAAGAGCAAGTTCGTGCAAGGCGCGAAGAGTTAGCCCGCAGGGGTGCGAAAAGAAGTCACATCCGCAAGGAGCGTCTGCGCCAGAGATGCGAGGAGCAGCCACCAGGGAGGTCCATTCTCGAGGAGGGGAATCATGTGACGATGAGAAGCAACGGTATCATGTTCTCCAAGTACAAGGTGACAGTTATCTGATTTTATTCTTGTAACTGAGACTCAGTTTTGTTGGACAACAAAACCGAGAAGACATTGTACCCTCTCATTTTTCCAACCTAGTGGATTTTGTTGCAGGTCGTCGTGTCTCGTAGGTTTTTCCCTTCTCTCACATCGAGGAGGATTTTCCCACATAAAAGTTCTTGTCTCTCTGTGGTTGCTTGATTATTGTGCTACGATTATTTTTCTTGGTTCTCGTGTGGGGTGCGTTCCACTGCCAGTCATCCTTTGCAGGACAGATTAAAGGAACCCATCGATTTCCCAATAAGTAGTATCACAGCTCGCGTTATCGAGATGGGGAAGGAGGACGAAGGCATGATGATCAAGCTGACGAGCACGAACTTACAAATATGGAAGGCCAAGATGGAGGACATCTTCCATAGCAAGGACCTCCATGATCCAGTGGAAGGAGAAACGACCAAGCCTGAGGGCATGTCCGCAGGTGACTGGATGAAGTTGAATAGAAAAGTAGTTTGCACCATCCAAAAATGGTTGGACTTATCGGTATTCCACCATATCACAGAAGAGACAGATGCGAAGAAACTATGGAAGAAACTAGCATAGCTCTATGAGCAGAAGACAACCACCAAGAAGGCGTTCTTGATTCGGAAATTGGTGGATCTAAAGTACAAGGACGGGATGAAAATTGCTGAGCACTTGAATGAGTTTTAGAGTCTCATCAATCAAGTGAGTACTATGAACATGGCACTAGATGATGAATTGCATGCACTTCTTCTACCAGGTTCCCTACCAGGCAATTGGAAAACCCTGGTGATTGCATGAGTAACTCCGCTACGTAAGGCAAGCTAACCATACCTATGGTCAAGAGCAGTCTTCTGAATGAAGAATTCAAATGACGATCATCTAGAGAGTCATATTCTTCACATATGTACGCAGTTGAGAGAAGAGGCAGGTCCAACAATAGGGGAAATCACAAGAGAGATAGAAATCCAGGGAGAAGTCCAAGAACAGAGGAAAGTACCATCATTGCAACAAACCTGGTCACTGGAAGAGAGACTGTAGAGTCTGGAAAAGAGAGCAAGCAGAAGTCAAAAAGAATCCAAAGAAAGATGAAGATGAGAACGTTGCTGCAGCAGTGTCTGATGACAATGAAGATCAGTTGGTTCCCACTATTCAGGAGTAGTGTCTACATGTAGAGGATGACTCTGAGTGAGTTGTCAATACGGTCACCTCCTACCATGTGACTCCACACAGAGAGTTCTTCACTTCATGTACAGAGGGAGATTTAGGGAGAGTCAAGATGGGTAACAACAATTACTCCAAGATCGTTGGCACGAGCATCATCTGAGTTCAAACTGATATTGGATGTGCAATGACTTTGAAGGATGCCAGGCATGTTCCTAACTTGAAGCTTAGCCGCATATCTGGATCTCAACTGGATAGGGAGGGCTACCATATGAAGTTTGGCAACAATAGATGCAAGATCGGCAAGGGCTCTCTTATCATGGCCAGAGGCAGGTTGTGTTGCACGCTCTACAAGACTCTGATAAAGTTCATGGAGGGCAGCCTACATGCTACTGAGGCTGACACATCAGATCTCTAGCATCGTCGGTTTGGACACATGAGCCAAAAGCGCTTACAATTTTTGAGCAGGAAGGAGTTGATACCATGTCACACTGGCATAATGTTGTCATCTTGTAAATCATGTGAGATTGGAAAGAACAAAAGTGCACCTTTCAAGACGAGATCAAAGGTGAAGGAAGACCTGCTGCAGTTGATTGACTCCGATATGTGTTGTCCCGTGGATGCAGCTTCTTTGGGTGGAAGCAAGTATTTTCTTACCTTCATTGATGATACATCAAGGAAGGTGTGGTTTATATGCTGATGACAAAGGATCAAGTCTTTGATTTCTTCGGGAAATTTCATGCCATGGTGGAGCGCAAGAGAGGAAAAGTGTTGAAGTGTCTGCTATGGACAATGGAGGGGAGTACACCTCTCACGACTTCCAGAGCTATTGTACAGAGTATGGGATCAGGCATGAAAAGACAGAGCCCGACACACCCCAGCATAATGGTGTCGCTGAACGGATGAATAGGACCAATGCGGAAAGAGTTCACTGCATGCTAAAGACAGCGAAGTTGCCCAAGACCATTTGGGTTGAGATGGTTCGGACCGCATGCTACTTGATTAATCGATCTCTATCTGTTCCTTTGATTTTTTGGGTTCCTGAGAGCATTTGGTATGGAAAGAATCCCTCATATGCTCATATAAGGGTATTCGGATGCAAAGCTTATGTATGTATAACGAAGGAACAGAGGAAGAAGCTTGATGACAAGGCAACACCCTGTATTTTTGTTGGTTATGGAGATCAGGAGTTTGGATATTGACTTTGAGATCCAAGGAAGAAGACCATCACCAGGAATAGAGATGTGATTTTCTGTGAGAACCAAACTTTGGTTGAGGACGACAATGGTGATGTTGACTCAGATGGGATTGCTATGGATGATGATAGCGATGGGGACTCAGATCCTTCTCTGGTACCAGATACAGATGGAGAAGATGCACAGCTAGAACATCGTGAGCCAGATGCAAACCCTGCTGCTACAAGTCCAGGGGATCCTAGGCAGGGGGAGCAACCTCATCATAAAGCAGATGCAGCAGATCCTAAGGTCAAGAGATATGGGGGGGGCACATCAGTCATCATCCTGCTATCTTACTTCCCAATACGTTATGCTGACTGATCATGACGAGCCATGCACTTTTGAGGAGGCACAAGAGCATAAGGAGAGAGATCATTAGCAGAATTTAATGAATGAAGAGATGTAGTCTCTGAAGAAAAATCATACCTATGATCTTGTTGAGCTTCCTGCAGGCAAGAGAGTGCTGAAGAACAAGTGGGTTTACAAGCTGAAGTCAGATGATGGTGGCAAACAACTGAAGTACAAGGCGAGATTGGTTGTGAAGGTATTCAACCAGAAAGAGGGCATGGACTATGATGAGATCTTCTAACGGCTGTGAAGATGAATTCTGTGAGAGTGGTGCTAGGCCTTATTGCAAGCCTAGACATTGAGCTAAAGTAGATGGATGCTAAAACTACTTTTCTTCACGATAACTTGAAGGAAGAGATCTACATGGAGTAGCCATGGGGATACTAGGAGAAAGGGAAAGAGCACATGGTTTGCAGACTGACAAAGAGTCTCTATGGCTTGAAGCAAGCCTCTAAACAGTGGTACTTGAAGTTTGATACATTTGTGACTAAGCAGAACTTAAAGAGGACTATAACAGATCCATGTGTGTACGTTCGATGTCTACCCAATGATAGGTTCATTATCCTATTGATCTATGTGGATGACATGTTGATAGTTGGTCATGATCCCTGATTGATTGCAAGGCTCAAAAGGGAACTCTCAGGGAATTTGAGATGAAGGATTTGGGCAAGGCAAGTAACATGCTTGAGATGCAAATCACTCACGATAGGAAGAAGCACAGGTTGTGGTTGTCACAAGAGGAGTATGTTGAACGCATTCCGGAACGGTTCAACATGAAGAATGCCAAGCCTGTCAACACGCCCCTTGCCGCTCATTTCAAGTTGACGAAAGAGACATATCCGTCTACTTCTGAGGAGAAAGCTGAGATGACCAAAATTCCTTACCAGTCCGTAGTTGGCAGCCTTATGTACGCCATTATTTGCACTAGACCTGGCATTGCTCATGCAGTGGGTGTAGTGAGAAGATTCATGTCGAATCCAAGGAAGGATCACTGGGAAGCCATGAAGTGGATTCTGAGATACTTGAGAGGGACCTCAAGTATGTGTCTGGTGTTTGGTAAGTCAGGTCCCAAACTCTGTGGATACAGATATGCTGACATGGCAGGAGATGTGGATCAGAGAAAATCGACTTCCGGGTACATTTTCACGTTTGCGGGAGGAGCGATTTCATGGCAATCCAAGTTGCAAAAATGCATTGCACTCTCAAAAACTGAAGTCGAGTACATTGCAGTAGTAGAAGCAGGAAAAGAAGTGTTGTGGTTACAACGATTCCTTGGTGAACTTGGATGCAAAGACAATAAGCCAATTGTCTTCTGTGATAGTCAGAGCGCCATTGATCTGATCAAGAGCATGATGCACCATGCTCGCACAAAGCTTCTTGATTATTGTGCTACGATTATTTTTCTTAGTTCCCGTATGGGAAACGTTCCGCTGCTAGTCACCCTTTGCAGGAAAGGTTAAGGGAACCCCTCGATTTCTCAATAGAAGGTGGTGTATGGCTGAACCGACGAGTATTGCTCCTGCGCCAAGAGATCGTGGAAGAGGACAATTCTGTAGTTGTATATATGTGGAGTTGGAATCATCAATTTCCCCTTGCTGAAACTTATGTCCAAGATACTTTTAGAATTGCCCACTTCAAATCTATACCCAACCTCCTCCAGCTCGGTCACAAGGAATCCACTCTGTGAGATCATGCCCATGGAGGTATTCTTTTTTAGACATTCATATCTCAACATGAGCTTCCTTTTGGAAGCAAGGTCTGGTGGTAGTAGTGAAGCAAATGGTTGAAGCAATCAAACGGAATATTATGATTGGCGGTGAGATCTTGAAAGGTGTGGGAGCCTGGGCGGGGGTGAAGAAGACGAAGAAAGTCGAATGCAAATTTCGAAAGATATAATATAAATCCACCTAATGGTGGCTAGAGAATGTTGAATACTTGCTCTACAATGAAGCTTGGAATATGATTCTCGAGCATCAACAGATCATATGTAACCTAATTCCACACTAAGCGGATGCCAAACTGTTGGACATGCGAGCCTACGGCGAGCCACTATGCAATAAATGTTATTGCAAATATCATTCCCTGATCTGAAATGAAGAATAAAAAATTTTGCATAATAGGTCCCTTAGTACAATTAGGGTTATGTACCATGGCTATCTTAATGATAATACAACTGTTGATTTAATTGAATCATAGAGGCTGGTGCTTGGATGAATATCTAAAGAGTTAGATTGAGGACTCATCAAGTACCGTCAAATGATTGTTAAGAAATGATCTCCAGCCTGAGTAGGAGATGGCAATCCTTTCTCATTTAGGCTGATATCTAACCGACCTCTTGATGCAGGTCCTCTGCATAGGAATAGAGATTTGAAGGTGTTAGATAAGTTAGGTTAAAGAGTTGACTTAACGAGATCGAGATAACCAAAGTCCTATATCATATGCTATCATGATATAGGCACGCATCCTCTGACCGGAGATAGATGTGTTACTATATGTTTGAGTATGTACATTTGGCAGAAAAATAGATTGATGACCTAATCAAGGTCTATACACCGGCGCGCTGGTGTGCATGTAAGGGTATATGAGTAATACGATCTCTCAAAGGGATCATACATGTTCATTTACTGAACTGGAAGGCATGAGTTCACTCATGACATATTGGGAAGAATCAAATTCCGTGCACGGTCATCTCGCTTTGCAAGCTTGACCGAATTTGTAGGTTTGATATATACTTTTGGAAAGTATATGATCAAGACCTAGGTATGATATATTCTTTTGGAAAGTATATGATCGACACCAACTCCCAATGATCGAATGAGAAACTTACTGATAAAACCATGAAGTAGACATAGTATAAAGTTGATCCAATACTTCGGATTTATTCTGAGTCTTCCAGTATGCAGGATGTATAAGTATTGGGAATACCTGAGGGTGATGTGATCATAAACGATTGTATAACCATGACGCTTCCATTCCTCGTGAGCGATGAAACGGGTCTGGATTTTAGTGACCCCTCTCAGTAGAGAAGTAATCTGATCTTAGTCCAAATGTTGGACATTGATCTGAATGTGATTTAGATTCAATGAGAAGATTAGATGTGCGGTCTTGATTTAATCAAGCATCTATGGGAGGCCCGCGATCTGGATTTGAGATATGATCTCAATATCCAAGTCACTATACGTGGAACAATAGAATCGCCTTGTCCTTATCTCCAAGTATCCGCGGAGAATGCGCATTATCCTTAAAAGAGTTCAGGATAATTTCATTGTTGAGAGTATACGAGCATTGAGAAAATTGATAATTAAATGTGATTTAATTATCATGAATAATATAAATTTGATTCATATTATAAGGAAAGTTATCTGAGATAATTAAATGTGATTTAATTATTAAAGATGTGAATAATGTGAATGCGATTCATATTATTTGGGCACACGAGAATAGAGATCCAAGATGATTAAATATGATTTAATTATCATGGATATGAATAATGTGGATAGCAATATCCATATTAGTCATATATATTGTAAATGTGATTTATAATATATAAGAGAGAGCTATTTGTAATTTACATTTGTTAATTAAATGTTGATGTGAATTGGATTCACATTCGACAATTAATTGAAAATGTAATTCACATTTTATTTTGGGTTGTGAATGTGATTCACAATTTTCCAATGGCAAGATTGCAATATTCAATAAATAATTGTGAATTATTTTTGTAGAATAATTTATAACAAGTGTTGTTGTAAATCTTGAAGATTTCCATGGAATAATGTAATCTCATGAGATCTCATGAGATTGCATGAGATTGCCACCAAATCTAATATTATGGAAGGAGGCAATCTTCATTCCATAATCCTCATGCTTGATTGATTTAATTTGGGATTGATTCATATTGATTTACCAATATATATTTAATCTAAATTAAATTAATTGTTGTTGGTTTTTACCAACACAAATCTTAGCCATTAAAAGAAACACAAATCAGTGAGAGCCATTGGATTTGTGTTGCCCATGGATTGAGATCCATGGATCCCAAAATATTATAAAAGGAGAGGCACCCCATTGCTCTTCTTTACACACACAAGAGAACATAAGTCTCTCTCTCTCTCTCTCTTTCTCTCTACACGCCAGTCCTCTCTCTTCCTCTCTCATGGCCGTCCACCATGGATGCCCTAGAGGGAGTCTCCATCGTCGCAGCGTCGTCATTATGTTGCCCAATCGTTTGCTCGTGGATCTCCGTCTCCTTCGGTGCACCTCGCTCGTGAAGAAGACGTCGGATCTCGTGTGTCGAGATCAGGAGATCCGTCGCTTGGATCATCAACATGGATTGCGAGAAGTACGCGATTTATCCTCGTGCTCGCAAGCATCTCCTCCGTCGAATCAGACTCGAGACAGGAGGTCCCTTTGTTTAGAGACTCGATCGCAACCACGCTTCAAGAGGTAATCCTATTACTTGTTTGTGGTTTAGACTAAACGATCCGAGAAGTGTTCTTAGATCATGTGGTTTCGTCGCATAAAAAATTTTTAATTTCCGCTGCATAGAACAACTAGTGTGACTAGTCGTTCTTCGTCATATTAGATACGATGCTCACGCTTTTGTGATGTGCTTGAGGATTTCACCATATCCTTCAAGTGGTATCAGATCCTTAGGTCGGTGGTTTTGGATGCGATCCATGAACCGAGGACGACTTGGGTTCATTAGGGTTTGCGAAAATTTTCTTGCATTTCATTTTCGCATCTCAGTTTTGAGATTATTTTCGGCACTGTTTAATTGTTTAAACATGAAAATAATAATTGTAATTTATTTCCCATTAAATAAAGAAACCGTAGGATCTGAGTTTACGTAATTTGGATTCCGTATGCTCAAGTTATGATCATTTTAGTGAACATGTATTCACAGTTTCAGGGACTGCGAATCTTAACATAATTAAAGAGTTAATTGTGGATTTAAAACGCCTTGAAATACGTGCAAATCACTTAGGTTTTGCTGTAAATCAAATTAGAAAATTTTAGGAACTTACTTTGCTTAATTTGGATTTAAATTGATTGAATATGGTATTTTTAGTAAGTGAGGGTCACCGCTGGAAATACTTTCCTAATCAAGAACCTAGTGATTGTCATTTAATCAATTAGTGAAATTAAAATGTTTAATTTCCTGGAATAATTGTACATAAATATTTGTGAAATATTTGATGATAATTATTTCCTTAAATGACATGACCTTAACCAATAATTGATTAGATGTGATCTATATCAGAAAATTGTTTACATGATCTACATTCCAACAAACATGTTGCTTGAATAGGATTTGGGATTTGTTTAGCAAATCTCATTATAATATTAATCGAAATTATTTTGATTATTATTATATGATATAATTTTGGTTGAAGAACCGATGATCATCTCAAGTATAAAGTGATCTATTTTGCATTATACTTTCCCGAGGTGGATATGGTGTCTAGTCGGAGAGCGTTGGGGTAGTAGGTTGTACCGTGTGTGGTATGTCCCACTCCCGTCGGTACTGGCCATGACAGCGGGTAGGGTTAGTATAATGCTTAAGAAATCATGATGTATTTCTAATTATTAAAATTCGAAATAATACGTATTTGAGATAATACCATAATTCAAGTAACAATAAAGATTGTTTATTGGATATTAATTGGATCATTAATTTAATATGATTAGATTAATTGGAATCCAATTAAAATTAAGACATTCTATTATAAGTAGATGTGTTATTTTCCTTGAAAGAATTAATTTTAATGAATATGATTCATAATGATTAATTAGAATTTGAAATTGATATGGAGGATCACATAAGTGACATCCATGGTCTGCCGTCAAGGCAGAGGGTTCCGTCGCCAGAGATTGTATGTCGGAGACGCTTGTCTGAAGTGATAGCTCCTGCATACAAGCCATTTGGAGCGGGCTCTTCGCTTCTCGAAAGAGTAAGGACGTATGCGTAGTGACCCGAATATCGGATCCTCGTATTATTGGGGAGATATTGGATTGCACATAGCGAGTTGTATTCCTTTTGACGGTTGGTTCAATTAATGACGGGTCAACATCACCTTAGGGGTGTGGGCCCGGATGTTAAAGATTGAATTAGGAGATGCAAGTTGGACTTTGTTAGAAAATAAACATGCAGAAGCGATCATGGAAAAAAGATAAAAGAACAATAATAAGAACGGGATTTTACGTGGAACCCTACTCCGTGAGGAGCGGGATGAAATCACGGGAGAAGCCCTCAAAGGGGCGGATATTCTATTGAACTTTCTCAATGGATACAGGAGGTCTGGGGCTCCTTATATAGCCTCTCCAGAGCCTCCAAGTCCCACCACTGGACGATGTGGGACTAAACTCAGTGGTGGGGTAAATGGATCCTGAAGGGATCCATTTACCCACCTATTACATAAGTGACGCAAGCCCCAATTACTCTAACACTCCCCCTCAAGCTGGAGCATGCAATGCTCAGCTTGGACAAACAGAAAGAAACTCAACTCATAATACATGACACTACAAACAATATCAACCCAACGCGCACAGCTGCTGTAGTCGAGGACGTTGCTTCTCATGGCGTGCATGTGAGGAGGACGAACGTGCTGGAGTGTGAAACTGGATCTATCTGGCTCAGAAAATGGTACTCTACTCTGGAGTCCCTATGATACCACATGAAAACCCTTGCCCTTAATGACATAGGGAATAGTCCTCTGCTCTGGAGTCCTTATGGCTCACATGAAAGCTCTGGCCGACCAACAAGAATGATTGGCATGCATCATCATCGAGTCTGAAATTTGTAGAGTCTGAACATCTGACCGGTCTGGAAAAACTGATATCTGAATCTTAGAACAAGACCTGTGACTCTACATATACTCCCCCTTTCTCCCATACTGGTCGGAATGACGTTGTTGACCACGTTGGGAGAAGATAAGATAATACATAAATATGGGGAAAACATGAATATTCTCAAAATATTCCAAAAGATTCCTTGCGGCTTTTCTTTATCAACTGTTTTTAATAAGCCGATACATTTTTTTAAGCTGATTCAATCTTTTTTTTCGGCTTTCACAATTTTTTTTAAAACTTGCGTACGGCTCTTCATCTTGTACGCGCCTTTTTTTCCTTTTTTTAAAATTTCGGACGTTTTTTTTCTCATTTTTTTGCAACTTGCGCCCCCCTCCTTTTTTTTCTGAACATACAGCCCATTGGGCTTTACATAACTGTATACTTTTTTTCGGGATTTCAAGCAAATAACCCCCCTCCCCATTTTTTTAAATCACGGGCCAAAGGGAGGGGCAACCCTCGTTAGGGTTCTCATGCGAGAAACAAAAGCCGCCCGCCGCCACTAGCGTTTTTGCCTGCTGCTCTGGAGCAAGGCTCGAAATCTGGAGCATGCGCGATGTCGGGGAGAACAAGGCGCCGCCTGTGCAGGAGGATCATCTTTGGGGCGGCGCAGGTCTTGTGTGAGGATCTGGGCGGTTGAGGGGCGTTGCCTGCGCCGCCAGCAGTCGCGAGATTGCACGAGGCGTGCCTGAGTCGCTGCGTGGGAGGTGGGCGGATGGCACCGCCTGAAGGGTTCGAAGATGGTGGTGCGGGGGGAGTCGCGCCTGGGGATCCGTCGCCTCGCGCTTGATGTTGGGGTGCCGCCTAGAGAGTGCTGCTGAAGATTGCGTCAGTGGCGGCGCATGTATTGTTGTCATCTTCCCCGTGAGATCGTTGCCTTGGGTCGTAGGATTTGCAGGCTGCGTGTTGAGATACTGGTAGGGCACCCGGTGACCTTGCAAGTTTGGTCCTTGGCTCTTTGCCGTGAGGACAACCTACGCTTGAAGATTCGATATGCGTCAAGGGGCACTGGCAGGAGATCATGCCCACAGAGTTGTTGGAAGAAGCGTGTTGCTGAGCCGCCTAGGGTTCTGGATCATCATCTAGGTTTTCAAAGAACCCAACAAAAATTCTCTCGAACAAAATATAAATATAAATAGTATGTAGATCTTCAGAAATACATCTTCGGCATCAACTCGAATCTCGAATAAAATACGAACACGAAATCCTCGAGAATCGAACCCGCTCTGATACCATGTTAGAAAATAAACATGCGGAAGCGAACATGGAAAAAAGATAAAAGAACATTAATAAGAACGGGATTTTACGTGGAACCCTACTCCATGAGGAGCGGGATGAAACCACGGGAGAAGCCCTCAAAGGGACGGATATTCTATTGAACTTTCTTAATGGATAGAGGTCTGGGGCTCCTTATATAGTCTCTCCAGAGCCTCCAAGTCCCACCACTGGACGATGTGGGACTAAACTCAGTGGTGGGGTAAATGGATCCTGGAGGGATCCATTTACCCACCTATTACATAAGTGACGCAAGCCCCAATTACTCTAACAGACTTGCAAGACAGAATGTGTTCCCGCTTCTTTTTATCCGAGTTACAGGTTCTCATATTATTGGGATGTAACAAAGATAAGGAAGGAGATCCCAGATCTTGCTTGAGATATAATCTTAAGTATATCTCTTACATTGAAAATGATTAAGGGAATGAACTTTCAGTGTTGACAAGGCAAGACAACTTTGATATAAAAAATTCTTAAATCATAGTAAAAATATGTATATATATTTAAATATATACATTTATGAAAATTTCTTATTTCAGATAATCCTTCATTAAGCCCACTCAATACTATATTCAATAATAACTAGTATGATATCATGGATTGGACCCATGATCCAGATATTGTACTTGCAATTGTACACATAATGTATGTGGTTGCAATGTGCAAGTTTCCTCATAATAATGAGGAATGACAATTAAATAGACAATAGATCTACAACCCTAGGGTTTGTATGTCTCTATGGTCTTGATATCATCAAATGTACATTGGAAGTGACATGTCGATGATGATCATAATTGTCAATTAATCCTTATAAAATCTAAGAAGATATTCTGGCATACATATGTGCTCTTGACATTTATCATGAATGACATGGTTCACTGCATCATGCAGAATGATAGCACTACAAGAGGTGATGTATTCAAAATGTTTGAATACCTACCTGAACTAATGTTTTAAGAGTCTAGATGGATGTAGACATGATGAGTGTCACCATTCTACTGTCTATACTCTAGTCATTCATGAAACTTCATGATATTCATATTGTATGAATTTAATGAAGCATGTATAAATGTTGAAATGCTCTTACATTGAATTCTTTTGAATTTAACAAAAGAGTTACCTTAGTCTTAAGCAATGATTGTTTATAGATAAAGGGAGCGCAGTTGAAGCATAGATCAGACCCAAGATGAGAAGGATAGTCAAAGAGTTGACCGTACTTCTATAACTTCCATATTACATTTAAAGAGTTGGATGGATGCCAATACTGCAGTAAGTTGATGTATCGATAGTATGACTGTCAAATCTATCTAGAATCCTTAGAGAAGGACTCGGATAGTGCATCGGAATAATCTACATATAATCATTGAAATTGACTTTCTTATATGATAAGATAAAGTCTAATAATGGTATCACAGTCTTCTAATGACCTGCAATTGATTTGATATGCATTAGAAGATTAGGACTTTGATCTTCAGGTTTAATAGTCATCTACATGGATATTGATGTAATTGTTGCAACAATCTCTATTGGAAATACAGACTTCATTATTTCAGTGGGAGCCCTTAGTCTTAGAGAATGTCTCTATGACCTAGACATTAGAATACACTCATTGTTTGTTTCTAAATGTTGGAAATGAACATGAATTCTGGAATGGACCTATCATAAAGAGTTATGATGGATATATTTCAAAAAGTAATCTAACATTCAGAGGACTCTACTGAATTAGAAAATTAATGAATGGCTCATTAACATTTCTAATAATGAAATTAAACCTTTAAAGATCAATAGGAGGATAAAGATCATTTGACAATGATCTGGCATCAAGCTTTGGACGTTTGCATGTGTATTTAATCAATAGACAAGTAAGAATGAAACTTTAGAATGTCTAATATTTCAAAACTTACATATTTATGAATATTGTATTCAAAGTAAAAATATGTCCAATACATCCTTCCTTAGGAAAGGTGTAAGATGTCAAGGTATTCAGGATCTCATACATATTGATGTATGCGGATCATCTATATCATAGTAAACATTATGGATATGTGATATCTATTGATGATCATGTATGATATGAGATTTCTTCTCCTCACCCAAGAAACCTTTTAAATGTTTAAAGATTTCATTATTTTGGTTTAGAACCAAAGTTTGAAGGAAGATAAAATGAATTTGATCTAATCTAGATAGCTTGTACCTATTAGATGAATTCAAAGAGTACCTTATGGAGATATGAATATCATTTCTATCTCAATCCTTCTAACACACCTTAACTCAATAGAGTTATAGGAAGATACAATTGGATCATGTGTGACATGATCTCATCAATGATGAATTTTAGCATAATTATCCCTTAGTTTCCAGGTATATATGTGTAGTAGAGACTACAATGTATATCCTTAATAAGATTACATGCAAGTAAGCTGAAATTGAGCACTTGAGAGTGCTACTTCATTAGGAAAATAAAGGATGGTATTGGATACCTACTTTATAACATTGGGATTCTTAAAAGATCTCATCTCTGAGAATGTGATTCTTAGAGGTTGAGACTCTTGAGAATCAAGATGAAAATGAAGTAAAGGAACTCATTTGATCTTGAGATGATAATGAGGCTCATGAAATCGGAAATTAAAAGGACAGTTAAAGATGAAACATTAATACCTCTTCAAATGTGTTTGAGGATGTATTCTATGTATCAATTAAGTCTGACAATTAACGGATTTCATGTGATGAAACTCCTGAGGATCATAACATGGAAAGATGGATTTTAGCAATAAAGTCTAAAGTAGACTTCATATACAAGTGTTGTATATGGACTCTTGAGGATCCACCTATATGGGTAAGACCCATAAAGGTGTAAATGGATCTTCAAGAGAAAGAAGTCAAGATTGCATTTCTCTATGAATACCTCTCTGAGGATATTCACATGAAGTAGCCCCAGGGCTTCATGGTTGAGGAAAGCAAGGTATGCAAGCTAAGGAATCCATCTATGGACTCAAATAAGCTTCTTGAAGTTGGACCATAAGATTTGATGAAATTATAAATGTTATGATTTCAGATAGAATCTTGATGAGCCATGTAAAGCTTAGTGGGAGTGCCTTTGTGTTCATCATGCTAAATGTAGATGATATCCTAATCATTTAAAATGATATAAGGATAATAATAAGTGTTTTCTAATCTGGTTGTTCCATAACTTGAGATATGATCTCAAGGGTACCTCTTAGATCTTAGTTCTGAAGGTGTTCAGAAGCATAGAGAAGAGGGTGTTGGGACTGTCACATTAATGGTATACCTTGGACATATTCCATTCTTGGAAATTTCAAGAAAGACTTACATCCCTTAAGATATGGTATTGACCTATCTAAAGGGATAGCACCCCAAAGAGTTGAGGAAGTGAATGCTAGAACTGCTTGCACTTGTGCATCAGTTACGAGAAGCTGAGTGTATGCTAGATATGTACAAAAGCCAGATATATACCATGCAGTGGGAGTAGTAAAGTGTTGCTAATCATACTACGGAGAAAAAAAATATTTGATTGCACTAATAACAAAATCTTCATTAATGACAAGATTTTTTGAGATAGTGATCTCAAAGTCTTATCTTCAAAAACTTATGACTTTATAGATAGAGATCTAAAAGGTCTTAACTGTGGATACCATAAGAGATAGTGATCTCCAGGAATAAGGGTATTTTGATAAGGATTATAGAAATACTGGTTATGATAATTATTAAGCTGTAGTGTCAAGGACACTGTAACTAACAAGATTGGGTATTGGTTGCAGAAGATGCAACATTCGCATTAGATGTGAGAACTGTTACTGGGGATATGCAAGTGTCGTAAAAGGACTTGGCATAGTCTCGCGGGAACAGAGTCATTGATCAGCTTACCTAACTATTTTCTAAATTGCCTATGATTGTCACATGAGTGTGGGTTTAAATGATTAGCCCATTAATGGATCTTTGGGCTAGTGGGAGATCATTGGACATGCGAGTCCACGGCGAGCCATTATGCAATAAATGTTATGGCAAATATCATTCCCTGATCTGAAATGAAGAATAAATAATTTACATAATAGGTCCCTTAGTGCAATTAGGGTTATGTACCATGGTCATCTTAATGATCATACAGATGTTGATTCAATAATTGAATCATAGAGGCTGGTGTTTGGATGAATATCTAAAGAGTTAGATTGAGGACTCATCAAGCACCGTCAAATGATTGTTAAGAAATGATCTCTAGCCTGAGTAGGAGATGGCAATCCTTTCTCATTTAGGTTGATATCTAACCGACCTCTTGATGCAGGTCCTCTGCATTGGAATAGAGATTCGGAGGTGTTTGACAAGTTAGGTCAACGAGTTGACTTAACGAGATCGAGATAACCAAAGTCTTATATCATATATTGTCATGATATAGGCACGCATCCTCTGACCGGAGACAGATGTGTTACTATATGTCTGAGTATGTACATTTGACAGACCAATATGTTGATGACCTAATCAAGGTCTATACACCGGTGCGCTAGTGTGCATGTAAGGGCATATGAGTAATACGATCTCTCAAAGGGATCATACAGGTTCATTTACTGAACTGGAAGGCATGAGCTCACTCATGAGATATTAGGAAGAATCAAATTTCGTGCACGGTCGTCTCGCTTTGGAAGCTTGACTGAATTTGTAGGTTTGATATATACTTTTGGAAAGTATATGACCAAGACCTAGGTATGTTATATACTTTTGGAAAGTATATGATCGATACCAACTCCCAATGATCGAATGAGAAACTTACTGATAAAACCATGAAGTAGATAGTATAAAGTTGATCTAATACTTTGGGTTTATTCTGAGTCTTCTAGTATGCAGGATGTACAGGTATTGGGAATACATGAGGGTGATGTGATCATAAATGATTGTACAACCGTGACGCTTCCATTCCTAGGGAGTGATGAAACGGGTCTGGATTTTAGTGACTCCTCTCAGTAGAGAAGTAATCTGATCTTATTCCAAATATTGGACATTGATCTGAATGTGATTTAGATGCAATTAGAAAATTAGATTTGCGGTTTTGATTTAATCAAGCATCTATGGGAGGCACGCGATCTGGATTTGAGATATGATCTCAATATCCAAGTCACTATACGTGGAACAATACAATCGCCTTGTCCTTATCTCCAAGTATCCGTGGAGAAAGCGTTTTATCCTTGAAAGAGTTCAGGATAATTTCATTGTTGATATGTGTATCCGAGCATTGAGAAAATTGATAATTAAATGTGATTTAATTATCATGAATAATATGAATTTGATTCATATTATAAGGAAAGTTATCTAAGATAATTAAATGTGATTTAATTATCAAAGATGTGAATAATGTGAATGCGATTCATATTATTTGGGCACACAATAATAGAGATCCAAGATGATTAAATATGATTTAATTATCATGGATATAAATAATATGGATAGCAATATCCATATTAGTCATATATATTACAAATGTGATTTATAATATATAAGAGAGAGCTATTTGTAATTTACATTTGTTAATTAAATGTTGATGTGAATTGGATTCACATTCGACAATTAATTGAAAATGTAATTCACATTTTCTTTTGGGTTGTGAATGTGATTTACAATTTTCCAATGGTAAGATTGCAATATTCACAAAATAATTATGAATTATTTTTGTAGAATAATTTACAACAAGTGTTGTTGTAAATCTTGGAGATTTCCATGGGATAATGTAATCTCATGAGATCTCATGAGATTGCCACCAAATCTAATATTATGGAAGGAGGCAATCTTCATTCCATAATCACCATGCTTGATTGATTTAATTTGGGATTGATTCATATTGATTTATCAATATAGAATTAATCTAAATTAAATTAATTGTGTTGGTTTTTACCAACACAAATCTTAGCCATTAAAAGAAACACTAATCAATGAGAGCCATTGGATTTGTGTTGTCCATACATTGAGATCCATGGATCCCAAAATATTATAAAAGGAGAGGCACCCCATTGCTCTTCTTTACACACACAAGAGAACATAAGTCTCTCTCTCTCTTTCTCTCTACACGTCAGCCCTCTCTCTTCCTCTCTCATGGCCGTCCACCATGGATGCTCTAGAGGGAGTCCATCGTCGCAGCGTCATCGTTATGCCGCCCGATCGTTTGCTCGTGGATCTATGTCTCCTTTGGTGCACCTCGCTCGTGAAGAAGACGTCGGATCTTGTGTGTCGAGATCAGGAGATCCGCCACTTGGATCATCAACATGGATTGCGAGAAGCACGTGATTCATCCTCGCGCTCGCAAGCGTCTCCTCCATCGGATCGGACTTGAGACAGGAGGTCTCATAGTTTAGAGACTCGATCGCAACCACGCTTCAAGAGGTAATCCTATTACTGTTTGTGGTTTTGACGAAACAATCCGAGAAGTGTTCTTGGATCATGTGCTTTCGTCGCATAAAAATTGTTTAATTTCCGCTGCATAGAACAACTAGTACGACTAGTCGTTCTTTGTCGTATTCAATACGATGATCACGCTTCCGTGATGCGCTTGAGGATCTAACCATATCCTTCACAAACAACTCGTGGTCTTAATCCTGTTGGGTAGTAATTATCCAATCCCAAAATAGGAGAAGGTTGTTGGACAATTATCCCCCTAGGCGGACTTATTCCAAATAAGATTAGGAGAGAGAGGGGCATTGGAGGCCACATAAATAAGGCCCCATGCAAGGCATTGGAATTCTTGCCAATAAGAAGCATCTCTCTCTTCTCTCTTAGCTCTCTCTCTCTCTCCAAGCAAGGAAAGAAGCAGATCATGCATGGCATGAGGAGTAGCCCGCGCAAGGCGCGAAGAGTAGCTCGTAGGGGCGTGAAGAGAAGCTGCATCTGTAAAAAGCATATGCGTTGAAGGCGCGAGGAGTAGCAACCAGAAAGGTCTGTTCTCGAGGAGGGGCATCACATGACGAGGAGAAGTAATGATATCGTATTCTCCAAGTACAAGGTGACAGTAATCTGATTTTATTCTTATAACTAAGCTTCATTTTTATTGGGTAACAAAACTAAGAAGACATTGTACCCTCTCATTTTTGACCTAGTGGATTTGTTATGGGTGGTCGTGCCCCATTGGGTTTTTCCCCTCTGTCACATCAAGGAGGGTTTTCCCGTGAAAGATTTCTCGTCTCTTTGTGGTTGCTTGATTATCATGCTACAATTATTGTGTTTGGTGCCTGTGTGGGGAACGTTCCGCTGCCAATCATCCTTTACAAGACAAGTCAAGGGAACCTAACGATTTCCCTACAAGTGGTATCAGAGCTCGCGTTGTCAAGATGGGAAAGGATGGTGAAGGCATGATGATCAAGTTGATGAGCACAAATTGGCAACTCTGAAAGTCCAAGATGGATGACATCTTGTATTGCAAGGACCTCCACGATCCGGTGAAAGGAGAAATAACCAAGCCTGAGAGCATGTCTGCAGCTGATTAGACGAAACTGAACAAGAAAGCAGTCGGCACCATCCGGAAGTGGCTGAACTTATCGATATTCCACCATGTCGCAGAAAAGACAGATGTAAAGAAACTGTAGGAGAAACTGGCAGAGCCCTATGAGCAGAAGACGGTTATTAACAAGGCGTTCTTGATTCGGAAGTTAGTGAATCTGAAGTACAAGGACGGAATGAAGGTTGCTAAGCACTTGAATGAGTTCTATAGTTTCATCAATCAACTGAGTACTATGAACATAGCGCTAGATGATGAACTGCGGGCATTTCTTCTACTGGGTTCCTTGCCAGACAGTTGGGAAATCCTGGTGATTTACCGTGAGCAACTCCGCTACAGATGGCAAGCTGACCATCCCTATGGTCAAGATCAATTCCTGAATGAAGAAATCAGATGACGATCATCTCGAGAGTCTTCTTCTTCACATGTGTACGTAGTTGAAAGAAGATGCAGACCAAGCAGTAGGGGAAAATCATGAGAGAGAGTCAAGGAGAAGTCCAAGTACAAAGGAAAGTGCCATCATTGCAACAAGTCTTATTACTGGAAGAGAGACTATAAAGCATGGAAAGGATAACACGCGGAAAAAGAAAATCAAAAAAAAGATGAAGATGAGAACGTTGATGCATCAGTGGCTGATGACAATGAGGATAAGTTGGTTCTCACTATTCAGGAACAATGTCTATATACAGGGGATGACTCCGAGTGGGGCGTTGACACGGTTGCCTCCTACCACGTGACTCTGCACAGGGAGTTCTTCACTTCCTATACAGAGGGAGATTTTGGGAGAGTCAAGATGAGGAACAACTGTTACTCCAAGATCGTTAGCACATGCACCATCTCAGTTCAGACTGATATTGGATGTGCAATATCTCTGCAGGATGTCAGGCACGTTCCTGACTTGCGGCTTAGCCTCATATACGGTTCTCAACTGGATAGGGAAGGCTCATATGAAGTTTGACAACAGTATGTGTAAGATCAGTAAGGGCTCTCTTATCATGGTCAGTGGCATGTTATGTTCCACGCTCTACAAGACACGGGTGAATGTCATGGATGACAGCCTACATTCTAGTGAGGCTGACATGTCGGATCTTTGGCATCGACAACTCGGTTCATTGAGCCAAAAAGGCTTACAACTTCTGGGCAGGAAGGAGTTGATTCCATGCCACACTGACATTACGATATCACCTTGTGATTCATGTGAGGTTGGAAAGAATACGAGTTCACATTTCAAGACCAAATCAAAGGTGAAGGAAGACCTTCTGCAGTTGATTCACTCTGATGTGTGTGGTCCCATGGACACAACATATTTGGGAGGAAACGAGAATTTTCTGACTTTCATTGATGATGCATCAAGGAAGGTGTGGATTTATATGTTGCGGACGAAGGATCAAGTCTTTGATTGCTTCAGAATTTCACGCCATGGTGGAGCGTGAGACAGGTAAAGTGTTGAAGTGTCTACACACGAACAATTGAGGGGAGTACACCTATCACAGCTTCTAGAGCTACTGTGTCGAGCACGGGATCAAGCATGAAAGGACAAAGCCCGACACACCCCAACACAATGGTGTTGTTGAATGAATGAATACGACCATTGTGGAAAGAATTCGTTGCATGCTGAAGACAACAAAGCTATCCAAAACTTTATGGATTGAGGCAGTTTGAACCGCCTTCTACTTGATTAATTGATCTCTATCTATTCCCTTGAATTTTCAGGTTCTTGATCCCATTTGAACTGGAAAGGATCCCTCATATGCTCATATGAGGGTGTTCGGATGCAAAGCTTATGCATTTATATCAAAGGAACATAGAAAGAAGCCTGATGACAAGGTAGTGTCATGCATTTTCGCTGGCTATAGAGATCAGAAGTTCGGATACCGACTTGGGGATCCAAGGAAGAAGACCATCACGAAGAATAGAAATGTGATTTTCTATGAGAACCGAAATTTGGCTGAGGACGACAGTTGTGATGAGGACTCGGATGGGATTGCTATGGATGATGACAATGATGAGAACTCAGATTCTTCTCCAGTAAATGGTACAAACGGAGAAGATACACAATCTGAACAACATGAGCCAGATGCAGACCCTGTTGATGCAGGTCCAGGTGATCTTGGGAAGGGGAAGCAGCCACATCAGCAATCAGATACAATAAAGACTCAGGTTAGGAGATCTGGGAGGACACATCAGCCATCATCTCGTTATCCTAGTTCTCAGTACGTGATGATGAGTGATCATGATGAGCCATGCACTTTTGAGGAGGAATAAGGGCATAAGGAGAGACATCATTGACACAATGCAATGAATGAAGAACAGTTGAGTCTACAAGCTGAAGATAGATGATGGTGGCAAGCAACTAAACTAAAAGATCATATTGGTTGTAAAGGGATTCAACCAGAAAGAAGGTGTGGACTATGATGAGATCTTCTCACCAGTTGTATAGATGAGTTCTGTGAGAGTGGTGCTAGGTCTTGTTGCAAGCTTGGACTTTGAGCTAGACTAGATAGACGTGAAGACATATTTTCTACACGGTGACCTGAAGAAAGAGATCTACATGGAGTAGCTATAGGGATAACAGGAGAATGGTAAGAGCACATGGTTTGCAGGCTAAGGAAGATCCTCAATGGCTGAAGCAAGCCCCTAGACAATAGTACTTGAAGTTTAATACTTTCGTAATAAAGCAGAACTCCAAGAGGACTACAACGGATCCATGTATGTACGTTCGACGTCTTCCCAATGGCATGTTCATTATCTTGTTGATATACGTGGATGACGTGTTGATAGTTGGCCACGATCCCCGTTTGATTGCAAAACTCAAAAGGAAACTCTCTAGGGAATTTTAGATGAAGGATTTAGGCAAGGCAAGCAACATACTTGGGATGCAGATCACTCACGATAGGAAGAAGCACAGGTTGTGGTTGTCACAAGAGAAGTATATTGAACGCATTCTGGAGCGGTTCAACATGAAGAATGTGAAGCATGTCAACACGTCCCTTGACGCTCATTTCAGGTTGACAAAAGAGACATGTCCGTTTACTTTTGAGGAGAAAACTGAGATGACCAAGATTCCTTACGAGTCCGTAGTTGGCAGCCTTATGTACACCATGGTTTGCACCAGACCGGACATTGCTCATGTTGTGGGCGTAGTGAGAAGATTCATGTCGAATCCAGGGAAGGATCACCGGGGAAGCAGTGAAGTGGATTATGGGATACTTGAGAGGGGCCTCAAGTATGTGTCTGATGTTTGGGAGGTTAGATCCCAAACCCTGTGAATACACAGATGCTGACATGGTAAGAGATGTGGATCAGAGAAAATCGATTTCCGACTCCTTTTTCACTTTTGCAGAGAGGAGCGATTTTGAGGCAATCCAAGTTGCAGAAATGCATTGCATTCTCAACAATTGAAGTCGAGTACATTACAGCAGCACAAGCATGGAAAGAAGTGATGTGGTTACAATGATTTCTTGGTGAACTTTGATGCGAAGATAGTGAGCCGATTGTCTTCTGTGATAGCCAGAGCGTCATTGATCTGAGAAAGAGCATGATGCACCATGATCGCACAAAGCATATAGATTTGCGATATCATTGGTTGAGAGATATTATTGATAAGAAGCATCTCATTCTCAAGAAGATCCACACAGATTAAAATCCATCAGACTGACGAAGGCCATGACTCGTGATAAGGCGCAGCACTATAAAGAGCAGAGCGGTGTCACCTCTCAACGAGATCATCTTCTTGGCAACACCTCCCCATTGGGACTAGAGGGGGGTGTTGGGTAGTTATTATCCAGTCCCAAAATAGGATGAGTTTGTTGGACCATTATCCCCTTGGGGGGCCTATTCCATAATAGGATTAGGAGAGAGAGAGGCATTGGAAGCCATATAAATAAGGCCCCATGCAAGGCATTGGAATTCATTCCAACAACAAGTATGTCTCTCTCTTCTCTATTAGTTCTCTCTCTTCAATAAGGAAAGAAGCAGCCCATGCAAGATGTGAGGAGCAGCCTGCGCAAGGCGTGAATAGTAGCCCGCCCGTAGGGGCGTGAAGAGAAGCCGCATTCACAAAGAGTATCTGCACCGAAGGCACGAGGAGCAGCAACCAAGGAGGTCCGTTCTTGAGGAAGGGCATCATGTGACGAGGAGAAGCAACAGTATCGTGTTCTCTAAGTGCAAGGTGTAAGTTATTTGATTTTATTCTTGTAACTGAGCTTCAGTTTTGTTGTGCAACAAAACTGAGAAGACATTGTGCCCTCTCATTTTCGACCTAGTAGATTTTTTGTGGGTTGTCGTGTCCCCTGGGCTTTTCCCTACTCTCACATCGAGGAGGGTTTCCCCACGTAAAATTTCTCGTCTCTTTGTGGTTGCTTGATTGTCATGCTATGATTATTGTGTTTGGTTCTCGTGTGGGGAACATTTCACGGCCAATCATCCTTTGCAGGATAGGTCAAGAGAACCCCACAATTTCCCTACAGTTCCTTCAACCTTGAACCCAGCTTCACTACTTGCTCGTGCGATCGACCACTCAAGTAGAAGTTGTCGCGAGACTTGTGTGCCTTTTTATTCTCAAAATCTAGTTGCACCAATAGATCTGCTGTGGAAGACAAGTCTGCATCCCTCTCGATATGGCTCTTCATAAGAACATAAAGAAGAAAGCATGCGTCCATCATCATCATCTCCACGAATTCAGCACTACCTAATGGTATTTGAGCAAATTAGCAATCTCTTGCTCGTTTCTCCAAGCCTATTAACTTTGTCAAGCACACGTCCTCCAACTTGTCCATATCTGATATCCATGCCTCGCTTGGAATGTAATAGACATTAATCGCACACATGCAACGCGCAATTAGGAAGCGTACACATCTTCTCTTGTGTTGTTGTATGTGATTTAGAGCGTGTTCTCTATTTGTGGATCATGAATGAGTATATAAACAGGATTGGACTTCACGTCTACGTAGTAAATCAATCTATCTAATTATGTCAGCTTTTAAACTAGTGTAGATTTATTGCAAAGCTTGTCCAATTAATAAATAAAAATAGATTATGTTTTCTGATTGTGAACAAATTTCCTCTCTAGCATGGGTTTGGTTGATGTTGGCATAATACTTTTATAATAATGATAACTCTTCTCTCACTTTAAGAAGAGCCGGATACATGGATTCTTGCTCAAATCCATGTTGAAAGATCCAACTATTTTTTACGATGACCGCCGGCTACCTAACGCAACCTCCACAATGGGGGGTTTGAACCATGATCTTTTGGGTGGTCGACACACTACCACCAGAACATTGGAGTGGATGCATAAGCACTTTTATATTTGAAATATTTAACATTGGAGTGGATGCACAAGTACTTTTATATTTGAAATATTTAATTGTGTGTTTTATGTGTATCTGTGGGCATGAACTTTAGTTGCTTGGAGTTTCAAACAGGAATGATTAACTTGAGCACTCCTACCTGGAGACACTGATGGATGGTGGTAAAGGCCAATGGAAACATATTTTGGAGTACAAGCTTCCACTTCGGCGTGTTGCATCGCCCGAATGCAATGAAAAATTAGCAAGGGTCGCTACATCGTAGCCTGGATGTAGTTCAAAATTTGCTAGGGTTCTCGCATGAGGAACGCATGCGGGTAATAAGCTAGTTCCGCTACATCACCGTCCGGTTGCAGTCCAAAATTTACAAGGGTTCCCCCATAATGGACGTATGCGAGTAAAGAAGTTAGTCCAAAAGAGATTGCAATGGAAGTTGCGGATTGGTAGTTGGAATATTGACACTTTGATTGGAAAATTGATGGAGATAGTGGATACGATGGAAAGAAGGAAGATTCATATAATATGTCTTCAAGAGACTAAATACGTTGGAGAGAAAGCAAGGGAGATCGAGAAGACAGGCTTTAAACTTTGGTATTCATGTAAAGATAAGGGTAGAAACGGTGTTTGAATGGTAGTTCATAAGGATTTGAAGGATTATGTGGTTGAGGTGCAAAGATTCGGAGATCGGATTATTTTGCTAAATTTGGTGCTTGAAGAAGAAATTCTAAATATAATCTCAGTTTATGCACCGTAAATTAGTTTAGATGAAAGGACTAAACAAGCTTTTTGGGAGGATCTAGATAAGATTTTACAAGGAATCCCACAAAGAGAGATGATTTGCATAAGTGGAGATCTTAATGGACATGTGGGAAAAGATGATTCAGGGTATGCTAGTGCTCATGGAGGACATGGTTTTGGGGATAGAAATGAAGAGGGAAAAGTCATCCTGGATTTTGTAACGGCATATGATCTTTTCATAGAAAACACTCTCTTCAAGAAGAGGGAGGAGCATTTAATTACTTATAAGAGTGGGCCAACGAGAACACAGATAGATTACTTTGCATTGAGGAGAAGTGATCGTTTGTGTTGTAAAGACTGCAAAGTAATCTCAGGAGAGAGTTTGACAACTCAACATCGCTTGTTAGTCTTGGATGTATAAATAAAAGGGCTGGTAAAGAAAAGGAGGGTTCCTAAGATCACTACAACTAGATGATGGAATCTTCCACTGAAGCAATCGAGCTTCAGGGAGAAGGTTTTAGAAGATTTATATTGGGATTGTAGTGGAAGTGCAAACGAGATGTGGGAGGCAGTAGCATCTTGTATCTAAAAGAGATGCCAGGCGAGTCAAAGGGAGGAGTCCCAGGTCAAAAGGATGCTTGGTGGTGGAGTGAAGGGGTACAAGAGAAGCTAAAAATTAAAAGAGCATGCTTTAAAGCTGTGTCTAAGGATAGAACAGAGGAAATTGTCACAAACTACAAAATAGCAAGAAGGAAGCAAAGAAGGCTGTAAGCAAAGCTAAGTCGAAAGCTTATGAAGTTTTGTATAAAAATCTCGACTCTAAGGAGGGCCAGAAGGATATATTTAGGTTGGCCAAAGCAAGAGAAAGAAAAACCAAAGACCTTTCTCAAGTGAGATGCATTAAGGACGAGGAAGGTCACGTGCTTGTTACTCAGAAGGATATAGAGACTAGATGGGAGCAATACTTCCATAAACTTTTCATTGGGGAAGGAAATAGAGAGATCACTTTGGGTGACCTAGCTAGTAGTGAAAGTTACTTGAATCGTGCAAGCTATAGACGGATACAAAGAAAGGAAGTAGAGGAAGCTTTGAAGGTTATGAGACCTGGGAAAGGTGTAGGACCAGATGACATCCCTGTAGAAGTATGGAAAGTTTTAGATGAGTGCGGTTTGACTTAGCTTATGAATCTATTCAATGTTATTTGGCGAAGCAAGAAAATGCCTGAAGATTGGAGGAGGAATATTGTGGTGCCTCTTTATAAGAATAAAGGAGACATTCAAAATTGTTCAAATTATAGAGATATCAAGCTAATGAGTCACACTATGAAAACTTAGGAATGTGTGATCGAGAGAAGGTTGAGGCAAGTTTCCAACATCAAAGAAAACCAATTCGGATTCATGCCAGGTCGCTCAACTATTGAAGTCATCCATTTGCCGAGGAGAACAATGAAGATTTATAGAGCTAAAAGGAAGAACCTCCATGTGATCTTTATTGATTTGGAGAAGGCTTATGATTCTGTCCCACGAGAGATATTGTGGAGAGTTTTGGAGAAGAGACAAGTGCATGTCCTATACATTAACCTCATAAATGATATGTATGATATGGCTTTATCTTGTGTAAGGATCCCGTCTGGGAAGATTGGCTATTTTGACATAAAAATTAGTTTACATCAAGGTTCAATTTTGAGTCCATTTCTTTTTACTTTGATATGGACGAGTTAACAAGTCACATTCAAGATGAGTTACCTTGGTGTATGCTATTTGCTGATGATATTGTGTTGATTGACGAGACTAGAGATGGAGTAAATGAGAAGCTTGGGGTCTGGAGACTGTTGAACAAGATTTTTCAGTGGTCTAGAGTAATCCACACAAGGCGGGATCACAATGTCGCTGCGGCGACCCGCGAGAAATCCCAATTCAAACAACAATTAACCCACAACAGAAATCAAGCAATGAAAAGTGGTGCGGAGTTAAAATTTATTATAACTCTACAACAAAGATGTGTATAGGTGCAAGTATGTGTAGAGGTCGAACACAGGGAGCAAACAGGTAGAACGAGGCAAATGAATGCACAAAACCGTGAATGTCATCAAGTGTCTATATGTGCTATGTTTTTGTGGGTTTTTAGTTTTATTTTTTTATTTTTTTTGATTTTATATTTTTGTATTTTTGATTTTTAATTTACTGGTTTTATATTTTCTTTTTATAATCTATAATTTTTATATTTGCTTTTTCTTTAAAAAGATAAAATAAAGTATATATACAAAATAAGGAAAGAGAGAGTTAAGGTATTTATAAAAATAAATAAAAATACTTAGAATTCAAAAAATAAAATATCTTTGGTCTTTTTATAATTTTATAATATTTTTGTGATTTTTCTAGATTTTTCCTAATTTTTTTGGTATTTTTAAAGTCAAAAATATGAAAAACAGTGAAGAAAATAAAGGTCTAAAACTAAAATGGAGAAATAAAATAGAAAACAGTAACAAAAATTCTCCAAATTAATTTTTAATTAAAGATAATAAAACAAAGAAAATTCAGAGACAAAAATTAGATTTTTAGGATTTTTATATAATTTTTAATATTTTTATAAAGATTTTTAGGGTTTTATAATTTTTAGGAGTTTTGTTTTGTATTTTTTATGATTTTTGGTCAGAAATTAAAACACACTAAAATATGCAAAATATATTTTTTAGGAATTTTCTGAGATGTTTTTATAATTTTTATGGATTTTCTAATGCAAACAGTGCACAAAATGCTTGTTTTTGATTTTTAATAAATATTAAAATGCAACAAAAATGAAAAATAAAAATATTACGTTAAACTAATATGCAACAAAGACCTAATGCTGATTTTTGGGGATTTTTTCGTGTTTTATAGAGGCTTGCAATAAATAGAAATAATAAAAAGAAAAGTCATACTTGCAGGGGTGTTTTGGTAATATACGAAAAGCTCAGAGGCCAGACTGTAATAGTTCCACAAAATAAACAACTAAATAGAAATGTTGCAGGATTAGATGTTAAACCAAAAACCCGCAGGGGCTTCGTAGCAAAATTCACCAGGCCCACGTGCGTGCGCACGCGTCTGGTGAGGGCCTGAAGGTAATAACCCAAACTACGGGGGTTCAAGTATAATTCTTACAAAAATAGTCTAACGGCAGATGATGATTATGTGCCGACTATTAAATACAAAAAAATCGCTGGGAAGAATATGCAAAATACCCAGCGGAGAGTCAATCTAACGGTTGAGCGCCCTCACTTATACACGTGTCAGCACGGGGCGCCGTGATACCCCTTCATGGATGTATGGCCAGGATTAGATCCTGGCCCTTGATCGTCTGGTTGCGGTGCTTCCCAATCGGACGGTGGCTGTAGCTCGTCAAGAACAAAGGGCAATCGAATGACCCTGGGACGCGAGGGAAGAACAGCCGAAGAACTCGGCCTGGATGAACTTCAAGCTCCAAAATCTCCACGCCTAGTGCCTCTGACTCCCACCCGATGGCTTCAAGGGATTCCCAGAGTCCTCCTCGTCGAATGGATGTCTCAAAATGCCCAGATGGGCCCCTGTGGTGCCTGGCGGCGAGAGTAGACCTGGGTGGTGCTCCAGCATCTCGAAGAAGATGCTCCTGAGGCTCAGACACCTCCTTCAAGTCCAGCGAAGAAGAATAAAGAACGGAAGCGCAAATGGGTAGAAAACTTGGCTTTTATTGGCGAGCGAATGGTGTGTGAGGGGTGAATGATGGTCGCCGGAGCTCAAAGGCTGCGGTGAGGTGTTCGATAGATGAATCTATGCTAACTAATTGATTAAAATGCAAACTAAGTGCAGAAGATAGAAGCTAGAACTAATGGCTGTCTAAACTATGAGAAAATAGACGTGAAACAACCTTGACTTGGCCTAGGATGAGGAGATAGGAACCTCATGGGTAAAGGCCAGAGATGGGGGTGGAGTGCCGCCTCGGCCCTCGCCTGAGCCCCGCGCGCGTGCTGGAGGAGATATGTCACACCTCCGGTTCGGAACATGGCGACCAACGGGTCAAACTCGGGTAGAAGAGGGTTCCCAGAAGATAGGGGGTTTTGGGTTTGGTTTTGAAGAAGTGGTGAAGATGGCTCAAAGATCGAGACGCAAGAGGCGCGTCAATGATACATGCCCCAAGATAAGCCTTGGGTGTATATCATGGATATCTGGGCTACAAAAGTCGTGAAGGAAGAATCGTGAAAGGAGATACGAAGCGTCCTAAAAAAATCTGCAAAGGAGGACAAAAACTAGTTCTGACGCCCTAGCAGACCTCGGTAAGAGAGTTGACCGAGGTCAACCAATGAATGAATATGGTTGGTCCACGTGGACCAACCAGAAAAATCGTTGGAAAAAATGATAAAAAATCGATTAAAAATAATAAATGATTTTATTAATTTTAAATTATAAAATGAAAAATGTTTATTATTTTATAAATTATTTTATAGTGATTTTTATTTATTTTTTCGAGATTAATAATTACAAGTTACCATTTATACCCTTTATAGGTATATATATCTATATATTTTATTCTTTTATTTTTATTAATTGTATTTTATTTATTTAATTTGGTTTATTAATTTATATATTTATAAAGTATTTTTATACACTTAAAAAATATTTTTATTTTATGTTTCTGATGTGTTTTGGACACTTAATAAAATAAAAGTATAGTTTATGTAGGTATATTTATAGGTATAATACCTATGTATTATATACAAGTATTTTAATTTTGTATTTCTTTTGTATTTTTATTCTGATTTTAATATACAAATAAATTAGAAATAATATTTACAAAATTATAAAAATATAAAATTATAAAAATAATGAATAAATAATAAAATGAAGATTCTAATCTGTACAAGTATACAATAGGGGTAGAAAAGTCAACTTTCAAACCGTAGCTCCGTCAAATGCGAAACCACCGCCATTAAATAGCTTATTTTAAATTATATACAATTAAAGGTGAGTTTGATGCATTTCGAGTTTTATTTGTGAGATACGGGTCAGGGAAGTTGGGATTCTGGGATTTTATTCAGATCATAACTTTTTATTTGTACATTATTTTTCCGTGAAATAAATTTTGAATTTTTCTTTATTTAATTATCTACAACTTTCATGTACAAAGTTTCTTTATTTGAAGTATAAAAAGTGGAACCAAAAATAGGTCCCAAAATGAATAAGGAATGAATTAAATAAAAGGTATTTTTGTTGTATTTTGGCCCTTATCTCCCCCTACTTTATTTTTTGTCGACCTAGTCATCGAGATGCCTAGGTCTCAGGGTTTCGGGTCATAAAATATTTACAATATTTTATTCTTTTTCTTTTCTTTATTTTATAATTTTAGCTTTAAAATCGTATTTTATACAATATTTACACAATAATGCCTGAATGCTAAAATGCCTAAATTAAGCCTATTTACACGCATTTACTAGGGTTTTTAAGGCCAAAATGATAGAATAAAGATGATAAAACGTAGATTCATCATCCCCCTATACTTGCCTTTGCTAGTCCCTAGCAAACACTTATGCAAGAAGTGCAGAAAAAGAAAAATAAAGAAAAGAAAAAGAAGAAAGATGGACTAAATTTAATGATCAAACTTGTCTTCACAAAATCAAAGTTTGGAGCTTAAGTCGGACCTTTGGAATTTAAGTACGGACGGAACCTTAATGAGAACCGGATTTGAAATCCAACAGTCTTCGAGAATCCCAACACTCTGCTCAAGTCTCCTCAATAGCCAGGTCAGAAATATCTCAACTCATACACAAACCCATACGACTATGAATCTGACTCGTACAGTGTAAGTGATAGTGGCTCTCCCCAACTAGAATGACAAAGAGACTGACTTCTCCAGTATGACAACCCAATGATTCTCCAATCCAATAACTCCTTCCTCGAGGAGCGGGGTATTCCCTTCTAAGTTCAAGTGGCAACCAGCTCAAGAGGAGGGGGTGAAGAGAAGAATGGACGGTAGCCAGTGTAGCTACCTATCCTAGGATACAAGACCAGTGTAGTCAAGTCATCCAGCTACAGGCTCACATGATATGACTTTGGAACTCAAGCTTGCTTATTGACTTTACAACATATTCACATACTTTGCATGCATTTTATTTTTGTACAGGCATGTCTTTATTTTTTTTTGAAATACTATATACAACAACATTTACGTAGGGAGTTTTTCCTCTTGAGCCCGTAGACTATCCCTCCTTTGAAGCTTTATTACAACCCACACTCTCCTGTCTTTCGAAATCCTTATCACTGGACGGGCTGGGGTGCTAGAGGAGGACAGGTGTTTCCACTAGTTGTGTGTGTCTCATACCGGCAAATCCAATCCCCTGACCACTCCAACTGAGTTGAGCCAAGTGAAAGGTGAAGGTGTCCAAGTTAGGTCATTATCAACAAGAGACGTGCGTGTGCTCCGAAATACTCTACTTAGGCAGTCAAGAATCCACTGAACAAAGTCCTGTGATCCTCAAAGAATTAAGTCAACTAGACCTGAAGTACCTCAAACCCAGTTCCTATAAGGTTCCTGTTATTAGGTAGATTTTAAGGTCCAATCAAGCTCCAATCTCCATATTTTATTTAGACTTGTTCAACTATCAAACTCAATCCGAAAAATGCTAATGTTATGCAAATGCTATGCAAAATGCAGAAAATATTTTTGTGATGTGATTTTCAAGATTTTGAACTTTTTATGGATTTTTGAAAAGATGATGATGATGCATATGCATTTTTTGTATTTTCAAAAAGATTTTTCAAATGTTTTTGGATTTTAATTTTGCAGATGTTTTTGGGATTTTTGAAAATAAAAAAATTTGGCTAAAAACTAGGTTAAAATATTTACACGGGGATGCTTCTTATATTTATAAGAAGTGGATTTTAAGAATTTACAGGGTAAGTGATCAATTTTATACATATATATAGTGGATTTTTGGTGTGATGTATATATTCCTCAAACTTATTTGACACAGGTTTTTCAAACAATTTTCGAAAACTATAGTCCAAAATAATTTTTGCAAATATTTTTACAAACATGTACACACATTTGAAAATCATTTTGCAAAGGTTTTCAAACAGTATAAATAGATTTTTCAAAATATTTTTGCAACCATTTTTCAAACCATTTACACATCATTTTTTCAAATATTTTTATTTCACACAAAGAAAATAAGTTTTACAAACCAGAATGTTTTTACAAAGGTTGAAAACATGTAACAAAACATTTTCAAAATAGTTTTCAGAAGTTTTTTCACAAAGATTTTCAACCTATTTTTCAAACATTTTGCAAAAAATATTTTCACCTGATTTATTAATCAGTAACTACAAAAAGAATTTGAGGAATAATCAACATCTTTTTATTAGGGGTTTTAATGAATTTTAAAGAATCATTAGCCATATTATTAAGAAAAATACGAAAGTACGAGTTATGGCTAAAGTATATACGTAGTATATACGACCCCCCTATACTTAGCTTGAGCTATGTCCTCATAGATCAGAGAGAAAAAGAGAAGACATAACTCGTACTGAGTATAGGAAAATCTAAATAATAAACGAATAAAGAAATAAATGAATCAATGAGAAGTTGACCGTCCCCCCTATACTTAGGATCAAATAATCCTAAGTATAGCAGACTGTAAACAAAGCAGGGAGGGTCAAGGGTGGGAATGAACAGATCGTACTCAGGTTGTCTCCCCCTATACTTAGGGTAAGATAGCCCTAAGTATAGACAAGAAGAGGAGACAATGGAGAGGATCGAATAGAATGAAAACTCGGGGTGCACACCACCCTATACTTAGGACAAAGTGCGTCCTAAGTATAGAAGACTGTCTACAAAGGGAGGCACCTTTTTGATACAAAAAGAAGAAAGAAAAGGAAAAGAAGAAAAGAAGAAAAGAAGGAATGAAGAGATGAAAGTGGACGATAGAGACGGATGTACGCATCCCTCCCCCTATACTTAGGGTAAAAGAAGCCCTAAGTATAGGCAACAACAGGAGTGATGAAACAGAACAATGAATGAACACTCGGCTTGTCCACCCCCCTATACTTAGGACAAGGTACGTCCTAAGCAAGGCAGACACGATAATGGGTGGACGGGTAATACGGAAGAGACAGAGATGAAAGCAAATATACAACAGAAATGGATGTACAAAGATCAAGAAGTTAGAAAGCGAACCTTCTTGCGGGACCACTGAGGAATAGATCCGTATGATGTAGGTCGACATCGGGGTCCACAGTGGACGGAATCCGATCAGGGTCGACATAGTGAAGATCCTCAGGGGCCCTAGGGTGTGAAGGCACAGACCGGTGAGTGGAAGAAGTACGACTAGATCCGGCCTTGGGAGTCTCGTTGATATCGAAGTGGAATGGGACGAACTCATCATCATCGGAAGTAGTGTAATCGGAGTCATCCTGCGAGGTCTCGTCCAGATCAAAGCCAAAAGGAACGAACTCATCAGTGGAAGTAGTCGAACTCTGTTCATCCTCTATAATCTCAACCGGATCATCTTTCTCATCAAACGGCCCGAATTCTCGAATAAAAGCAATCGGATCAAATTCGACCTTTGGCTCATCTGAATCTAAATGGACAGGAGCGGACTCATCAGTGAAAGAAGTCGCAACATGTATGTCCTGTCTAGCCTCTAAATCTGCCCTCTGCTCAATGGTATCGATCGTGTAAATCTCGCGGATGTCATCAAAACAACGCCAAGTCCCAGAAGAACGAACGCCGAGGTCCATGCTTTCCGAGTCTTCCTCCACGGGGAGGAGTTCTCGGGTCTCAATGGAATCCAATAAGCAGCAAAATTCTCTGATAGTATCATCAAGTTCATGGTCCTCGAGGTCAGCCAAGATAGGTGAAGTCGCATCAGATGCAGGTCTCTGGTCGGTAGTGGGTGCGGTGATCAACACTTCGCTCTCGTCAGCAGGACGAAAGCGAATCTCTCCTGATCCATAGTCAATAACGACCCTCGCAGAGGCGAGGAATAGTCGTCCCAGGATGATTGAAGAGTGCTCCCCTGTGGAGGTCTCCATGGGCAATACGACAAAGTCAACGTGATAGCTCGTGCCCTGAATTGAAATGACGACGTTTTCAAGGATACCCTTCGGCCTCTTAATAGATCCATCAGCAAATTGTACGATCATCCTGGTTTTCTTTAGAGGCTCTAAGTGAAGAGAGTGTACCAGCGAGAAGGGTATGATGCTAATCGAAGCACCACCGTCTAGGAGAGTGTGATCACAAGTATGATCAGAGATGGTACAAGTGATGAAAGGTGTGGCAGTGTTCCTCATCCGAGGAATGGGATGGTGTGTGATGGCGTGAGCAGTGGCCATGGTCAAGATATGATGCTCAGATCTGCTCCTCTGCTTTCTCTTCTTGGGAAGAGGAGCATATAAATCGGTCATGGCCTGCTGAAGTGGGGCACGGATGACCTCATGTATGGTGGCCACCACTTCGGGTTCAGTCAATATTTTTTTGAATGTTTGGACCTCCTCCATACAAGGGAGGAAGTCAAAATCGGCATATACACGAGGCATGCCAAGAGCAGTCTGTACAGCGACATCCTCGGGGTCAAAGGTGGGACAGAGTGTGAGAGATTGTGTGGTCAAATGGTCTGGCAAGTGGACGCTCTCCTCACAGTCTGACTCGATCAAGGGTCTCCCAAACTCTTTTTGGATTTTTAAATTTTTCTCATTTTTTTGTATTTTGGGTGATTGCAAGCTCTCATGATAATCCTCACATGATTCCATATCCTCAACGAATGGAGCAACATTCTGGTTCTTATTTAAACTAGTAAGATCAGTAATCCTCGAATTCATATGCTCCATCATCTTTAAGGTCTCGAGTGTGGATATCATGAAAGGCGACTCCAAAATCTCAGAATCAGCTGTGTCGAATGTGGGTGGTGGGTGTGGACAAAAATCACATTCCGGATCAGGATACTCAAGGAAGAGCGGGTTGTCGAAATGTGTAGGAGATGGTGGTGGAAATGATTGGTGAAGATCAAAGTCCAAATCCTGAAATAGTGGGTTGGTCGGATATGTACAAAAATCAGGAGCAAAGTCCTCCTGGAAAAAGTGAGGTGGCCCGACTGGAGCGAGTGAGGGGTCCGCAAAGTCCGGACAAAATATACTCCAATCGGCCATCTCAGAACAAAAGGAAAATAATCAAGAGAGCACGAAGGTAAAGTCAAGAGAAGCGAGAAAAAGGCGCAAATGCGCAGAGGCGATCTAGAACACACATAAAACAATCACAAGCAAAAATGAAAATAATACAAACCCTCAATTCACCTACTCAACTCGGTAGAGACCGAAAAGTCGGTCTTTTTTATCTTGTCTGTTTTAGAGTTAGGTGAGAAGTCCAAAAGTTGCACAAACACTTAGGGGGCTGAAATAGGATTTTGGCATTAATCCTTAGTATGTGCGCGGGTAATGTAAAATGAAGACAATGAGGGGATTACTCACCCCAATACAATGTTTTTCTTTTTGATCGATTTTAGGGTCAAATAATGTTAACAGTTCCAATTTTATTTGTTATCACTTTTTTTGGATTTTTAATAAACAATGCACGATCCTATCAGGGATTCAATTCTTTTAAGCACCTAGGTGATCAAAATCAGAGGTAGAGAGTCGGAAAAGCAATGCAAGCGGCAAACAATGATGGATGCTAAAGCGTAAATACTCACCTTGCCTCCAGCACTCTACATGCAAGGATGCTAAGCATAATTGAAACCTATCTATATGCAAATGCAAGCCGATGAAGTCGTCCTAAGTTTCAGAAATTGCTATTAGCGTGAAACACCACAAGTCGATCACTGATCTTCAATCTAGGAGTCTGATCTAGGCTCACCCCTCCTCCTCTCGACAAATCAAGTTCAGGAGTAGCGCTTGGCAGGGTGGGCTCGCGGCGCGACAGCTCGAAGATGGTGAAGCAACTGTTTAATAGTTTGACTAAGTCCAAACGTGGCTATAAGTACATGCAAGATATTAAGTGTTTGGCCTTAGTCTATCGCAAGCAATCCTAAAACTAGTGGCTCAATCACACAAAATAAATAAAATAAAATCGGGAAACAAATGAAAAAGAATGCGAAGAAAACACGAAAAAGCCGCGGCGAGCCCCCAAGTGAACAATCACTTGGAAATTAGGCTCAAGAGTCCAAAGTTCGGGGGTACCTGTATTATTACAATAACAGAGTCTCTCTCTCACTAAAATTATAGAAATAAATGCAATAAAATACAATGCTCAAAATTTGTCTTCAAACACTCCAAGTCCTCCTTTATGCTAGGTCAAAGCCGCCTCACGTGGGTGCGCAGGTGCTCTAAAGAGGAGCTCCTCCCTCGTTCCACGTACCTCACACAAAATCCAAACAAGGAGAGTGGTTAGACAATTCAACAATATATATCAAATAAAAAGCAACTAAAGAAAGCCGTAAAAAATGGACAAACAATCACAACACAACAAAAATCCGAACTACACGTTGTTGCTCCCCAACAACAGCGCCATTTGTTGAACAAGATTTTTCACAGGTCTAGAGTAATCCACACAAGGCGGGATCACAATGTTGCTGTAGCGACCCGCGAGAAATCCCAATTCAAACAACAATTAACCCACAACAGAAATCAAGCAATGAGAAGTGGTGCGGAGTTAAAATTTATTATAACTCTACAACAGAGATGTGTATAGGTGCAAGTATGTGTAGAGGTCGAACATAGGGAGCAAACAGGTAGAACGAGGCAAATGAATGCACAAAACCGTGAATGTGATCAAGTGTCTATATGTGCTATGTTTTTGTGGATTTTTAGTTTTCTATTTTTTTATTTTTTATTTTTTGATTTTATATTTTTGTAATTTGATTTTTAATTTACTAATTTTATATTTTCTTTTTATAATCTATATTTTTTTATATTTCCTTTTTCTTTAAAAAGATAAAATAAAGTATATATACAAAATAAGGAAAGAGAGAGTTAAGGTATTTATAAAAATAAATAAAAATAACTAGAATTCAGAAAATAAAATATCTTTGGTCTTTTTATAATTTTATAATGTTTTTATGATTTTTCTAGATTTTTCCTAATTTTTTGGTATCTTTAAAGTCAAAAAATATGAAAAACAGTGAAGAAAATAAAGGTCTAAAACTAAAATGGAGAAATAAAATGGAAAACAGTAACAAAAATTCTCCAAATTAATTTTCAACTAAAGATAATAAAACAAAGAAAATTCAGAGACAAAAATTAGATTTTTAGGATTTCTATAGAATTTTTAATATTTTTATAAAGATTTTTAGGGATTTATAATTTTTAGGAGTTTTGTTTTGTGTTTTTTATGATTTTTGGTCTGAAATTAAAATACACTAAAATATGCAAAATATATTTTTTAGAAATTTTCTGAGACGTTTTCATATTTTTTATGGATTTTCTAATGCAAACAGTGCACAAAATGCTTGTTTTAATTTTTAATAAATATTAAAATGCAACAAAAATGAAAAATAAAAATATTACGTTAAACTACTATGCAACAAAGACCTAATGCTGATTTTTGGGGATTTTTTTCGTGTTTTATAGAGGCTTGCAATAAATAGAAATAATAAAAAGAAAAGTCATACTTGCAGGGGTGTTTTGGTAATATACGAAAAGCTCAGAGGCCAGACTGTAATAGTTCCACAAAATAAACAACTTAATAGAAATGTTGCAGGATCAGATGTTAAACCAAAAACCCGCAGGGGCTTCGTAGCAAAATTCACCAGGCCCACGTGCGTGCGCACGCGCCTGGTGAGGGCCTGAAGGTAATAACCCAAACTACGGGGGTTCAAGTATAATTCTTACAAAAATAGTCTAACGGCAGATGATGATTATGTGCCGACTATTAAATACAAAAAAATCGCTGGGAAGAATATGCAAAATACCCAGCGGAGAGTCAATCTGACGGTTGAGCGCCCTCACTTATACACATGTCAGCACGGGGCGCCGTGATACCCCTTCGTGGATGAATGGCCAGGATTAGATCCTGGTCCTTGATCGTCTGGCTGCGGTGCTTCCCAATCGGACGGTGGCTGTAACTCGTCAAGAACAAAGGGCAATCGAACGTCCCTGGGATGCGAGGGAAGAACAACCGAAGAACTCAGCCTGGATGAACTTCAAGCTCCAAAATCTCCACACCTAGTGCCTCCGACTCCCACCCGATGGCTTCAAGGGATTCCCCAGAGTCCTCCCCGTCGAATGGATGTCTCAAAATGCCCAGATGGTCCCCTGTGGTGCCTGGCGGCGAGAGTAGACCTGGGTGGTGCTCCAACAGCTCGAAGAAGATGCTCCTGAGGCTCAGATGCCTCCTTCAAGTCCCGCGAAGAAGAATAAAGAACGACAGCGCAAATGGGCAGAAAACTTGGCTTTTATTGGCGAGCGGATGGTGTGTGTGGGGTGAATGATGGTCGTCGGAGCTCAAAGGCTCCGGCGAGGTGTTCGATAGATGAATCTACGCTAACTAATTGATTAAAATGCAAACTAAGTGCAGAAGATGGAAGCTAGAACTAATGGCTGTCTAAACTACGAGAAAATAGACGTGAAACAACCTCGGCTCGGCCTAGGATGAGGAGATAGGAACCTCACGGCCGAAGGCCAGAGATGGGGGTGGAGCGCCGCCTCGGCCCTCGCCTGAGCCCCGCGCGCGTGCTGGAGGAGGTCTGTCACACCTCCGATCCGGAACACGGCGGCCAACGGGTCAAACTCGGGTAGAAGAGGGTTCCCAGAAGAAAGGGGGTTTTAGGTTTGGTTTTGAAGAAGTGGTGAAGGTGGCTCATAGATCGAGACGCAAGAGGCGCGTCAATGATACACGCCCCAAGATAAGCCTTGGGTGTGTATCATGGATATCTGGGCTACAAAAGTCGTGAAGGAAGAATCGTGAAAGGAGATAAGAAGCATCCTAGAAAAATCCGCAAAGGAGGACAAAAACTAGTTCTGATGCCCTGGCAGACCTCGGTCAGAGAGTTGACCGAGGTCAACCGACGAATGAATCTGGTTGGTCCACGTGGATCAACCAGAAAAATCGTTGGAAAAATGATAAAAAAATCGATTAAAAATAATAAATGATTTTATTAATTTTAAATTAGAAAATGAAAAATGTTTATTATTTTATAAATTATTTTATAGTGATTTTTATTTATTTTTTCGAGACTAATAATTACAAGTTACCATTTATACCCTTTATAGGTATATATATCTATATATTTTAATCTTTTATTTTTATTTTATGTATTTTATTTATATAATTTGGTTTATTATCTAATATATTTATAAAGTATTTTTATACACAAAAAATATTTTTATTTTATTTTTCTGATGTGTTTTGGACACTTAATAGAATAAAAGTATAGTTTATGTAGGTATATTTATAGGTATAATACCTATATATTATATACAAGTATTTTAATTTTTATTTCTTTTGTATTTTTATTCTGATTTTAATGTACAAATAAATTAGAAATAATATTTACAAAATTATAAAAATATAAAATTTTAAAAATAATGAATAAATAATAAAGTGAATATTCTAATCTGTACAAGTATACAATAGGGGTAGAAAAGTCAACTTTCAAACCGTAGCTCCGCCAAATGTGAAACCACCGCCATTAAATAGCTTATTTTAAATTATATACAATTAATGTGAGTTTGACGCATTTCGAGTTTTTATTTGTGAGATATGGGTGTGGGAAGTTGGGATTCTGGGATTTTATTTAGATCATAACTTTTTATCTGTACATTATTTTTCTGTGAAATCAATTTTGTATTTTTCTTTATTTAATTATCTACAACTTTCATGTACAAAGTTTCTTTATTTGAAGTATAAAAAGTGGAACCAAAAATAGGTCCCAAAATGAATAAGGAATGAAATAAATAAAAGGTATTTTGTTGTATTTTGGCCCTTATCTCCCCCTACTTTATTCATTGTCGACCTAGTCATCGAGATGCCTAGGTCTCGGGGTTTCGAGTCATAAAATATTTACAATATTTTTTTCTTTTTCTTTTCTTTTCTTTATTCTATAATTTTGGCTTTAAAAACCGTATTTTATACAATATTTACACAATAATGCTTGAATGCTAAAATGCCTAAATTAAGCCTATTTACATGTATTTACTAGGGTTTTTAAGGCCAAAATGATAGAATAAAGATGATGAAACGTAGATTCATCAGAGACATGAGTTGGAGAGTAAAGGATTTCGTATAAGTAGGGCTAAGACATAATATATGGAGTTCACCTTTGATGGAAGCAATGGTGAAGGAGTTGAGGTGAAGATTGGTGATGATAACATTCAGAAGAGATATTCTTTTAGATATTTGGGATCTATTTTGCAATATGATGGGGAAATTGATCGAGATGTTACTAATAGAATAAATGCAGACTGGCTAAAGTGGAGAGGAGCCTCTGTTGTTCTCTGTGATAAGAAAATTCCTTTAAAATTAAAGGAAAGTTTTACAAAGCAGCCATGAGACCTGCTATGCTCTATGGATCTGAGTGTTGGCCTGTGAACCATAGACATGTGTAGAGAATGACTGTAGCAGAAATGAAAATGCTAAGGTAGATGTGTGGACACACACACACGTAAAGATCGGATTCGGAATGATGCAATCAGAAAGAAAGTTGGTGTTGCTCCGATCTAGGATAAGATGCGAGAAAACCGCTTAAGATGGTTCGGTCATTTGCAAAGAAGATCATTTGATGCACCAGTTAGGAGATGCGAGTGTTAGAATGTTGATCTGGCTAAGAGAGGGTGGGGACGACCCAAGAAGTGTTGGAAAGATCATACGAAGGGATCTTTGTTTTTTGGATATAAGCCCGGGATTGACCCAAGATAGATTTGAATGGAGGCGAAGAATCCATGTAGCCGACCCTACATAATTGTGGGAAAAGGCTTTGTTGTTGTTGTTGTTTAAGCTTCCACTTCATACTCCCTTGTCTATGAAGAAACTGGGGAACTGTTGCATGTATCGTTCTGCTTGGGAGCATTCCTTGACCTTCATTTTTTGAAATCCGCATAGGCACTAACACTAGCATCATCGCTCTGCCTAGAACGTCCCATTTTTTAGACATCTAAACATCAACAATTTGACTTTTACCTGTTCAAGTAATTCATGGTACAAAAGATGCAGCAAAATAAGAAGAGCGCTACCATAAGGACTTTCTAAAATCATTTTATATCGAATACTTACATAACTGGAAGCATTAATCTAGGATTATACAAAAGAATGAAAAGTAGTTGCATGAAGTAACATGTTCAGTTCCCGAGCTCTGAGTGTATGGTACCATCTTCGATACTCCAAGAAGAGAAAAGGGAGAAGGAGGAGAGAACTTTGATTAGGGTCTTTGATGTAGTGTTGGGAGGAATGGCTTCACGTTGTTCTATGGATTGTGGTGTGGATTTCTATGCTTCTTTTCACATATTGCCTTGCCTGTATAGTATAGAGTAAAACATGCTGATTCTAAGTGGAGAGGTGCATCATTATTATCAGTAACATATATGGGAACAAACTGAATCATGAAACTTGTATTGTTGTCTATTACCAATCACATACCAATGGCCCTAATATACTCTGAAATTGCAAATTAAAGGACAAGGTCTTCCCTCGCTTCAACACACATAGCAACACTTGTCATCATTGCTACAGAGAATTTGAGTATGGGCGACGTGCATAGACCGCAATGAGATTTGTTCCGTGCAATCTGCTAACCATTGATCTCTTTGTTCGTAACATATGACACCCATCAAGGGCACCTGCTATCGAGTCCAACCCATGTGCATTGGTACTCCAACACATGGTTCTAATAGAAGTTATAGCAAGTGAAGCAATAACACGTGGTACTGTAGCAGATAGCTACAGAAGATGGCATGATAGCAGGTGGTCCAACAACAAGTAGGCTTATAGCAAGCATATCAGCTGCTAATACCAGGTGATGCTATGGCAGGTGCGCAACAGCTGGTATTGTAGCAGATTGTTCACAGTAGGTGCAGCAGATGACTTGCTATGGCGCTCACACCCATAGCAGGTGGCGGACAAAATGCGCTGATTTCAGTTTTCAACATTTATAATGAGTCATGCTATTCACTTAAGCCTCTGTAGCAGGTGGGAGGGCCCCATATGTGTCTTAGGAATTATTGCATATCGTTTTTCTGCTCTTCAGCGAGCAGAACCCATTCCATACGAAGGAAACACAACAGAAAAAAGCTAGTGTTGCATTTTGTGTGGCCTAACTCCACTCCACATGTTCATGCAAGGCTGCAAAGAGGTTCTTCAACCCTTCACCCTTGGGTGGTTCTTGGCGCGTACTAGAGCGCAGGATGCACAATGAAGTATTGGAGCGAGGTTCCTTTTGGAAGAGAGCTGCGGATTTGGTTCTTCTTTTTAGTGAAAACCCTCCATCTCCATCTTTTATCTTGTTGGTGATGTTCATTTTGACTTATAGACCAATAAGAGTGCTTTGGCTTGTGTAGCCTTTTGTGGAGAACGACTTTATTGCCACTACGGTAAAGTGGTTTGGGTCGTGCCGGTGCCATGGTTTTCCTCACCCTTTTTAGGAGTTTCTGCATTAAAATTTCCATGTGCTTTGTGGTAGTGCTTGTGGTTTGATTTAGTTGCTCAATTTGTTCGTGGAGATTGTTTATCTTTGTTATCCATACGAGGTTTCTTCATTCCACACTTCCTCATCATTTGGTGGGAATTCTCGTTCTTTGCTCCTCAACACTCTCCAGATTTAGATCTAACCCCTTCCATGACTAATCAACCAGAACAATAAATTAACTCGTGTACTATTAAATAACTGCACATCTAAATATCATATTAATCATGTCAATGATTTGATTAGTTAACCAAACCAATCCATCCAGAATAGCTAACAGCACGGTGACAGAGGGCATATATGATAATGATTAAGTTTTTGGAGGGCAGATGTGTAAGTACAAGGTTGACATTGGTATATATGTTCTTGAGATATATTTGTCAAAACCTCAAAATCTAAATGAATATGAACTCCATAAGGTGCAATGCGCAAGAAAAAAAAATCTGAAACTTGAATGGGTGAAGTACCTGTAGGTTCCTATTGAGCTCTGCAATTGTGTATGTGCACTGCAGTGGGACTTACAACACACCCACACGCGCACTTCGCGGTCGCTTTCCCCTTCTGATGGAAGCAAACACTGTTCATACTTCTAAGGAAGATCACACCTAAAAAGCCACTAGAGAGAAGAATCATACCTTCCAACGATTTTCATGTAACATTGAAAACTGTTGGGTAATTTTTCATTCCAACCACAACTTGGGCTCCCTTGAGGCTGCAACAATTTGCCCAAACTGCAGGGGCATCCATGCTATTTTTACAAACTATTGGGCAGCCCCATTCGATCCCAATCTCGAGCCGATTCCAGGGATTTTGAGACCCATTTCAGAGAAGAACGACAGCCCTCCCCTTCCTCTTTCGAGCGACCAACCACAAGGGTTTCTACGGTAAACCCATCCTCCTTCACGCACGCGAGGGAGAGACCAAGTGGGAGAGGGAGCAGCAGCCAGGAGCTCAGACGAGCAGCAGCTCGGAGCTCGACCTAGCCACGGTTTGGACTGGAAGTGCAGCGGCAAGCCAAGCTCGAGAGGAGCGGCAGTTGGAGGTCATTGCGGGCGACCTCAAGAAGCCGAAGCATCGTATTTGGGTCTCCATCCGGGAGCCCATAAGGGAAGATACTCCATCTTCTTGGTTTTGTGCACATTATTGGTATTTTAGATACCTAGGGTAGTTAGCTACTTGGTGAAAAACTACCTATTGTGTGTGTGGCTTGTACCTCGGTTTTGTGGGCAACAAAATCGGGAAGAACAACGGTTCATCTTGACTATAGTGATTGGTTGCCGGTCTTGCCCCGTGGTTTTTTCCCTGCTCACATCGAGTAAGGGTTTCCACGTAAAAATTCTTGTCTCTTGTGGTTGCTTGTGTGCTTGATTGTGATTGTTGTCATTGAGTTCCCGTGTGGGGAACATATATTGTATTGTTGTGTCATCTTTGCCGCAGGACAGTTTTAGGGGATACTCCTGGGTTGTGCCATATCCCCGACAAGTGGTATCAGAGCACATGTTGTGCAAAAATGGGCAAATATGATGAAGACACTATGATTAAGCTCACAAGTAGCAACTGACAGATTTGGAAGGTAAAAATGAAAGACATCCTGTATCGCAAAGACCTCCACGATCCCGTAGAGGGTGAGAGCGCCAAGCCGGAGAACATGTCCGCAAGTGAGTGGACAAAGTTGAAACGAAAGGCCATTGGGACCATTCGGAAGTGGCTTGACATGTCTATGTTCCATCATGTTGTCGAGGAGATGAATGCTAAGGAGTTGTGGGACAAGTTGTCCGAGCTCTATGATCAGAAGACCGCAACCAACAAGGCTTTCTTGATTAGAAAGCTTGTCAACTTGAAATACAAGGACGAGACCAAAGTGGCAGAGCACTTGAATGACTTCCAAAGCATTATCAACCAATTGACCTCTATGGGGTTGGTACTTGATGACGGGTTGCAGGCACTTCTCTTGTTGGGTTTACTGCCAGACAGTTGGGAGACTCTAGTAGTCACCGTGAGCAACTCTGGGAAGGACAGCAAGTTAACCATGGCTATGGTCAAGGGGAATCTCCTCAATGAGGAGATTAGACGTCGCTCTTCGGGAGAGGCATCCTCCTCTTCACATGTGTATGCAGTTGAGAGGAGAGGAAGATCCAGTAGCAGAGGGCAGTCACAGGAGAGGCAGAAATCCAGAGACAAGTCCAAGGGCAGAGGAAAGTGTCACCATTTCCAGAAGCCCGGTCACTGGAAGACAGATTGCAGGATTTGGAAGAGAGAGCAAATTGAAGCCAAGAAAGATCGGAAAAAGGAAGATGTGAATGTAGCTGCAGTTGTGGCAGAGGACAATGCAGAAGAGGTGATTCTCACCATCCAAGATCAGTGCTTGCACGCAGGGAGCGATTTAAAGTGGGTTATTGACACGGTCGCCTCCTATCATAGGACTCCATACAGGGAGTTCTTCACCACTGACACCAGTGGTGACTATGGGAGAGTCTTGATGGGTAACGAAAGTTACTCTAAGATCATTGGCATGGGCACCATCTCGATTCAGACGGATGTTGGGTGCTCAATGACTTTTCAGAATGTGAGGCATGTTCCTGGTGTGCGTCTTAGCCTTATATCTGATTCACAGCTAGATAGTGAAGGCTACCATCTGAAGTTCGGCGACAGCAAGTGCAAGATAAGCAAGGGTTCTCTCATCATGGCGAGAGGCAGGTTGTGTCACACGCTCTACATGACTAGAGTAAAGGTCATGGATGGCAGTTTGCATGCCAGTGAGGCAGACACATCATATTTGTGGCACCGCCGACTTGGCCACATGAGCCAAAGGGGCTTGTGGCTTCTTAGCAAGAGAGAGTTGATCCCCTACCACAATGACATCACTTTGTCTTCTTGTGATACATGTGAGGTTGGGAAGAGCAGGAGTGCACCATATAGAGCCAGATCCAAGGTAAAGCGAGACCTTCTACAGTTGGTTCATTCTGATGTTGGTCCTATGGACACGACCTCTTTGGGAGTCAACAAGTATTTTGTTACCTTCATTGATGATGCATCTAAGAAGGTGTGGGTGTATATGCTGAGATCGAAGGATCAAGTGTTTGATTGCTTCAAGAAGTTTCATGCCATTGTTGAGCGCGAGACAGGAAAATTGTTGAAGTGTCTACGCACGGACAATGGGGGAGAGTACACCTCCCATACCTTTCAGGGCTATTATGCAGAGCACTGCATCAGGCATGAGAGAACAGAGCTAGGTACACCACAGTACAATGGTATAGCTGAAAGGATGAACATGACCATTGTTGAGAGAGTTCGCTGCATGCTGAAGACAACGAAGTTGCCCAAGACCTTTTGGGCTGAGGCGGTTCGTACCGCTTGTTACTTGGTCAACCGATCTCCATCAGTTCCTTTGGGCTTCAAGATTTCAGAGTGTGTTTGGACAGGGAAGGACCCCTCATATGCTCATTTGAGGGTGTTTGGATGCAAGGTATATGCATTGGCACCCAAGGAGCAGCGGAAGAAGTTAGATGACAAGGCGGTGCCTTGTATTTTTCTTGGCTATGGAGATCAGGAGTTTGGATACCGTCTTTGGGATCCAAGGAAGAAGACAGTCACCAGGCACAGGGATGTGATCTTTTATGAGAACCAGACTTTGGCTGAGGACACTACTGAGAGTGGTGATGCATATGAGTTTTCTCTTGATGATGACAGTAATGAGGACACGGATCCCTCTCCAGTACATGGTATAGGTGGAGAGGATGGGCAACTAGAGCAATGTGAGCTAGATGCAGACCCCGTTGATGCAGGTCCAGGAGACCTAAGGCAGGGGAGCAGCCTCATCCACATGCAAATGCAGCAGAGCCTCAGGTCAGGAGATCTGAGAGGACACGCCATCCATCATCCCATTGCCCCACTTCCAGGTATGTGATGCTCACAGAGCAGATGAGCCATACACCTTTGAGGAGGCACATGAGCACAAGGATAAGGGTCATTGGCGCAATGCAATGAATGAAGAGATGTTATCTCTCAGAAAGAATCACACTTTTGACCTTGTTGAGCTTCCTAAAAGGAAGAGAGCCTTGAAGAACAAGTGGGTTTACAAGTTAAAGTCTGATGACAGCGGCAAGCAGGTGAGTACAAGGCCAGATTGGTGGTGAAAGGATTCAACCATAAGGAAGGAGTGGACTATGATGAGATCTTCTCCCCAGTGGTGAAGATGAATTCAGTGAGAATGGTGCTAGGACTTGTTGCTAGCATGGACCTTGAGCTGGAGCAGATGGATGTGAAGATGGCGTTTCTTCACGGTGATTTAAAGGAAGAGATCTACATGGAACAACCACGGGATTTTCAAGAGAAAGGGAAAGAACACATGGTTTGCAGGTTGAGAAAGAGTCTTTATGGCTTGAAGCAAGCCCCGAGACAATGGTACTTGAAGTTTGATTCTTTCATGGGAAAGCAAGGCTTCAAGAGGACTACAGCTGATCCATGTGTATATGTTCGTCATCTTCCCAATGACAGGTTCGTCATTCTTTTGATATATGTGGATGACATGTTGATTGTAGGTCATGATTCCAATCTCATTGTGAAGCTCAAGAGAGAAATCTCCAAGGAGTTTGAGATGAAAGATTTGGGCAAGGCAAGCCACATCCTAGAGATGCAAATTACAAGGGACAGGAAGAAGCATATGCTGTGGTTGTCACGGGAGAGCTATGTTGAACGCGTGTTGGAGCGGTTCAACATGAAGAATGCCAAGTCTGTCACTATGCCCTTAGCCTCTCATTTCAAGTTGACCAAAGAGTCGTGTCCTTCTACTTCTGAGGAGAAAGCAGAGATGGCCAAGATCCCATACCAGTCAGCAGTTGAGAGCCTCATGTATGCAATGGTTTGCACTAGACCCGACGTAGTCCATGCAGTGGGCGTGGTGAGCATATTCATGTCCAATCCGGGGAAGGACCATTGGGAGGCCGTGAAATGGATCTTGAGATACTTGAGAGGTACCTCAAGTATGCGTCTTTTTTTGGGAGGTCAGATCCCAAACTTTGTGGCTACACTGATGCAGATATGGCAGGTGACATGGACCAGAGAAAGTCCACCTCAGGCTACATTTTCACATTCGCAGGGGAAGCTATATCATGGCAATTCAAGCTACAGAAATGTATTGCTTTCTCGACTACCGAGGCAGAATACATTGCAGCAACAGAGGCTGGGAAAGAAGTGTTGTGGCTACAACACTTTCTTGATGAGTTTGGATTGGATGACAGTGAGCCGGTTGTGTTTTGTGATAGCCAGAGTGCTATAGACTTGAGCAAGAGTACCATGCACCATGCTCACACAAAACACATTGATGTGAGATACCATTGGCTGAGGGATGCAATTGAACAGAAGCAGTTCATGTTGAAGAAGATTTACACCAATGAGAACCCCTTAGACATGTAGACTAAGGCAGTCACTCGTGACAAGCTTCAGCTTTGTAGAGAGTTGAGCGGTATCACTTCTTGTTGATCTCCATCTTTGGACATGAGACATAGCATCTCTCATGTCAAAAGTGTGATTCTTTCTGAGAGATAGCATCTCTTCATTCATTGCATTGCGCCAATTACCCTTATCCTTTTGCTCCTGTGCCTCCTCAAAGGTGTATGGCCCATCTGCGTCTGTGAGCATCACATACCTGGAAGTGGGGTAACGGGATGATGATTGGCGTGCCCTCTCAGATCTCCTGACATGAGGCTCTGCTGCATCTGCATGTTGATGAGGCTGCTCCCTCTACCCTAGGTCCGTGGACTTGCATCAACGGGGTCTGCATCTGGCTCACGCTGCTCTAGCTGCCCATCCTCTCCACCTGTACCCTGTACTGGAGAGGGATCCATGTCCTCATCACTGTCATCATCAAGGGAAAACTCATCTGCATCACCACTCTCAGTGGTGTCCTCAGCCAACGCCTGGTTCTCATACAAGGCACCGCCTTGTCATCTAACTTCTTCCGTTGCTCCTTGGGTACCAATGCATATGCCTTGCATCCAAACACCATCAAATGAGCATATGAAGGGTCCTTCCCTGTCCAAACACGCTCTGGAATCTTGAAGCCCAAAGGAACTGATGGAGATCGGTTGATCAAGTAACAAGCGATACGAACCGCCTCAGCCCAAAAGGTCTTGGGCAACTTCGCTGTCTTCAGCATGCAACGAACTCTCTCAACAATGGTCATGTTCATCCTTTCAGCTATACCATTGTGCTGGGGTGTACCTGGCTCTGTCCTCTCATGCCTGATGCTGTGCTCTGCACAATAGCCCTAAAAGCTATGGGAGGTGTACTCTCCCCCATTGTCCGTGCGTAGACACTTCAACAATTTTCCTGCCTTGCGCTCAACCATGGCATGAAACTTCTTGAAGCAATCAAATACTTGATCCTTCGATTTCAGCATATACACCCACACCTTCCTAGATGCATCATCAATGAAGGTGACAAAATACTTGTTGCCTCCCAAAGAGGTCGTGTCCATAGGACTACAAACATCAGAATGAACCAACTGTAGAAGGTCTCCCTTCACCTTGGATCTGGTTCTGTATGGTGTACTCCTGCTCTTCCCAATCTCACATGCATCTGAAGAAGACAAAGTGATGTCATTGTGGTAGGGGATCAACTCTCTCTTGCTAAAAAGCTGCAAGCCCCTTTGGCTCATGTGGATAAGTCGACGGTGCCACAAATCTGATGTGTTTGCCTCACTGGCATGCAAACTGTCATCCATGACCTTTACTCTAGTCATCTAGAGCATATGACACAACATGCCTCTCGCCATGATGAGAGAACCCTTACTTATCTTGCACTTGTTGTTGCCGAACTTCAGATGGTAGCATTCACTATCTAACTGTGAACCAGATATAAGGCTAAGACGCACACCAGGAAAATGCCTCACATTCTGAAGAGTCATTGAGCACCCAACATCCGTTTGAATCAAGATAGTGCCCATGCCAATGATCTTAGAGTAACTTTCGTTACCCATCAAGACTCTCCCATAGTCCCAATGGTGTAGGTGGTGAAGAACTCCCTGTATAGAGTCACATGATATGAGGCGTGTTGGGGATATATATAGATGCTAATACGGAACAATCAACAACCCAGGATCTGTATCCCCCTAAACTGTCCTGCAGCAAAGATGGCACACACAAAATGTATATGTTCCCCACACGGGAACTCAATGGCAACAAACACAAGCACAATCAAGCAAGCAACCACAAGAGACAAGATTTTTACGTGGAAACCCTTGCTCAATGTGAGCAAGGGAAAAACCACGGGGCAAGACCGGCAACCAATCACTACGGTCAAGAGTATCAAAGTTCTTCCCGGTTTTGTTGCCCACAAAACCGAGGTACAAGCACACACAACGGATAGTTCTTCAACAAGGAACAAACTATCCCTAGGTATCTAACTATACCAATATTGTGCTCTAAAACAAAGAGGACAAAGTAACTCCCCTTGTGGGCTCCCGGATGGAGTCCCAAATACGGCTTCTTGAGGTCGTCCGCAACGACCTCCCGCTGCTCCCGCTCGAGCTCGCCCAAAGCCACTGCCCTCCAAGCCCAAAGACCATAGCCCTAGCCACTGCTCCTCTCGAACCTGGCTGCTCCTGCTCTCTCCCTCGCACTCGAGCTCTTTCTCACGCGTGAGGAGGACGAAGAGGGTCTAAAACCCTTGCCGCTGCTCTTGGTTTTGGCTGGAACGGGAGGGGCGAAATGGGTGCTCCGTCGTTCTGGAAATGGGGAATGAAAAACCCCGATTGGGGTTTCCTGGAACAAGAAGCAAAAACTGGGCAAATATCCAAGTAGCCCCCCCAAGTTGGGGTAAACAGTTGCTGCCCCCAGTTGGGGCTGGAACTAATATCAAGTATACCCAACAACCTTCCCCTCCAGCCCCAACGGGGAGGTGTTGTCCTGTGATGGAGATCAACAAGAGGTGACACCGCTCAGCTCTCTACAGAGCTGAAGCTTGTCACGAGTGACTGCCTTAGTCAACATGTCTGAGGGGTTCTCATCAATGTGAATCTTCTTCAACATGAGTTGCTTCTGCTCAAATGCATCCCTCAGCCAATGGTATCTCACATCAATGTGCTTTGTGCGAGCATGGTGCATGGTACTCTTGCTCAAGTCTATTGCGCTCTGGCTATCACAAAACACAACTGGCTCACTGCCCTCCAATCCAAACTCACCAAGAAAGCGTTGTAGCCACAACACCTCTTTCCCAGCCTCTGCTGCTGCAATGTATTCTACCTCGGTAGTTGAGAGAGCAACACATTTCTGTAGTTTGGATTGCCATGATATGGCTCCCCCTGCAAATGTGAAAATGTACCCTGAGGTGGACTTTCTGTGGTCCATATCACCTGCCATATCTGCATCAGTGTAACCACAAAGTTTGGGATCTGACCTCCCAAAAGCAAGACACATACTTGAGGTCCCTCTTAAGTATCTCAAGATCCACTTCACTGCCTCCCAATGGTCCTTGCCCGGGTTAGACATGAACCTGCTCACCACGCCCACTGCATGGGCTATCTCCGGTCTAGTGCAAACCATTGCATACATGAGGCTCCCAACTGCTGACTGGTATGGGATCTTGGCCATCTCTGTCTTCTCCTCAGAAGTAGAAGGACATGACTCTTTGGTAAGCTTGAAATGAGAGGCTAAAGGCGTGCTGACAGGTTTGGCATTCTTCATGTTGAACCGCTCCAACACACGTTCAACATAGCTCTCCTGTGACAACCACAGCATGCGCTTCTTCCTGTCCCTTGTAATCTGCATCCCTAAGATGTGACTTGCCTTGCCCAAATCTTTCATCTCAAACTCTTTGGAGAGTTCTCTCTTGAGCTTTGCAATCAAGTTGGAATCATGACCTACAATCAACATGTCATCCACGTAGATCAAAAAATGACGAACCTGTCATTGGGAAGACGACGAACATATACGCATGGGTCGGCTGATGTCCTCTTGAAGCCCTGCTTTCCCATGAAAGCATCAAACTTCAAGTACCACTGTCTCGGGGCTTGCTTCAAGTCATAGAGACTCTTTCTCAACCTGCATACCATATGCTCTTTCCCTCTCTCTTGAAAACCCTGTGGCTGCTCCATGTAGATCTCTTCCTTCAAATCACCGTGAAGAAACACCGTCTTCACATCCATCTGCTCCAGCTCAAGGTCCATGCTAGCAACAAGTCCTAGCACCATTCTCACTGAATTCATCTTCACCACTGGGGAGAAGATCTCATCATAGTCCACGCCTTCCTTCTGGCTGAACCCTTTGACTACCAACCTGGCCTTGTACTTCACCTGCTTGCCACTGTCATCTGACTTCAGCTTGTACACCCACTTGTTCTTCAAGGCTCTCTTCCCTTTAGGAAGCTCAACAAGGTCATAAGTGTGATTCTTCTTGAGAGATGACATCTCTTCGCTCATTGCGTTCTGCCAATGACCCTTGTCCTTGTGCACCTGTGCCTCCTCAAAGGTGTATGGCTCACCTGCATCTGTGAGCATCACATACCTAGAAGTGGGGTAACGGGATGATGGCTGGCGTGTCCTCTCAGATCGCCTGACCTGAGGCTCTGCTGTGTCTGCAACTGGATGAGGCTGCTCCCCCTGCCCTAGATCCCCTGGACCTGCATCAACGGGGTCTGCATCTGGCTCATGCTGCTCTAGCTGCCCATCCTCTCCACCTGTAGCCTGTACTGGAGAGGGATCTGTGTCCTCATCACTGTCATCATCCATGGAGATCTCATCTCCATCACCACTCTCAGTGGTGTCCTCAGCCAACGTCTGATTCTCATAGAAAATCACATCCCTGTGCCTGGTTACTGTCTTCTTTCTTGGATCCCAAAGACGGTATCCAAACTCCTGATCTCCATAGCCAAGAAAAATACAAGGCACTGCCTTGTCATCCAACTTCTTCCGCTGCTCCTTGGGTACCAATGCATAAGCCTTGCATCCAAACACCCTCAAATGAGCATATGAGGGGTCTTTCCCTGTCCAAACACATTCTGGAATCTGGAAGCCCAAAGGAACTGATGGAGATCGGTTCACCAAGTAACAAGCGGTGTGAACCGCCTCAGCCCAAAAAGTCTTGGGCAACTTTGCTGTCTTCAGCATACAGCGGACTCTCTCAACAATGGTCATGTTCATCCTCTCAGCTAGACCATTGTGCTGGGGTGTGCCTGGCTCTGTCCTCTCATGCCTGATTTCGTGCTCTGCATAATAGCCCTGAAAGGTATGGGAGGTGTACTCTCCCCCATTGTCTGTGCGTAGACACTTCAACAATTTTCCTGTCTCACGCTCAACCATGGCATGGAACTTCTTGAAGCAATCAAACACTTGATCCTTCGATCTCAGCACATACACCCACACCTTCCTAGATGCATCATCAATAAAGGTGACAAAATACCTGTTGCCTCCCAAAGAGGCTGTGTCCATAGGACCACAAACATCGGAATGAACCAACTGTAGAAGATCTCCCTTCACCTTGGATCTCGCTCTGTACGGTGCACTCCTCCTCTTCCCAACCTCACATGCATCACAAGGAGACAAAGTGATGTCATTGTGGTAGGGGATCAACTCTCTCTTGCTCAACAGCTGCAAGCCCTTCTGGCTCATGTAGCCAAGCCGACGGTGCCACAAATCTGAGTTATCTGCTTCACTAGCATGCAGACTACCATCCATGACCTTCACTCTAGTCATATAGAGTGTGTGACACAAGCTGCCTCTCGCCATGATAAGAGAACCCTTGCTAATCTTGCATCTGCTGTCGCCGAACTTCAGATGGTAGCCCTCACTATCTAGCTGTGAACCAGATATAAGGCTAAGCCGCACATCAGGAACATGCCTCACATTCTGAAGAGTCATTGAGCACCCAACATCCGTCTGGATCGAGATGGTGTCCATGCCAATGATCTTAGAGTAACTCTCGTTACCCATCAAGACTCTCCCATAGTCACCCCTAGTGTAGGTGGTGAAAAACTCCCTGTGTGGAGTCACATGATAGGAGGCGGTCGTGTCAACGACCCACTCCAAATCACTCCCTGCATGTAAGCACTGGTCCTGGATGGTGAGAATCTCCTCATCTGCACTGTCATCTGCCACAACTGCAGCTAAATTCCCATCTTCCTTTTTCTGTTCTTTCTTGGCTTCAGCTTGTTCTCTCTTCCAAACCCTGCAATCTCTCTTCCAGTGACCCGGCTTCTGGCAATGATGGCACTTTCCTCTGCCCTTGAACTTGTTTCTGGATTTCTGCCTCTCTTGTGACGCTCCTCTACTGCTGGATCTTCCTCTCCTCTCAACTGCATACACATGTGAAAAGGAGGATGCCTCTCCCGAAGAGCGACGTCTAATCTCCTCATTGAGGAGACTGCCCTTGACCATAGCCATGGTCAGCTTGCTATCCTTCGCAGAGTTGCTCACTGTGACTACTAGAGTCTCCCAACTATCTGGCAGTGAACCCAAAAGAAGAAGTGACTGCAGCTCGTCATCAAGTGTCAAACCCATGGATGTCAACTGGTTGATAATGCTTTGGAAATCATTCAGATGCTCTGCCACCTTGCATCCATCCTTGTACTTTAAGTTCACAAGCTTTCTAATCAAGAAAGCCTTGTTGGTTGCGGTCTTCTGGTCATAGAGCTCGGATAACTTGTCCCATAGCTCCTTGGCATTCGTCTCCTCGGCAACATGATGGAATACGGACATGTCAAGCCACTTCTGAATGGTGCCAATGGCCTTTCGGTTCAATTTTGTCCACTCTCCTGTGGACATGTTCTCCGGCTTGGCGCTCTCCCCCTCCACGGGATCGTGGAGGTCCTTGCAATACAAAATGTCTTCCATCTTGGCCTTCCAAATCTGCCAATTGCTACTTGTGAGCTTGATCATTGTGCCTTCCTCATCTTTGCCCATTGCTCAAGCCTGAGCTCTGATACCACTTGTTGGGATATATATAGATGCTAATGCGGAACAATCAACAACCTATGATCTGTATCCCCCTAAACTGTCCTGCAGCAAAGATGGCACACACAAAATGTATATGTTCCCCACACGGGGACTCAGTGGCAACAAACACAAGCACAATCAAGCAAGCAACCACAAGAGACAAGATTTTTACGTGGAAACCCTTGCTCAATGTGAGCAAGGGAAAAACCACGGGGCAAGACCGGCAACCAATCACTACGGTCAAGAGTATCAAAGTTCTTCCCGGTTTTGTTGCCCACAAAACCGAGGTACAAGTACACACAACGGATAGTTCTTCAACAAGGAACAAACTATCCCTAGGTATCTAACTATACCAATATTGTGCTCTAAAACAAAGAGGACAAAGTAACTCCCTTTGTGGGCTCCCGGATGGAGTCCCAAATACGGCTTCTTGAGGTCGTCCGCAACGACCTCCCGCTGCTCCCGCTCGAGCTCGCCCAAAGCCACTGCCCTCCAAGCCCAAAGACCACAGCCCTAGCCACTGCTCCTCTCGAACCTGGCTGCTCCTGCTCTCTCCCTCGCACTCGAGCTCTTTCTCACGCGTGAGGAGGACGAAGAGGGTCTAAAACCCTTGCCGCTGCTCTTGGTTTTGGCTGGAATGGGAGGGGCGAAATGGGTGCTCTGTCGTTCTGGAAATGGGGAATGAAAAACCCCGATTGGGGTTCCCTGGAACAAGAAGCAAAAACTGGGCAAATATCCAAGTAGCCCCCCCAAGTTGGGGTAAACAGTTGCTGCCCCCAGTTGGGGCTGGAACTAATATCAAGTATACCCAACAAGGCGGCCGTGTCAACAACCCACTCCAAATCGCTCCCTGCGTGCAAGCACTGATCTTGGATGGTGAGAATCACCTCTTCTGCATTGTCCTCTGCCACAACTGCAGCTACATTCCCATCTTCCTTTTCTGATCTTTCTTGGCTTCAGTTTGCTCTCTCTTCCAAACCCTGCAATCTCTCTTCCAGTGATCGGGCTTCTGTCAATGGTGACACTTTCCTCTGCCCTTGGACTTGTCTCTGGATTTCTGCCTCTCCTGTGACTGCCCTCTGCTACTGGATCTTCCTCTCCTTTCAACTGCATACACATGTGAAGAGGAGGATGCCTCTCCCGAAGAGTGATGTCTAATATCCTTGTTAGAGTTATTATATTTACATTTATGTTTGTAACCTTTCGTGTTCCATAACCCCTCGTGACCCTTCGGGTTCCATAACCCTTTGTGACCCTTCAAGTTCCGTAACCCCTACTGACCCTTCGGGTTCCGTAACCCTTGTACTCTCTAGGGTTTTCTCTTTATATAAGAGACCCTAACTCTATGGAATAAATATCTCATTCATCTCATTCGTCTCTCTTCTCAACATGGTATCAGAGCAACGGTCCTAGACCAAAGTCTAATACCCTAAATCCGCCGCTGCCACCAGCCCTCTCTCCGTCGACAACAAGGAGAGAGGGATGGACCTCCTGCATCTCTTGTGGATTCCATGGTCTCGCGCAAGTCAGTCCGAGCCCCTAGCAGCACCAGCTGACATCCCCAGCGACACCTAAAGCGTCGCCCGAGGCTCCAACAGCTCCTGTCGCTCCTCCGGCATCGTCGGCACTGTCTGGAGCCTCCCCCCCTCCAACAACCCATGCTTCATCACGACTTGTTTCTCCTAACTTTTTTTTCTCCCAACTTCATGTTCCATACTCTTTATTCTATCAAGTATGAGAGAAAGGGGGAGTCAGAGATGATTCTTCAGGACGTCTATTGCCCTACCATGACTGACAAACCTCCGCTCCAGACTACTACTCAAATCATCCATCTTCACCGAGCATCGACTTCTTCGTCAGGGCGTATACTTCTTCTTTTACGACCCGACTACTACTCCGCGCTGGACTTCTTCTACAGCGATTATTCTCCTGGCACGACTGAGATATGTTCCGGTGACCTGCATGCACGACAGAGATATGTTCCGGTGACCTAATATCGCAGCGACTCTACAGGCATGACAGAGATACGTTCCGGTGACCTGAAAGCCGCAGACCCGTCCTCGAGCGAGGTCTTCTACCAGCAGCAGACATGTTCTTATGATGCTTCGTGTGAAGATGTGGTGTATACTTTTTATTTTTGTTACAATCTGCAGCTCTCTCAGCTCCAGCTTGAGGGGGAGTGTTAGAGTTATTACATTTACATTTATGTTTGTAACCTTTCGTGTTCCATAACCCCTCGTGACCCTTCGGGTTCCATAACCCTTTGTGACCCTTCAAGTTCCGTAACCCCTACTGACCCTTCGGGTTCCGTAACCCTTGTACTCTCTAGGATTTTCTCTTTATATAAGAGACCCTAACTCTATGGAATAAATATCTCATTCATCTCATTCGTCTCTCTTCTCAACAATCCTCATTGAGGAGACTGCGCTTGACCATAGCCATGGTCAACTTGTTGTCCTTCGCAGAGTTGCTCACAGTGACTACTAGAGTCTCCCAAGTGTCTGGCAGTGAGCCCAACAAGAGAAGTGCCTGCAACCCGTCATCAAGTACCAACCCCATGGAGGTCAATTGGTTGATAATGCTTTGGAAGTCATTCAAGTGCTCTGCCACTTTGGTCTCGTCCTTGTATTTCAAGTTGACAAGCTTTCTAATCAAGAAAGCTTTGTTGGTAGCAGTCTTCTGATCATAGAGCTCGGACAACTTGTCCTACAACTCCGTAGCATTTGTCTCCTCGGCAACATGATGGAACACAGACATGTCAAGCCACTTTCGAATGGTCACAATGGCCTTTCGGTTCAACTTTGTCCACTCATTTGCGGACATGTTCTCCGGCTTGGTGCTCTCACCCTCCACGGGATCGTGGAGGTCTTTGCAATAGAGGATGTCTTCCATTTTTGCCTTCCAAATCTGCCAGTTGCTACTTGTGAGCTTAATCATAGCGCATTCATCATCTTTGCCCATTTTTGCACAACTTGTGCTCTGATACCACTTGTTGGGGATATGGCACAACCCAGGAGTATCCCTAAAACTGTCCTGCGGTAAAGATGGCACAACAATACAATATATGTTCCCCACACGGGAACTCAATAGCAACAATCACAATCAAGCTTACAAGCAACCACAAGAGACAAGAATTTTTACGTGAAAACCCTTACTCGATATGAGCAAGGGAAAAACCACGGGGCAAGACCGGCAACCAATCACTACGGTCAATATGAACCGTTGTTTTTCCCGGTTTTGTTGCCCACAAAACCGAGGTACAAGCCACACACACAATAGGTCGTTCTTCACCAAGTAGCTAACTACCCTAGGTATCTAAATACCAATAATGTGCACAAAACCAAGAAGATGGAGTATCTTCCCTTGTGGGCTCTCGGATGGAGACCCAAACACGATGCCTCGGCTTCTTGAGGTCGCCCGCAACGACCTCCAACTGCCGCTCCTCTCGAGCTTGGCTTGTCCTTCACTTCCAGTCCAAACCATGGCTAGGTCGAGCTCCGAGCTGCTGCTCGTCTGAGCTCCTGGCTGCTGCTCCCTCTCCCACTCGGTCTCTCTCTCGCGTGCGTCAAGGAGGACGGGTTTCCCGTAGAAACCCTTGTGGCTGGTCGCTCGAAAGAGGAAGGGGAGGGTTGTCGTTCTTCTCTAGAATGGGTCTCAAAATCCCTGGAATTGACTGGAGATTGGGATCGAATGGGGCTGCCCAATAGTTTGTAAAAATAGCATGGATGCCCCTACAGTATGAGCAAATTGTTGCAGCCTCAAGGGAGCCCAAGTTGGAGCTGGAATGAAAAATTACCCAACAGCTTTCCCCTTCTGATGGAAGCAAACACGGTTCATACTTCTAAGGAAGATCACACCTAAAAAGCCACTAGAGAGAAGAATCGATACCTTCCAACGATTGAGCTTTGTTTCTTTCTTCACAGGAATAGCTCTCCGCAGCAGATGCGAACGAGGTGTGAGGTCCTTACTGGATGGAGGTGTTGTTCACGAGGTCAAAGCATTGGATATTATTTTATTGAAAGAAATTTGATATCTTCGCCTAATGATTCTCTTTCCATGGTAATATTCTTCTTCTCACGGGGACCACAGATGCCTACCTACTACATTTTGAATTTACAACAATACCCCCCCTTATGAATGAAATGGACGGGTTGAGATCCTCTGCTATGGTCTTATGTAATTAGGCACGCAGTAGAGGTGGGGCACATATTAAGCACATAGATAAGCAAGTACGAAAACAACCACAAGATAATATACACAATGGCCACTTGTGTATAGGCTACATCTTTGATAGCTATGGCTTGTATATAGTATCTTTACACAAGTGAATCCTGTAATGTAAGTACAATTATAGGGATTCCTAGTCAATTAGGATATAGACAGATTCTCTAATCACAAATCAATCAGTTATGCAGATTGATCCTCTTATCAATTACAATATAGATGGATCCTCAAACCACTTAGGATCGGGATGGATCCTTGATCAAATAGGATTCAAGGCGTATTGAAATCTCATATAGTAGAACATCAACTTCTAGACTCCACCACCTGACATTTTTTTTGTATGATGATCCAATACATCTGTTTGATAAGAAAAAATGGGAAAACCTTCATCCACTATAAGTAGAATCGGCTACATGAATTCTTGCTCAAATCCATTTGATAAAAGCACAATACAAATGAATTCAACCATCTTGCTAATTGAACAAGAGGCCATGACCAACATCAATGAATGTTAGAATCAAACTCGCAAAGCACACACCAAGATGAAGACAAGGATTTATGTGGAAAACCTTGTAGAGAGGGAAAAATCACGAGAACTCGCAATCCCTAATCTCCCTCATTAGAGATTCGAGCTCTCTCCATTAAGATAAAAATCTAATGAGGGAGGATGAGTACAATATATAGAGAAGGATGGGTAAGCGGTCCCCCATCCAAAGATTTGGTTACCCATATAAGCATGATAACTTAACAAGACTGATGGATGCCATCACACCACTACAAGAAGAGTTAGGAAAGCTTACAAAGGCCGGTATTTGTGTCAAAAAAATAGAACCAGACCCATCTTTTGTTACATTTGAAAAATGAGGCACATAATTGGGAATCTATGCATAATTGAGCCCCTTTATAATTTATCCTTTATTTTACTAAAAGTAAAACAACAGATAGTTTATCAAATAAAGTTTTAGAAAAGGGATTTTTGTATGACCATACAAATAATTCTAATCGGAATCTTAGAGGAACATAGTAAAAATAACGAACTCAATAATAAAAAAAAGGGACTGATTGAACTTAAGCTGAATATAAATAATCTTTTGAGATCCAAAACAAACCAATCGACCTGTCACTGTAAAAACCTGAGCAAAAAACCAAATCAAACTAAGGTAAGTTGGATCTGTTTATACCATTTAGTTGAAGTAGCTGCATCCATCATTATTTGTGATGGCAAAAAAAGGATGTCAAGAAGGAAGCGATACCACTTGATGAAGACAACAAGGCTTGTGGAAAGTCGTGGTTGATCGCATGAAAACATAGGTTGATGATCGGTAGTTTCCTGAATTCTCAAGCTATAGATCCTCAATGATAATGGTTTAAGAAGAATGGACAGGCTACTGAGTACTGACCCTTTTTTATATATAATAACAGCTAAAGGGTAACTGCTCTTTTACAGAAACTGATCACAAAATCAAACCGATGTGTAGGTTGCAAAATATATAAATACATATACCAGATGCAGATAAGAATCCTGGTTCATTAAAAGTTCCAGATATCAAATAATCTGAATTCCAAAGCAGGTGCATATTCTATGATGGATGAATGTACTATTAATGATAGACACATCAAGGCACCTCCATCAGAGCACAGGAGGATATCAATAACAGAAAACAAATGATTACTTATTAAGTGAAATGGATATCCTCTTATATATTTCTCAATGTGAGCAGAAATCGGTTCTTTTTGATAGAAGACAAGAAACACAAAATTGAACGAGGTGATACCGTATAACAAGATTAGATGTATTTCTAAGCTGACAGTAGCAGGCACATTTCATTATATACATAAACCATATTTATTTCCACTGTGATTAGCAGGTAAGTAAAGCTGTGTTATTGCTGAACGAACAATGTCCTGTTGTTTTTCAGTCCTTCGCATCTGCAATACCTCCTGGAGTTATCTGGAAGACGTGGTCACAGTTAAAAAGCACAATATAATCTGGATTAATTTTAAGCATAGAGACCTCATTAGTTCCGGAAGTCTTAGAGATAGCTTACATTTTCCACGATTCACGTCTCTTAGATTCCATTCATGAAATCTGGTTTTTGTTTTTTTCTTATTAAACTCAAACGAATAAATTTGATCATCAGGTTCTTTTCGACTAGTTAGAAAAACAAGCCTGAAAAAGGATATAGCTTCAGCCTCGGGGAGACTGGGGGCATCAAAGATTTTACAGACGCGCTGCTCCCCTTTCCCTTTCCTGAGCATCAACCGGATTGTGGAGGCATGGGCAAGCACATGGCCGCCCGCCGGCTTCTTTGGATCCGATATGAACATCCCTCCTCCCGGATCCGCAATCACTGGAATTTTATCATTCAATACAAATCATATCATAGTTTCGATCACCTTGGATGGAAATATGATAAAATGGATCAAATTGCTGCACCTTGGTTGGTCATGTAGACGGCAACATTGAACTCCTCGGCTATCTTAATAAGACGGGAGAGCATCTGAGCAAGCTTTTGCTGATAACAGACAGACAGGATTGAGTGAACTGATATGGTATGAAGTGTGTGTTATATGAAAACAGGGTGGATGTACTTGACGTTTTGCGAGCTCTCCTCTGCCAGTGAAATCCACGCGAAATAGAGCAATCACACAATCCAAGATCTGCGACAGTTGAGGGCAGACTTATATCTTTATAATTTATCAAGTCAAAATAACACGGGAGGGAGGGAGGGAGGGAGAGAGGGATTACGAGAAGGCGAAAAGGCTCTTCAGACATCTTGGCAGCAAGGCCGACAAGGAGGTTGTACTGGTGCTCATATGTGTAGGCTCTGGCATATATGATCTAGAGAAACAACATAACAAAAAACCTGTTAAAACTTAAAACACACATACTAGTCTTTGAGTGTTAATGACAGATTTGCCAATATTCTATCATGGAAGAGTTACATTGTCAAGTACAGCACCCGCATCCATCCCGAACCTTTCAGCTATTGGCACTATACGATCTGGACGGCTGCAGTTTTACAAAGTAAAGGGAAATCGACTGCTAATGTTTTCCTCTTCTTTGTGGCCACAACACTCCAGTTTATTTTAAACTAATGCTTCATGAGGAATTCTTAGAAGAGAGATAAAGCACAGCAATCACAATACTACAAATTTGATTTAAATGGTTTGAGAGTCAGAGACAGACGGGATGGCTGCCCTCCTCCACAGGAGAAGAGAAGCACTCTATACCCTTTTTCGTAGATGCATTCTTCGAATCAAAATTAGTACATGGCCCTACATGTCATTTTCTTGTTTAATTTTTTTGTCATATATATGGATCAGTAGCCACTTGAAATTTATTTCCACACTGAACAACACTGGTCGTCTGAACATCAAATTTCAGTCGCATCGGAACACTTAGACCTTCCCGTTGTCCCATTGAAACAGGTTTTAGTTTATATAATATAATTACATATTTCAAAAGTTTCATGTCAATATTTTTAATAATCTATGAGGAAAAAAGCATTTTTGTACTGGTGTTTGCTGACAACCAAACTTGCTCAATATTTTCAATGGGTTTTATAAATGACTCAAGTATTTAAAAAATGCTTGGAACAACATATACATTTCTATTCCTTTTGTTTCCTTTTGAATATTTACTGTTTTATAGAAATAAAAGCAAGATTATAACTTATAAGATAAGTGTCTATGTGCCAATAATTTTCAAAGGATAAAAAGTTGTTTTTTTTTCCAGCGGAGAGTTTCAAGTCCTGGAAGGATACAATGTCCCCTCAGTGTCAATGTAGGCAACTTTGCCATTCCCACCGTGCATGTTAATGGGTAGCTGCACAATCCAGGATGCCAAATCAAGTTATACCTCTTAGATAGCAGAAAAATATAGAGCATTTATGATGACATATTTAACTTGTGTGTCGGCATTGCAAATTAAAATTGTTCAAAAATTATAAAAATCTGCAAATTTATGACCTGGGTAGAGACGCAGAGCGTATGTGCCAACTGGGTCTTCCCCGATCTGAGAAATAAACAGCAAAATCAAATTAAAGATTATGACACTTCTGATAAAGATTCAAAATTCTTGAGCATGAGGCCTTCTTCCTACCGAAACTCCCCAGAAGCTTCTGTAATCGCTAGTGTTTCGATGCCACCTGCATGTAAGCCCTAACGGTTAGTAAGGTTTGAATTTGGACTCCTTTTAATCCACCCAAGAGCTCACACAATGTAATGCATTGCAGCATCCGGACTACACACAGGCAGGTTGTAGCATATAGGTCAGGTCTCTGCATCCAGCAGTACTTCCAGATTTATTTTTTAATTAGAAAAGGGTGTTTACCCCAGGGAGGTGTTCATCCGAACTCCATTAATGACCAAAAGAAAAGGCTACAGGAATCCGGCACTTCCTGATGTGTTTCTAATCTTAACTTTCCAGTGTTTATGAACACACCATTTGCAAAAAAAAACATTTTACTCAAGCATCAAGTGGCAACTTGATATATCTTTAAATTCTTTAGTGAATATACAATTTTCTTGCGTACTGCCTCCAAATGACATATGTGAATGACCTATAAGCCATATATAAAGTTATATGATTAATATACAGGTTGATTATCATGAAATGGCACCATGTGATCCATTAAGTGCATTGCAGAGGCAGATCATCATGCTTCTATCAACTATCGAATAATTCTATTATATTTCAGATCCAAGAGAAGGAATCCAGAGGATGGAGTTGTACCTCCAAGGAGTTCATCAAGGGCGTGGCTTCCTGTAGTGATTCGGACCACAGACTTCCTCTGCAGATCAAAAACACATGATCTTTGCTTAACATAAGAAGTGAAATTTGGTTTGAAAAAAATAACAAATTGAACCACCTTTTGTGAATGGTATTAATCATTTACCTTTAGTAGCAAATCGCTTCCAGTGATGTAACCGAAATTTTATGAAAAAAATGGAAGTCCCAAGGAAAGGCAGGAGTCATTGGAACAGTTGATATACAAGCAATTATGAACATAAAACAAGACACAACAGAATTGGGGCACAAACCACTATTTTCTCCGCTGCCTCACAAATCTTGTCAACTTTTGCTTCCGATAAACCTTTAATTCCAATCAGGCTCTGGTTGAGGATATGGGGGCCATCAGCTATTTCTGAGAAGTATTTGATAACATAAAGAGAAGCAAAGATCTCAGAAGAACCTTCTTTGTGTGCATCATAAGGCCATTGCATTTGTAAATGCCTGTATTCTGGAGCTTCTTCACAACTCCAGCATTGATCCCCTGCGAGATCACTGCAGATAACAAAGGAGACAACTAAATACTTCCCGTCCACCAAGGTTAACAACATGTGGAACATTTTCCCCAAAAACCTCAAAGCTTCCGACATCAAGAAGTTGCTGGGGATATGTGGAACAATCAACCCAGGATATATCCCCTAATTCTGTCCTACAGCAAAGATGACACAATACAATATATATGTTACCCACAAGGGAACTCAATGGCAACAAACACAATCAAGCACACAAGCAACCACAAGAGACAAAGATTTTTACATGGAAACCCTTACTCGATGTGAGCAAGGGAAAAACCACGGGGCAAGACCGACAACGATTCCACTACGGTCAAATGAGTTAATGTTCTTCCCGGTTTTGTTGCCCACAAAACCGAGGTACAAGCCACACACACAACGGATAGTTCTTCTACAAGGAACTAACTATCCCTAGGTATCCAAAATACCAATATTGTGCTCTAAAACAAGGAGATGGAGTATCTTCCCTTGTGGGCTCACGGATGGAGACCCAAACACGGCTTCGGCTCCTTGAGGTCGTCCACAACGACCTCCTTGCTCCTCTCGAGCTCGCCCAGCACCTCCGCTTTCCAAACCCAAACCGCGGCTCCCAAAAAACCCAGCTGCTGCTGCCCTCGAGCACGGATGCTGGGCTTCTCTCTCGCTCTCCCGATCGCGTGGAGGAAGATGGAGAATGGGATCCGAAACCCTTGCTGCGTTCTTGCTGAAAAATGGGAAGGGGAGGGCGACACTCTCTCTGTAATCGGTTGGAATCGAAATCACGAATAGGGCTCCCTGGAATTGGGATACAAATCTGGGCAAATATCAATGATGCCCCTCCCCCCAATTTGGGGCTGGAAATTGCAAAGGAACCCAACAACCTCCCCCTCCAGCCCCAACGGGGAAGTGTTGTCTTGCTGATGGAGATCAAGAAGAGGTGACACCGCTCAGCTCTCTACAGAGCTGAAGCTTGTCACGAGTAACTGCCTTGGTCAACATGTCTGAGGGGTTCTCATCTGTGTGAATCTTCTTCAACATGAGCTGCTTCTGTTCAATTGCATCCCTCAACCAATGGTATCTCACATCAATGTATTTTGTGCGAGCATGGTGCATGGTACTCTTGCTCAAGTCTATAGCGCTCTGGCTATCACAAAACACGACCGGCTCACTGCCATCCAATCCAAACTCACCAAGAAAGCATTGTACCCACAACACTTCTTTCCCAGCCTCTGCTGCTGCAATGTATTCTGCCTCGGTAGTTGAGAGAGCAACACATTTCTTTAGTTTGGATTGGCATGATATGGCTCCCCCTGCAAAAGTGAAAATATAGCATGAGGTAGACTTTCTCTTATCCATGTCTCCTGCCATATCTGCATCAGTGTACCCACATAGTTTGGGATCTGACCTCCCAAAAATAAGACACATACTTGAGGTCCCTCTCAAGTATCTCAAGATTTACTTCACTGCCTTCCAATGGTCCTTGCCTGGGTAGGACATGAATCTGCTCACCACGCCCACTGCATGGGCTATGTCGGGTCTAGTGAAAACCATTGCATACATGAGGCTCCCAACTGCGGATTGGTATGGGATCTTGGTCATCTCTGCTTTCTCCTCAAAAGTAGAAGGACATGACTCTTTGGTTAGCTTGAAATGATAGGCTAAGGGCGTACTGACAGGCTTGACATTCTTCATGTTGAACCGCTCCAACACGCGTTCAACATAGCTCTCCTGTGACAACCACAGCATGCGCTTCTTCCCGTCACTTGTAATCTGCATCCCAAGGATGTGACTTGCCTTGCCCAAATCTTTCATCTCAAACTCTTTAGAGAGTTCTCTCTTGAGCTTTGCAATGAGATTAGAATCATGACCTACAATCAACATGTCATCCACATATATCAATAGAATGACGAACCTGCCATTGGAAAGACGGCGAACATATACACATGGATCGGTTGTTGTCCTCTTAAAGCCCTGCTTTACCATGAAAGCATCAAACTTCAAGTACCATTGTCTCGGGGCTTGTTTCAAGCCATAGAGACTCTTTCTCAACCTGTATACCATGTGCTCTTTCCCTTTCTCTTGAAATCCCTGTGGGTGCTCCATGTAGATCTCTTCCTTCAAATCACCGTGAAGAAACGCTGTCTTCACATCCATCTGCTCCAGCTCAAGGTCCATGCCAGCAACAAGTCCTATCACCATTCTCACTGAATTCATCTTCACCACTGGGGAGAAGACCTCATCATAGTCCACTCCTTCCTTCTGGCTGAACCCTTTTACCACCAATCTGGCCATGTACTTCACCTGGTTGTCGCTGTCATCTGACTTTAACTTGTAGACCCACTTGTTCTTGAAGGCTCTCTTCCCTTTAGGAAGCTCAACAAGGTCATACGTGTGGTTTTTCTTGAGAGATAACATCTCTTCATTCATTGCATTCTGCCAATGACCCTTGTCCTTATGCATCTGCGCCTCCTTAAAGGTGTATGGCTCACCTACAACTGTGAGCATCACGTACCTGGAAGTGGGGTAACGGGATGATGGCTGGCGTATCCTCTCTGATCTCCTAACCTGAGGCTCTGCTGCGTCTGCATGTGGATGAGGCTGCTCCCCCTGCCCCAAGTCCCCTGGACCTGCATCAACGGGACCTGCATCTGGCTCGCGCTGCTCAAGCTGCCCATCCTCTCCACCTGTACCATATACTGGAGAGGGCTCTGTGTCCTCATCACTGTCATCATCCATGGAAAACTCATCTGCATCACCACTCTCAGTGGTGTCCTCAGCCAATGTCTGATTCTCATAGAAAATCACATCCCTGTGTCTGGTGACTGTCTTCTTCCTTGGATCCCAAAGCCGGTATCCAAACTCCTGATCTCCATAGCCAAGAAAAATACAAGGCACCGCCTTATCATCTAACTTCTTCCGCTGCTCCTTGGGTACCAATGCATAAGCCTTGCAACCAAACACCCTCAAATGAGCATATAAGGGGTCTTTCCCTGTCCAAACACGCTCTGAAATCTGAAAACCCAAAGGAACTGATGGAGATCGGTTTACCAAGTAACAAGCGGTACGAACCGCCTCAGCCCAAAAGGTTTTGGGCAACTTCGCTGTCTTCAGCATACAGCGGACTCTCTCAACAATGGTCATGTTCATCCTCTCAGCTAGACCATTGTGCTGAGGTGTGCCTGGCTCTGTCCTCTCATGCCCGATGCCGTGCTCTACATAATAGCTCTGAAAGCTATGGGAGGTATACTCTCCCCCATTGTCCGTGCGTAGACACTTCCAACAATTTCCTTGTCTCGCGCTCAACCATGGCATGAACTTCTTGAAGCAATCAAACACTTGATCCTTCGATCTCAGCACATACACCCACACCTTCATAGATACATCATCAATGAAGTTGACAAAATACTTGTTGCCTCCCAAAGAGGCTGTGTCCATTTGAACCCACAAACATCCGAGTGAACCAACTGTAGAAGGTCCCCCTTCACCTTGGATCTCGCTATGTACGGTGCACTCCTGGCTCTTTCCAACCTCACATGCATCATAAGGAGACAAGGTGATGACATTGTGGTAGGAGATCAACTCTCTCTTGTTAAGAAGCTGCAAGCCCTTCTGGCTCATGTGGCCAAGCCGCCAGTGCCACAAATCTGAGTTATCTGCTTCACTAGTATGCAACTGCCATCCATGACCTTCACTCTAGTCATATAGAGTGTGTGACACAAACTGCCTCTAGCCATAATGAGAGAACCCTTGCTAATCTTGCACTTGCTGTCGCCGAACTTCAGATGGTAGCCTTCACTATCTAGTTGTGAACCAGATATAAGGCTAAGCCGCACATTAAGAACATGCCTCACATCCTGGAGTGTCATTGAGCACCCAACATCCGTATGAATGAGATGGTGCCATGCCAATGATCTTAGAGTAACTTCTCGTACCCATCAAGACTCTCCCATAATCATCCCTAGTGTAGGTGGTGAAGAACTCCCTGTGTGGAGTTACATGATATGAAGAGGATGTGTCAACGACCCACTCCAAATCGCTCCCCTGCATGCAAGCACTAATCCTGGATGGTGAGAATCACCTCATCTGCACTTTCATCTGCCACAACTGCAGCTACATTGCCATCTTCATTTTTCTGATCCTTCTTGGCTTCAGCTTGCCCTCTCTTCCAAACCCTGCAATCTCTCTTCCAATGACCGGGCTTCTGGCAATGGTGACACTTTCCTCTGTCCTTGAACTTGTCTCTGGATTTCTGCCTCTCCTGTGACGCTCCTCTGTTGTTGGATCTTCCTCTCCTCTCAACTGCATACACATGTGAAGAGGAGGATGCCTCTCCCGAAGAGCGACGTCTAATCTCCTCATTGAGGAGACTGCCCTTGACCATAGCCATGGTCAACTTGCTATCCTTAGCAGAGTTGCTCACGATGACTACTAAAGTCTCCCAACTGACTGGCAAAGAACCCAATAGGAGAAGTGCCTGCAACTCGTCATCGAGTACCAATCCCATGGAAGTCAACTGGTTGATAATGCTTTAGAAATCATTCAGATGCTCCGCCACCTTGGTTCCATCTTTATACTTCAAGTTCACAAGCTTTATGATCAAGAAATCCTTGTTGGTTACGGTCTTTTGGTCATAGAGCTCGGACAACTTGTCCCATAGCTCCTTCGCGTTCGTCTCCTCGGCCACGTGATGAAAAACCGACATGTCAAGCCACTTACGAATGGAACCAATGGCCTTTCGGTTCAATTTTGTCCACTCTCCCGTGGACATGTTTTCCGGCTTGGCGCTCTCTCCCTCCACCGGATCATGGAGGTCCTTGCAATACAAGATATCTTCCATCTTGGCCTTCCAAATCTATCAATTGCTACTTGTGAGCTTGATCATTGTGCCTTCATCATCTTTGCCCATTTTGCTCAACCTGAGCTCTAATACCACTTGCAGGGGATATGCGGAACAAATCAACCCAGGATATATCCCCTAATTCTGTCCTACAGCAAAGATGGCACAATACAATATATATGTTCCCCACACGGGAACTCAATGGCAACAAACACAATCAAGCACACAAGCAACCACAAGAGACAAAGATTTTTACGTGGAAACCCTTACTCGATGTGAGCAAGGAAAAAACCACAGGGCAAGACCGACAACGATTCCACTACGGTCAAATGAGTCAATGTTCTTCCTGGTTTTGTTGTCCACAAAACTGAGGTACAAGCCACACACACAACAGATAGTTCTACAAGGAACTAACTATCCCTAGGTATCCAAAATACCAATATTGTGCTCTAAAACAAGGAGATGGAGTATCTTCTCTTGTGGGCTCCCGGATGGAGATCCAAACACGGCTTCAGCTCCTTGAGGTCGTCCACAACGACCTCCTTGCTCCTCTCGAGCTCGCCCAGCACCTCCGCTCTCCAAACCCAAACCGCGGCTCCCAAAAAACCCAGCTGCTGCTGCCCTCAAGCACGGATGCTCGGCTTCTCTCTCGTTCTCCCGATCGCGTGGAGGAAGATGGAGAATGGGGTCCGAAACCCTTGCTGCGTTCTTGCTAGAAAATGGGAAGGGGAGGGCGGCACTCTCTGTGGAATCGACTGGAATCGAAATCACGAATAGGGCTCCCTGGAATTGGGATACAAATCTGGGCAAATATCAATGATGCCCCTCCCCCCAAGTTGGGGCTGGAAATTGCAAAGAAGAAGTCACACTGTTTAAATTCAAACGTTTGGGACTCACGAAGGAATGCAAGAGTAAACAAAAAACGATGATAAACAGTTCATTGGGGGAAATATTGTCTTAGAAGCCTATACAGTGTTGAATACAGTGGATTATGAAAAAACTCTTCTAACTTGACAGAGAAATTACTGACAACGAGTAATTAAACACTAATTAATGTGATTTGTGATAGGCATGTGGTGTTCCAGTAACTCTTTTCATTACCAGTAAGAGTAATGAGATAATTAACACTTAATCAACTTATAATCTCAACAATCTGTTATTTTACTGTTGGATGTGGAGCAGAAACTAGTGGTATCCCAAAAACAAAGCTATAGAAATACGATCCTTTACATATTGGATGATATAGATGAAAGAATAACATATAGGACAAACTTGCCGCATTATCTCATATAATTTCTTCTAGAGCAGTGAAATATATGCAAAACTCATAAAGATCACAACCAATTATACTTCAAAGCATATCTGAGAAATACAAATAGTGAATCAATGTACAAGTAAGTCCAGGTATAATGTCAATACAAGACTGTCATATACGAGCAGGAAAAATATTCCATCCTACTAGAACATCACTACAGCTATCTGCTTAGAATCTCAAAATATCTAATACATTGACATATCACGTATACAAAGTGAAAAACAAGCAGAAACTACTGCGAGAGTCTAATCACAATTCGTAACTGCTACAAGAAATATGGACAAAAAACATGACATAAGTGTTGTATTAAAATTGTATATTGGTTTTAATTGGAAAACCTATTAATTACAATAGGCATTAATTTGGTTTCAATTGGGAAACCAATTGTTTGGAGGGAAAATTGGGAATTCCCAAATTTGAAACATGTTGAGTTTGGATGGAAGTTTAGTACCATACCTTAGAGATCTAAACTTTTGGTGGACTTATATATGAGTCCACACACCAAGCTCTTGTAGCAATAGTAGAGAGGAGGAATGGAGGACCACACACGCGCGCGCGCGCTCCGCTCCGTCTCCGGCTCGGGCTCGGGCTCGGGAGAGTCATCTCGGATCTCGATACTTTTGCTGTGGGTTTCATTTGGATGATCGATTAAATTAATCAGACAAATTAATTTAATCACGATCACATTGGGAATCGAACTTGATCCAAACGGCTCGACTTAGCCGCAGTTTTGGAATCCGAAAAGACACGACCGTTGAGGGGCGTTTTCGGAAACCGAAGGGACTGCGCGCTAGGGCACACGAGCCCTTCTTTTTATATTCCCCACACGATGCCGTTTTTCTTCACTCGCAAGAAAACTCCACCCGCCGTTACTCTAGTTCTCTCTCTCGCGTCTGCGATCTGTTTCTTCTCGGCTGCAAGTTCTCGGAGGTGCTTTCGAGGACGGTCTCGTCAGTGTGCGCGGACGACGACCGTGAACCGTCGTATCCTGGGAGCGGATCGCCAGTACCCAACGCACCGGTATTGTGGGGGCGAAATCCTCTCTAAGGGCAGTCATTAAATGGACGCTTCGGTGATATCTAACCTTATATTTCTTCTATTTTGTTTGCCGCAATTTTTTTATTGCTTGCCCTTTTCTGGATCACGCCTATTTACTTGTTTCCATCTGATTAACCGGTTCTGATTTACATATTGTAATCGGATAATGGATTGGACTTGCAACGTTATTATTCTTAATAATCTGTAATATTAATCTGTCAATCCTTTGGAATCTGTTTGATTATTGTTTAATATATGCTTGGTTTATCCTGTTTACACAATCTTACAGAGGATTTCCGGAACCGATTATAAAACTATGTCGGAAACAATGTTTAAATCGAGGGTAGATATGACGGGTATGCCTGAAAAATTCGGTGGACAGAATTTTAAGCGTTGGCAACAACGCATGAAGATCTGGTTAACCACCATGGGGTTAATCTCGATACTTGAAACCGACTGTCCTACGGTGGAAATGGAAAACCCCTCACCCGATAGCCATAAGGCGCAATCTGCGTGGAAGGAACGCGACCGTATATGTCATGGTTGCATCTTGTTGGCTCTGTCCAACACGTTGTTTGACGTATATTGTTCGTCCACGCAGACTGCGAAGGGGCTATGGAAGACTTGGATCGGAGGTATAACACCGAAGACCTCGGTATTGAGAAATACTCCGTAGCTAAGTTTTTGAAGTTTTCCATGGCCGAGGGAAAATCAGTTTCTGAACAAGCACACGAGTTTCTACTCCTGCTCCATTATTTAGAGGATGCCAAAATGAAACTTCCAGAGAAGTTTCAGGTCATGTGCATCATAGAAAAATTCTTCAAGTCGTGGGAAGATTTCGGTATGACCCTGAAATACAGGAAGGGAAAATTTCTATGGATGACTTGATGGTGGCAATTGCCATAGAGGAGGAACACAGGAAACAAAAACATGTGCTTCCTGTTGATATTCAGGCTAAGGTCAATTTTATGACCTCGAAGGGCAATGATAAGAAGGGAAAGGGTCATAATAACAATAAAATGAAACCAAAGGGCAAGATCCAGAAAAAGGCAAAGAATAAACCCTGCTGGCACTGTAATCAGATTGGCCATTGAAGAAGGACTGTCCATCCTTGAAGGCTCAACCTAAGGCTACAGACGGGAGTCTACAAGTGAACATGATCACTATGGACTCGGAACTAGCGAGGGGTATGTCTCTGTAAAACCTGAACTATACCATATCCATGATCCAAATGAGTGGCTCGTGGATAAGGGAGCTAATGTAAATATATGTTCTGACAGAACGTTGTTTTCTTCTTATCAGACCTGTAGAGGTGGGACTATGAAGATGGGGAACGATTCTGCGGCCAGGGTGCTAGGGCCGGGACAAGTCAACTTGAGGTTCTCCTCTGAACGAGTCTGGACGTTGCACAGGGTGTTGCATGTTCCTGACATCAAGAAGAATGTGTTATCTGGCTCTATCTTAGTTAGAAATGGTTTTGAATTAAACTTAAATGTAATAAAGTTGTTATTCTGAGACATGGCATCTTTTATGGAAAAGGCTTATTTGGCTGATTCTGATTTGTTATTTAGAATTAGATGTGATTCAGTAAACATAAATGAAATAATATTTTGAATGCTGAATGTTCTAGTTCTGTGCCTCATGTTGTGAATAATCTAGAATCTTGTGATCTGTGGCATGGTAGATTGGGACATGTAAACTTAAATTCAATTAAAAGAATGATGAATTTAGAATTGATCCCTAAACACACTATTGATAAAACTCAAAATGTGAAATATGTGTGCAAGCTAAGACACCTAGGAAGGTCTTTTCAGTCTGTCTCTAGAGATAGTGAGATCTTGGATCTAATGCACACGGATATCTGTGAGTTTAATGGTGTGTTGACCCGAGACAATAAGAAATACTTTATCACCTTTATAGATGACGACAGTAGATACTGCTATGTATATCTAATTAAAACCAAGGATGAAGCCTTAGAGAAATTTCTTATCTTTAAGAATGAGGCTGAGACACAAACAGGAAAAGTGCCTAAACGCCTTAGGTCAGATAGAGGAGGTGAATATACCTCTAACTTATTTGATGAACAATGCAAATCTTTTGACATAGTTCATGAAGTTACGGCCCCATATTCACCGCAATCAAATGGGATAGCAGAACGGAAAAATAGAACCTTAACTGACATGATCAATGCTCTCCTATAAAGTTCTGACTTCCAACCTATATGTGGAGAGAAGCCTTGAATACGGCTTGCCATATTCTGAATAGGGTGCCTCCAAGACATATGGAAAAGTGTCCCTTTGAACTTTTGAGAAATAGGAAATCAAGTTTAAGATATCTCAAAGTGTGGTGCTGTCTCGCTAAGGTTTTAGTCCCAGAACACAAGAGAAAGAAACTTGGTCCTAAAACTGTTGATGCGGTCTTCTTAGGTTACCTAGAAAATAGCTATGCATATAGGTTCTTGGTAATTTGGTCCGAGATACCGGTCATAGATGTCAACACTATTGTTGAACTCCGTGATGCTGCCTTCTTTGAGGATCTCTTTCCGTTGAAGACTGGGATTCCTCAGAATCTGACCGTTGAGGGCATCTTCACATCAGGATCTATTCCAGATCAAGTGGAAAGGATATCGAATGTGGGGGTTGAGACTCAACCTAAACCCAATGATCTTTCTGAAGTGAATGAGTCAAGGAGGAGTAAAAGACCTCGGATAGCCAAGGATCTAGGTAGCGACTTCGTTGTCTACCAGATCGAGGGTGATCCACCAAGTTACAAGGAAGACATGGCTTCATCTGAAGCAAAACAATGGAATGAAGCCATCAAATCTGAGATGGATTCCATTATGGCTAATGGGACTTAGGAGTTGGTTGATTTACCCAAAGGATGCTCTACCATTGGGTGCAAGTGGGTGTTTAAGAGAAAGCTTAGACCTGACGGATCAATTGAAAAATACAAAGCCAGATTAGTTGCCAAGGGCTTTAGGCAAAAGGAATGTATCGATTACTTTGATACCTATTCCCCTGTGACTAGGATGATCACAATCCGGATGCTCATAGCATTGGCATCTGTATATGATCTCTCTATCCACCAGATGGATGTGAAGACCGCCTTCTTGCATGGTGATTTAAGGAAGAGATCTATATGGATCAACCTGATGGGCTTGTGACTCCTAGGAATGAGGGAAAGGTTTGCAAGCTTGTCAAATCCCTTTACGGATTGAAACAAGCACCAAAGCAGTGGCATGAAAAATTTAACAAGACTATTTTGTCATGTGGCTTTAAGGTTCATGAATCCGACAAGTGTGTTTATTCCAAGGTGAAAGGTGAGGAGTGTATTGTCTTGTGCCTATATGTTGATGACATATTGTTGTTTGGATCACATATTAGGATTATTAATTAGACTAAGGCATTCTTAAGTAGCAAGTTTGAGATGAAGGACATGGGTGTTGCTGATGTGATCTTGGGTCTCAAACTGACAAGGTCAGTTGATGGGATTGTAATTTCTCAATCTCACTATGTTGAGAAGGTACTTGAGAAATTTGGATATCAAGATTGCAAAGCTGTAAGCACTCTTTTGATTCATCCAAAACGCTGTTTAAGAATAAAAGTGGAATACCTGTAGCCCAGCTAAGGTATTCACAAGTGATAGGAAGTTTAATGTATCTTGCAAATTGCACGAGACCTGATATTTCATTCTCGGTTGCAAAGCTGAGTAGATATACTAGTTGTCCTGACCGTACTCACTGGGAGGCTCTGGATCGGGTACTGAAGTACTTGAAGGGAACTACTTCCCTTAGTTTGCATTATGGTAGACATCCTTTTGTACTAGAAGGATACGGTGATGCAAGCTGGATAGGGAAAATAGAGGAGTCTGGGAGTAACGGTGTTACAGGGTATGTATTTACCCTTGGAGGCGGTGCAGTCTCCTGGAGGTCTGTGAAGCAGACTATTCTAGCTCGATCCACTTTTGAGGCCGAGCTGTGTGCTTTGGACACTACTGGAATTGAGGCTGAATGGATAAGGGAACTTCTGTATGAAATTCCCATGGTAGGACAGCTTGTTCCTGCGATCTCGGTACATTGTGATAATATGACCACAATTGCCAAGATCAAGAGTTCAAAGTTCAATCAGAAAACAAGGAGAAACATACAAATCAGACTTAAGACGTTAAGGGATTTGGTGTCTCGAGGAGTGTTGGCTGTGGATTTTGTTGGATCCAAAGACAACAAGGCAGATCCGTTGACTAAGGGACTTGATAGATCTTTAGTCCTAAAGTCTAGGCTTGGGATGGGACTGAGACCCATTGGGAGTTCCTCTACAGTAGCAACCCAACCTATCTGAGTGGAGATCCCACAAAGTAGGTTCAATGTGGTAATAACAAGCTGTTTGGAGAACTGGTTGGCACTCTAATCTTAATGCGTAAGCATGAGTGTCTTATCCCTGGAAGCCTGAGTGCCATTTAATATGCAAGTTTAGGAAGAGCGTAGGCTCTGAATGGGTTCAAGCCTTTGGGCAGGATGTTAGCAGTGCATCCTTGGAGAACGCCAACTATGTGAGTGTTACTGTGGGCCGCAGTTAAAGGAAGAGGGTCTTTCCTGAACACACTCATGAAACAGGATAAGGGTGCATGGCCTTTAAGAGCACCAACCCTGAAGATTACACCAAGAACAACGCTTTGTTGTTTCTACCGTATACTTTAACACCAAGGTCTGAAGTTCAAGACATAGTTCACTTCGTTCCTGTTAAAGTGAAAGTAGTAAACTCAGGTAGACGTTCAAACCGGAAGGTACCTTTACTGAAGGCAAAGTGTGGGCAGCCGAAAGATGTCTTTTAAATCATTTTGAATCTCTTTTTCAAATTGGTGAATTCATGGAGGATTGTTGTATTAAAATTGTATATTGGTTTTAATTGGAAAACCTATTAATTACAATTGGCATTAATTTGGTTTCAATTGGGAAACCAAATGTTTGGAGGGAAAGTTGGGAATTCCCAAATTTGAAACATGTTAGTTTGGATGGAAGTTTAGTACCATACCTTAGAGATCTAAACTTTTGGTGGACTTATATATGAGTCCACACAGCAAGCTCTTGTAGCAATAGTAGAGAGGAGGAATGGAGGACCACACACGCGCGTGCGCGCTCCGCTCCGCTCCGCTCCGTCTCCGGCTCCGGAGAGTCAATTCGGATCTCGGATCTCGATACTTTTGCTGTGGGTTTTATTTGGATGATCGATTAAATTAATCAGACAAATTAATTTAATCACGATCACATTGGGAATCGAACTTGATCCAAACGGCTCGACTTAGCCGCAGTTTTGGAATCCGAAAAGACACGACCGTTAAGGGGCGTTTTCAGAAACCGAAGGGACTGCACGCTAGGGAACACGAGCCCTTCTTTTTATATTCCCCACACGACGCTGTTTTTCTTCACTCGCAAGAAAACTCCACCCGCCGTCACTCTAGTTCTCTCTCTCGCGTATGCGATCTGTTTCTTCTCGGCTGCAAGTTCTCAGAGGTGCTTTCGAGGACGGTCTCGTCGGTGTGCGCGGACGACAACCGTGAACCGTCGTATCCTGGGAGCGGATCGCCAGTACCCAACGCACCGGTATTGTGGGGGCGAAATCCTCTCTAAGGGCAGTCCATTACATGGACGCTTCGGTGATATCTAACCTTATATTTCTTCTATTTTGTTTGCCGCAATTTCTTTATTGCTTGCCCTTTTCTGGATCACGCCTATTTACTTATTTTCGTCTGATTAACCGATTCTGGTTTGCATATTGTAATCGGATAATGGATTGGACTTGCACGTTATTATTCTTAATAATTTGTAATATTAATCTGTCAATCCATTGGAATCTGTTTGATTACTGTTTAATATATGCTTGGCTTATCCTGTTTACAACAATAAGTTACAGTGGATTGACCTACATTAAAACTTCCATGCAATATTTCACCGAAGGAGAGCCTATTACATGAATATCTTCAGGTACACCTCTTAAAAGTTACTGCCCAATAACCAATTTGATCCAAAGGTGAACAGGAAACAAGGAACTTGTTGGGTTTTTTGTATTCCAGTCCCCAACTTGGGGAGTGGGCTGGAGCTTTGCCCCTTTTGCAGGGGCTCCTGTGCAATATTCCCTGCAAGTTGAATGCCCGATGGGGCTTTTGGGGGCAGAAGTAGTCGGCTCTGTAATTCCTCGATTCCCCAGCAAACAGAGAGAAGAAAACTCCCATTCCCTACCCTATTCCCAGCCAGAGCAGCAAGGGTTCTTGAGAATCCCATCCTCCTTCGTTTCCTCCCCATGAGAGAGCAAGGGAGAGGCCGAGTGGAAGAGGAGCTGCAGCTAGGGCTTAAGAGCAACAACAACAACTCAGACTCGAGGAAGCAGCGGGTTCGGGCTTGGACAGTGGCAGTTTAATTAGGCCCGAGAGGAGAAACGACGAGGTCATTACGGACGACCTCAAGGAGCCAAAGCCATCATATTTGGGTTTCCATCCGGGAGCCCACATGGAAGCCACTCCATCTATCTCGGTTTAGAGCACATTTGGTATTTTAGATACATAGGGATAGTTAGCTAATAGTAGAAGAACTATCATTGTGTTTATGTTTTGTATCTCGGTTTTGTTGTATATTGTTGTGCAACAAAATCGAAAAACATTTGGTTCACTTGACCGTAATGGATATGTTGTCAATCTTGCCTCGCGATTTTTTCCTTGCTCACATCGAGTAAAGGTTTCCACGTAAAAAATCTTTACCTCGTGTGGTTGCTTGTGTGATTGCTTGTCATTGTTGCCATTTAGTTCCCGTGTGGGGAACACATATTTGTTATGTGCCATCTTTGTTGCAGGACAAGATTTAAGGAAACTCATCACCTTATGTGTATGTGTCATCCCCAACAAATGCTATCAGAGCTCAGATTAAACAAAATGGACAAAGATGATGAAGACATGACGATCAGGCTCACAAGTAGCAACTGACAAATTTGGAAAGCTAAGATGGAAGACATCTTGTATTGTAAAGACCTCCACATCCCGTAGAGGGAAAGAGCGTCAAATCAGAGAATATGTCCGCAAGTGAGTGTATAAAGTTAAACCGAAAGACCATTGGGACTATTCGAAAATGGTTTGACATGTCAGTTTTCCATCACGTGACTGAAGAGATAAATGCAAAGGAGTTGTGGGATAAGTTGTCCAAACTCTATGACCAGAAGACCACAACCAACAAGGCTTTCTTGATTAGGAAGCTTGTGACTTGAAATACAAGGATGGAACCAAAGTGACGGAGCACTTAAATGATTTCCAAAGCATCATCAACCATTTGACTTACATGAGTCTGACACTTGATGATGAGTTGCAGACACTTCTCTTGTTGGGCTCATTATCAGACAGCTGGGAGAACTTAGTTGTCACTGTGAGCAACTCTGTGAAGGATATCAAGTTGACCATGGTCATGGTCAAGGGCAGTCTTTTGAATGAGGAGATCAGGCGTCGCTCATCAGGAGAGGAATCCTCCTCTTCACATATGTATGCAGTTGAGAGGAGAGGAAGATCCGATAGCAGAGGAAAGTCACAAGAGAGGCAGCAATCTAGAGACAAGTCAAAAGGTAGAGGAAAGTTTCACCATTGCCAGAAGCCTCGCCACTGGAAGAGAGATTGCAGGGTTTGGAAGAGAGAGCAAGCTGAAACCAAGAAAAATCAAAAAAATGAAGATAAGTATTTAGTAGCAGTTGTGGCAAATGACAGTGTCGATGAGGTGATTCTCACCATCCAGGATCAGTGCTTGCAAGCAGGGAGTGATTTGGAGTGAATCGTTGACACGAGTGCTTCCTATCATGTAACTCACAAAAGGAGTTCTTCACCACCTACACTAGGGGTGATTACGACGAGTCTTGATGGGTAACAAAAGTTACTCTAAGATCGTGGGCATGGGCATCATATCGATTCAGACTGATGTTAGGTGCTCAATAACTCTGCACAATGTGAGGCGTGTTCCTGATGTGCAGCTTAGCCTTATATCTGGTTCACAACTAGATAGTAGAGGCTACCATCTGAAGTTCGGTGACAACAAGTGCAAGATTAGCAAGGGTTCTCTCATCATGGCTAGAGGTAGTTTGTGTTGCACACTCTACATGACTAGAGTGAAGGTCATGGATGGTAGTTTGCATGCCAGCGAGGCGGACACTTCTGATTTGTGGCACCGTCGACTTGGGCACATGAGTCAGAAGGGCTTGCAACTTCTGAGCAAGAGAGAGTTGATCCCCTACCACAATGACATCACATTAGATCTTTTATGAGAATCAGACATTGGTTAAGGACATCACTGAGAGTGGTGATGCAGATGAGTTTTCCATTGATAATGATAGTGATGAGGACATGGATCCCTCTCCAGTATAGGGTACAGGTGAAGAGGATGGGCAACTAGAGCAGCATGAGCCAGATGCATACCCCATTGATGCAGGTCAGAGGATTTGGGGCAGGGGGAGCAAGCTCATCCACATGTAGACGCAGCAGAGCCTCAGGTCAGGAGATCTGAGAGGGCACGCTAACCATCATCACGTTACCCCACCTCCAGATATGTGATGCTTACATACGCAGGTGGGCCATACACTTTTGAGGAGTCATAAATGCATAAGGACAAGGATCATTGGCGCAATGCAGTGAATGAAGATATGTTATCTCTTAGGAAAAATCACACTTATGATCCTGTTGAGCTTCCCAAAGACAAGAGAGCCTTGAAGAACAAATGGGTCTACAAGCTAAAGTCTGATGATGGAGACAAGCAGGTCAAGTACAAGGCCAGAGTGGTGGTGAAAGGGTTCAGCCAGAAAGAAGGAGTGGACTATGATGAGATCTTCTCCCATGTGGTGAAGATGAATTCAATGAGAGTGGTGATAGGACTTGTTTCTAAATGGACCTTGAGATGGAACAGATGGATGTGAAGATGGCGTTTCTTCACAGTGATTTAAAGGAAGAGATCTACATGGAGCAACCACAGGGTTTTCAAGAGAAGGGAAAGAACACATGGTTTGCAGGTTGAGAAAGAATCTCTATGGATTGAAGCAAGCCTCGAGACAATGGTACTTGAAGTTTGATGCTTTCATGGCAAAGCAAGGCTTCAAGAGGACTACAACCAATCCGTGTGTATATGTTCATCGTCTTCCCAATGATAGGTTCATCATTCTTTTGATATAGGTGGATGATATGTTGATTGTACAACTTGATTGCAAAGCTCAAGAGAGAAATCTCCAAGGAGTTTGAGATGAAAGATTTGAGAAAGGCAAGTCACATCCTTGGGATGCAGATTACAAGGGACGAGAAGAAGCGCATGTTGTGGTTATCACAAGAAAGCTGTGTTGAACGCGTGTTGGAGCGGTTCAACATGAAGAATGCCAAGCCTGTGAGCACACCCTTAGACTCTCATTTCAAGCTGACTAAAGAATCATGTCCATCCACTTCTGAGGAGAAAATAAAGATGACCAAGATCCCATACCAGTCGACAGTTGGGAGCCTCATGTATACCATGGTTTGCACTAGACCCGACATAGCCCATGCAATGAGCATGGTGAGCAAATTCATGTCCAATCTAGGCAAGGACCATTGGGAGGCCGTGAAATGAATCTTGAGATACTTGAGATGGACCTCAAGTATGTGTCTTGTGTTTGGGAGGTCAAATCCCAAACTTTGTGGCTAAACTAATGCAGATATGACAGGAGACATGGACCAAAGAAATTCTACCTCAGGGTATATTTTCACATTTGCAGGGGGAGCCATATCATGTCAATCCAAGCTACATAAATGTGTTGCTCTCTCGACTACCGAAACAGAATACATAGCAGCAACAAAGGCTGGGAAAGAAGTGTTGTGGCTACAACACTTTCTTAGTGAGTTTAGTTTGGATGACAGTGAGCTAGTTGTGTTTTGTAATAACCAGAGAGCTTAGACTTGAGCAAGAGTACCATGTACCATGCTCGCACAAGACACATTGATGTGGGATACCATTGCTTGAGGGATGCAATTGATCAGAAGCATCTCATGTTGAAGAAGATTCATACTGATGAGAACCCCTCAGACATGTTGACCAAGGCAGTCACTCATGACAAACTTCAGCACTGCAAAGAGCTGAGCGGTGTCACTTCTTCTTGATCTCCATCACTAGCCCATACCTCCTCGTTGGGACTGGAGGGGGAGGTTGTTGGTTTTTTGCATTCCAGTCCCCAATGTGGGGAGTGGGATGGAGTTTTGCCCCTTTTGTAGGGGTTCATGTGCATTATTCCCTGCAAGTTAAATGCCCGATGGGGCTTTTCGGGGGAAGAAGTAGTCGGCTCCTCAATTCTTTGATTCCCCAGTAAACAGAGAAAAGAAAACTCCCATTCCCTACCCTATTTCCAGCGAGAGCAGCAAGGGTTCTTGAGAACCCCATTCTCCTCCGTTTCCTCCGCATGAGAGAGAGAGTCCGAGTGGAAGAGGAGCTATAGCTAGGGCTTAAGAGTAGCAGCAACTCAGACTCGAGGAAGCAGCAGGTTCGGGCTTGGACAGTGGCAGTTTGGTCAGGCTCGAGAGAAGAAACGGCGAGGTCGTTACGAACGACCTCAGGAGCCAAAGCCATCATATTTAGGTTTCCATCTGAGAGCCCACATGGAAGCCACTCCATCTATCTTGGTTTAGAGCACATTTGGTATTTTAGATACCTAGGGATAGTTAGCTACTAGTAGAAGAACTATCATTGTGCTTGTAGCTTGTATCTTGGTTTTGCTGGGCAACAAAACCGAAAGAACATTTGGTTCACTTGACCGTAGTGGATTCGTTGACGGTCTTGCCCCGTGGTTTTTCCCTTGCTCACATCAAGTAAGGGTTTCCACGTAAAAACTCTTTGCCTCGTGTAGTTGCTTGTGTGATTGCTTGTCTTTGTTGCCATTTAGTTTGTATGTGGGTAATACATATTTGTTGTGTATCATCATTGATGTAGGACAACATTTAGGGGATACTCATCATCTTGTGTGTGTGTGTGTCATCCCCAATAGAACTAATCATGCATGGTGCATTACTGTGGTACCTTAACAAAACACTTCTAAAATGGAAAATTATGAAATGGAAGTAATGATGAAGGGCTTAGAATCTAATCAACAACATACAATGGAAATATTGTTGAGATATTATTTGCCTTTATTACTATTTTCTTATGTTCTATTTATTTTTTCTACTTCTTGTAATTTTCCCAATAGGTTCCTCTCCTATATAAGAGAACCCTATGGCCTCTCATAATGTATGAACTCTTTCTATTTTTCTAACATGGTATCAGAGCAGCGGTCCTAGATCGGAGTTCCTGTATCGAAACCCTAACCCTAACCCTCACCTCAAGCCCCTCTCATACGCGCTACCTCAGGCCTCCCTACAGCACCTCTTCACCGTCGCTGAGGTCCATCACTGAAGGCCCCTACTCCCGCTGAGGTCTCGTCAAGGTCCACCGCCCTTCCCGTTGAGGGCCTCCTCCCCACTGCGTCTCTCCACCGTCGTCTAGGCTTCCACTGCCTTGGCTCCCACTGCTTGTCACCTAGGCTCCTCTTCCCTCGTCTAGGCCCCGTCATTGCCTAGGCCCCCACCGAGTCTTCTTCTTTATGGGTTTGGTTGCTTGAGTCTACACATGTAACCGAACACATGTATTCAGTGTAGACAAAAGTCTATCTAGTCTACAACTCTAGTCTTCTCTTGTCATCATGTCAGAAAGCAAGGCCGATATTCCCTCCATAGGCACCTTCAGAGGTCATGCACCTATTGTGAAGATGGATGAGTCAAACTATAAACTGTGGTTTATGCAGTTCATGAGTATGATGAACTCTACATGTAAGAAATATATTCTTACCGCAGAAGAGCATGCTGAGAAGATTAAGGGTTAACGCCTCATGGGAGGCGAATGATGCATATGCCAAGGTTTGGCTTTCAGGTTTATGATAGCCAGAGTTTTGCAGAAGTCATGTCAATCCATAAGGCGGGCAGACAGTCATCGAAGCGACCTCAGACGAAACCCTATTAATCAACAATTAACCCACAACAAGAACCAAGTAATAAATATCAGAAATATGGAGTTAAAATTTATTATAACTCTATAACAAAATGTGTATAGGTGTAAGTATGTGTAGAGGTCAAACTCAAGGAGCAAACGGTAGAAGGAGGCAAAAATAATGCTCAAAGAATTTGCCTTTTATCTCTTGCCCATTTTACTATTTTTATGGGTTTTTAGTATTCTATATTTTTATTTTATTATTGGTTTTATATTTTGTATTTTACTTTTAAGTTTCTATTTTTATATTTTCTTTTTATTTTATATATTTATATATTTATTTTTCTTTTATATAAATAATATATCATCTATAAGGCTTTATATATACAATATAGAATAATATATTTATAAATACAAATAACTATAGATAAAATACATAAAATAAATTATTTTTGAATTTTTCATATTTTTATAATATTTTTGTAATTTTTGCTAATTTTTATGTATTTTTAAAGTCAAAATTATCCCAAATAAAGGACTAAGTAAATAGGCTTAAATTGAATTGTATTTTAAAAATAATAAATAGGTTCCAAAATTATTCAAATCAATTATAATATGTAAATATTTATACAAAAGAAAATTATAAAATATAAAACTGAATTTTTGGATTTTGTTTCATGAATTTTTACATTTTTACGAAAGGTTTTGGGGTTTTTCAATTTTTAACCCTTTTCTTTTCCATTTTTAGTAATTTTTTAGTCTGTAATTAATTTCAAAATATGATAAAATATAATATATAATTTTTTGTATTTTTTAGACATATTTTTATATTCTTTGGTATTTTCTAAGCTAAACAGTACAAAATTAGGCTCCTTAGCATTTTTAATAAATGCTAATAAAAATGTGGGTGTGAATGTGCATGGCAAGAAGCATTGAATCCTATTTTTGTGTGATTTTAGGAGCATAATGGATATATTTAATAAAATGGAGGAAAAACTCAAAAATATATGTCATGGTAGGGGCATTTTTGCAATAAAAATAAAGTCACAGGGCTTCCATGCAATATGCATGAGTAAAACAACATTTATTTAATATTTAAGAATAATTTTACAATATACAAAAATGTTAGGGGCTTCAATGCAATTTCGCCACCTCACATGGGACAACACATGAGATGGCGTGGAATGGACCCAGATGTAATATAAAGAAAGTACATGGGCTGCAATGCAAAATTTTCATTTTATTTAAAGTACATATTCTATTTACAAAACTATTTAATAAATACAAAAAATGCAGGGCAAAAGGTGTAAATTGCCCCAATATAGGCGTTGGCGAATGACGAGAGTCATCTCACTTAAACATGTGGTGCTCGCTCAGGGCTTAATGATGGTTCGCATCGGTCGACATGGATTAGATCTCAGGCGTGAGATCAACGATTGAAGGCGTGCATGATCTGACGGCTGTGACATGATCTGGAGGGCTGCTCTTGATCCAACGGCGGCTGCGACGGTCAGAAGAATTGGGAAGAAACTCACCGCTAGCGAATTTTGATACGAAAGTTATGGCTCCTCCGAAGGTTTCTTCTTGTTCCTGGGAGCCCTTCGCGTCTGATGGCAGCTACATGAGGTACACCGGAGCCCTAGCGGCGTTGCACCAGGTCGAGGAAGGTTAAGGGCTCCAGGTACCTCCCTTTCGATCTAAATCGACCCCCACGATGTTTTAGCACGCCAGGACCTGCAAGGGGAACTCCAACACAAGCAAAGGATATCTTGGGCCTTATTTGGCGTAGGTGGACGGAGTTGGCGCATGGCGGTGAGGTCCAGCAAAGTGGATGGAGGTGGACCTCATATTCCAAATCCGAGAGGGATCTTGGGAAGCAAAGGTGCGGGAATGGAGTAGAAGCGACGGGGAAGGCTGTGAGGGTGGAAAGCGAGGCGGAGAACTGGGGTTGCATGGCAAAACAGTCGTTGGAGCTCAGACATGCTAACTAAACTAACCTAGACTAATTAACTGACTAAAACATGAAATTAAAAGCATAAATTAAAGCTAACACTAACTCTAAGCTAAAGGAATGAAAAGAACGAAGCTCGTTCCTGCTATGATCGACAGGGAGCAGAGATCGCCGGAGACGACCTTGGGCGCACCTCCTTCCTCCATCTACCCGCTCAGACCCTCTACGGGTTCTCTCCTATCACAACGGTTCACGCTATGTCGAAGGCGGGGGTATTAGGGCTAAGGGGATGACCAAAATTACGAGGAGAGGAGGAGGTCTTTATTTATGAAACAATGTGGCACCCTTATTTGTCCGGTTGAATGCAAGAATTTGAGCGTACGTACAGGAGATACAAGGGGATGTCGTGTATAATGGATGATCAATGATCATTTTCTCTGAAGGGATCGACATCGATTGAAGGGTGTATCATGAGGGGAAAATGGGTGAAAACACAGGATTGGACATGCGTGTCACTGGAGATAGAGTTGATCAAGGGTCAACAGACGGGGCATCCTTATTGGTCCAGCTCAGCCCGAATAAGGACAAAACAACGAGTTTTATTCAAAAATAATTATTTAAAAATAATATTTGATTTTATTAATTTTGGATTATAAAATAAAAAATGTTTATTATTTTATTTAGTATTTTATTATTATTTCTATTTTTTGACATTATTTATTAGTAGTTAGTTTTTAATGGTATAATTATAGGTATATTTACCTATATTTTGACTATTCTATTTTTATTTGTATATTTTTTTATTATTTTATATATTTATAAATTATTTTTATGTACATAAATATATTTTTATTTTATTTCTATGATATTATTTGTATACTTAAATAAATAGGTATGTATAATGTGTAGGTATACTTCTAGGTATTTCACTTATATTTTATATACATGATTTTATTTTAATATATTTTAATGGGTTTTATTTTGGTTTTACATTTTTAATAAAATATAAATGATATTTACAAGCTTATAAAAATATAAGAGGAGAAAGAATGAAAGAATGATTTTCTTTTTTTATTTATATACATGTAATATTATAAGTATTTTGCCTATGTATTTATATAGGCTTATTTTATCTTATGTTTTCTTTTTGGTTTTAATATTTATACATATTATAAATAATAATTATAAAAAATATAAAAATATGACTTTGTAAAAATAATAAAGAATGAATAAATTGAATTATTTTATTCAGGTCTATTATACAATGGGGGTCCAAAATCTAACTTTCACACCTTAACTCCAAAAATTATGAAACCGCCTCCATTAAATATCCTATGAAAATTATGTATAATTAGAGTGATTTTGATATTTTTTGAGTTTATTTGAAAGATATAAGTTTGTGAAGTTGAGATATTAGCTTTTTATTTAGTGTATAAAATGAACATAATGTATTATTTTTGTACAAAATTAATATTATATTTTTATTTACATTATTATCTACAACTTTTATGTACATAGTATCTTCATTTGACGAATAGATAATACAGAATAAAATAGGTGTAAAAATGAATAAATAATGAATAAAAGAATCGGATTTTTATTGTATATTTGGCCCTTATCTCCTCCTACTTTATTCTTTGTTGACCAACTCAATTCTTGACTTGGTCTCAGGGTTTCGGATCATAAAATATCTTTTATATTTTATTATTTTTCTTTTCTTTTCTTTATTCTATAATTTTGACATTAAAAATCATATTATTTACACAATAAATGCAATAAATTATGAATGTTATTTTGTACAAATTATGGCTATTTACATGTATTAGCTAGGGTTTTTAAAGTCAAAATGATAGAATAAAGGTAATGAAATGGAGATTCATCACCTCCCTATACTTGCCTTTGTTAGTCCCTGGCAAACACTTATGCAATAAGTATAAAAAGAATAAAGAAGAGAAGAAAAAGAAAGAACAAATATAATTGATTTCGATTATTAAACTTGCCTTTACAAAGTCAAAGTTTGGAGCTCAGGTTAGACGTTAATGTGAAGATGTGTGTGGAACCTGGTCGGGAATCGAATTTAAAACACAACAATTTTCGAGAGTCACAGAACGTTAGCCATGTCAGAAGTAGCCTACATCATACGCAAACCCTTATGACTATGAAGCTGACTTGTACAGTGTAAGTGATAGTGTCTCTTCCCAACTGAAATGACAAAATAACTGAATTCTCGAGAATGACTACTCAATGATTTCTCAATCCAGCACTATATCCTCGAGGAGCGGGGTAGTCCCTTCTAAGTTCATATGGCATACAACTCAAGAGGATGGGGTGAAGAAAAGAATGGATAGTAGCCAGTGTAGCTACCTATCTTGGGATGCATGACCAATGTAGTCAAGTCATCCAGCTGTTGGCTCACATGGTATAACTTTGATGCTCAAGCTCGCTAATTTTCTATACAACATATATACATACTCCGGCAGGCATTTCATTTTCAATCAAGCTTGTCCACTTTTTGGGGGTTTTCTTTCTTTTCTCTCTCTCTCTCTCTCTTTTTGAAATACTATATACAACAACATTTACATAAGGAGTTTTTCCTCTTGAGCTAGAAGACGATCCCTCTTTTGAAGTATTATTGCAACCCACTCTCATGTCATTAGACTTCATGGCAACTGGACTTGGTTGGTGCGCACTTCCCTCCCTAGACGAGGACGACAGTTTCCACTCGTGTGCATCTCAGACCGACAAATCCAATCCCTTCACCACTCCAACTGATTGAGCCAAGTGAAAGGTGCAGGTGTCCAAGTTAGGTCACGACCGACAAGAGTCATGCGTACATCTTGAAAAGTTCTAGTTAATCAGTTGAGGTGACTTGAACCCAGCCCTGAAGTCTCAAAGAATCAAGTCCCAATGGACCGGAAGTACCTTAAATCTAGTTTCCAAAAGGTTCCAATGCAGTTAGATGTAGTAAGGTCCAACCAAGCTCCAATCTTCTGCTTTATTGGACTAGTTTAAACATCAAGCTCTACCCGAAAGAATGTGAATGCTATGCAAATGCTATGTACAATGATGCAAAGAATGATATAATTTTCAAAAGGAATTTTGAAAATAAAAAGATTTTGGCTCAAAAATTAAAAGAGATTTTTACACCCATAACCATGAGTAATTCTGTAATTACAGTCATGACCCTACATAATCGTGGATTATACAACAAACCTTAAATAGTCACTACGTCTCACACCCATAACCCTCCATTAGTTTTTCTTTTAACCCAACGATATCATTGGGTTAATTTAACCCATGATATTCCAACTGCTTTTAGAAAATTAAAAAAACTAAAAAATTAGTGGATGCAGACATTAGGCGGGAGGGAGGGAGAGACGGGGCTTGTCGAGTGGGAGGGGCATGTTGGACATGCGAGCCCACGGTGAGCCATTATGCAATAAATGTTATTGCAAATATCATTCCTTGATCTGAAATTAAGAATAACTAATTTGCATAATAGGTCCCTTAGTAAAATTAGGGTTATGTACCATGGTTGTCTTGACATCATAAAGTTGTTGATTCAATTGTTGAATCATAGAGGCTGGTGCTTGGATGAATATCTAAAGAGTTAGATTGAGGACTCATCAAGCACCGTCAAATAATTGCCAAGATGTGATCTCCAGTCTGAGTAGGAGATGGCAATCATATCTCTAAAGGCTGATATCTGACCGACCTCTTGATCCAGGTCTTCTGCATAGCAATAGAGATTCGGAGATGTCAAATTAGTTAGGTCAAAGAGTTGACTAAATGAGATCGAGATAACTAAAGACCTATGTCGTATGCTGTCACGATATAGGCATGCATCCTCTGACTGGAGACAGATGTGTTGCTATATGTCTGAGTATGTACATTTGGCAGATCAATAGGTTGATGACCTAATCAAGGTCGATATACTGGCGAGCTGGTGTGCATACAAAGGCATATGAGTAATACGATCTCTCAAAGGGATCATACAGGTTCACTTCTGAACCGGAAGACATGAGCTCACTCATGAGATATTGGGATCGATAAATTCCATGCATGGTCATCACGCTTATGAAGCTTGACAGAATTTAGAGGTATGATATATGCTTTTGTAAAGATTATGATCAATACCAAATCCTAATGATCAAATGAGAATCTTAATGATAAAACCCTGAAGGTGACAGTCTAAAGGAGATCTATAACTTTGGGTTTATTCAAGGTTTTCCAGTATGCAGGATGTACAGGTATTGGGAATACCTGAGGATGATGTGATCATAAATGATTGTATAACCATGACGCTTTCATTCCGAGGGAGTGATGAAACATGTCTGGATTTTAGTGACTCCTCTCAGTAGAGAAGTAACTTGATCTTAGTCCAAGTGTTGGACATTGATCTGAATAAGATTCAGATGCAATGTTAAGATTAAGTTTACGAACTTGATTTAATCAAGCATCTATGAGAGGTCCGTAAGATTTGGATTTGAGATATTATCTCAATGTCCAAGTCACTATACATGGAACAATACAATTACCCTGTCCTTATCTCCAAGTATCTACGGAGAAAGCACACTATTCTTGAAAGAGTTCAAGAATAATTCCTTTGATGAATTATGTATCCAAGAAACAAGATGTTGATAATTAAATGAGATTTAATTATCAAGAATAATATGAATGAGATTCTTATTATGAGAATGATTATCCAAGATAATTAAATGCGATTTAATGATCAGAGAAATGCATAATATGGATAGTACTATCCATGCTATCCATAATATCGGTATATATTATAAATATGATTTATAATATATTAGAGAGAGCTCAATTGTAAATAATATTTACTAATTAATGGTTAATGTGAATTGGATTCACATTGGATGATTAATTGGAAATATATTTTATATTTTGTTTTGGGCTGTGAACGAGATTCACATTTTTTCAATGGCATGATTGAAATATTCACTAATTAATTTAGAATTAGTTAGTAAATATATTTGCAATAAATTTTGTTGCAAATAATTAAGAGAAAATGAGATTTTATCTCATAAAAAATAAAGAAGATAAAACCACCTAATCTAGATGTGGCGTCACCCATGGATTATCCATAGGTGACGCCCCGTCTTTTTAGGAGGAAGTTTTCTTTTATCCTCTTTATTATCTTGATTTATTTTATTAAGTTAAATTATGTTGATGATAATACAACATCTATTTAATTTAATATAAATTTAATTGTTGTTGCTTTATTAAACAACAATGATTATAGTCATTGATTAAAAATACAAATCAATCTAACCATTGATTTTGTGTATCCTATGGTTTGTGATCAGTGGACTCCTAAACTAATGTATAAGAAGGGGCAGACTTGGCCCTTGAAATACACGTCTACTCTCTCTCTCTCTCTCTATCCTCATTCTTCTCTCTTTCTCTAAGGGTGGCCGTCAACCTTAAGTTCATGAGAGAATTGCAGTTGTAGCTACACCGTCGTGTTGTCGCCTCGATTGCTCGTGGATCTCCGTCTTCCTTGAAGCTTCTACCACAAGTAGAAGAATTTGGATTTCGTTGGACGAAATCAGGAGATTCAAGGCTCGGATCTTCATCAAGCACGCGTCTCATCATCGCACCAGCAAGTGCCATCTTCATGGATTGGACTTGAGTCAGGAGGATCTCTTGCTTTAGAGATCAAGTGATCGCAACTACGCTTCAAGAGGTATTTCTAAAATTTTGTGGTTAGATGAAACAATCCAAGAAATGTTCTTGGGATCATGTGGTTCCATCATATGATTTATTTTTTAAATTCCGCTGCACCAAGCGACTAGTACGACAAGTTGCTCCAATCGCATTAGATGCGATCATCACGCTTCCATGATGTAATTAAGGATTTTCTCATATCTTCAAGTGGTATCAGAGCCTAAGGTCGGAGGTTTTGGATACGATCCATAAATCTAAGAAGATTTGAGCTCGTTAGGGTTCGTGAAAATTTTATTGCATTTCTATTTTCGCAGTCCTATTTTATGATAATTTTCGACCCTGTTTAAAATATTTAAACCTAAAAAATATCACATGGATAATGCTCCTCATTAAAAAGGAAAATGTAGAATTTGAGTTTGCCTAATTTGGATTCCGTTTGCTAAAGATATGATTGTTTTATTGAACATATGTCCACTGTTTCGGAGATGGTGGTTAGTGACTTAATTAAAGAGTTAATTAAGGGTCCTAAATACCTGAAAATGCATAATTATTACTTGGATTCTATTTTAAATCAAATTAGCGAACAAAATAAATTCAGTTTGCATTAATTGGATTTAAATTGATTGAGTTATGTTGATTTTAGTGAGTCGGGGTCATTGCTGGAAATTAACAACTTGATCATGAACCTTGTGATAGTCATTAAAATAAATTGATGGAAATTAATTGTTAATTTTATGAAATGATTATTGATAAATATTTGTGAAATATTTAAAGATAATAATTATTTTCTTTGAATGACATTGTATTAACCAAAATGATAAGATAATTGATCTTGATCACAACTGGTTGATACGAAATCACCAACAAACATTGTTTTCATGAAAACCTCTAGTTTATACTACAATAGTTGTAGGACAACTTTTACATGCAAAATCCTCTTGCTTGAATAGGATTGGGGATTTGTTTAGCAAATCTCCTTTTAATATTATCAAAATGGTTTTGATGAATATTATATGGTATAACTTCGGTTGAAAAATCGATGAACATCTCAAGTACAAAGTGATTGACTCAGCATTCTTTTTTTCCGAGACGGATATGGTGCCTAGTTGGGGAGCGTTGGGGTAGCAGGTTGCACCGTGTGTGGTCTGTCCCACTCCGTTGGTACTGGCTATGACAGCGGGTAGGGAAACGAATGATGCTTGAGAGACCATGATATATTTTTCTAATTATTAAAATTCAAATAATACATATTTTGAGATTATACCATCCCATTCAAGTAACAAAATAAGTTTATTGGTTGATTAAATTGGATTAATAATTGATTAAATATGATTAAATAAATTATGTCCAATTAAAAGCACTCTATTATGAATAGATGTACATTTCCCTTGAGAAGAATTAATTACATGAATAGGATTCATGGTAATTAATTAAAATCTGAATATGAGATGGATGATCACATAAGTGACATCCATGGTCTCTCGTCAAGGCGAAGGGTTCCATCGTCAGGGATTGTATGTAGGAGACACATGCCCGTAGTGACAGCTCCCGCATACAAGCGCATCTGGATCGGACTCTTTGCTTCTCGAAAGAGTAAGGCCATATGCGTAGTGACCCCGGTATCGATTCCTCATATTATTGGGGCGATATTGGATTGCGCATAGCGAGTACTATTCCTGTTGATGGTTTGTTCATTAGCTACGAGTCAACATCATCTTAGGGGTAGTGGGCTCAGGTGTTAAAGATCGAATTGGGAAATGCAAGTTGGACTTGCAAGGTGGAATGAGTTCCTGCTTCTTTTTATCTAAGTTACAATTTCACATATTATTGGGATGTAACAAGGATAAGAAAGGAGATCCCAGATCTTGCTGAGATATAATGGTAAGTATATCTCTTACATTGAAAGTGATTAAGGAATGAACTTTTAGGGCCCGTTCGGTAGGAGAATAAGCAGGAATAAGGATGGGGAATAAGGGGAATAAGGGTCTATTCTCCGTTCGGCTGGAGGATAAGAATAAGGAGAATAAGGTGAAATAAAGTAGGTAAGGTGGGATAAAGATAGGAATAAGAGTGAAATAAGATGAAATAATGGGGAATAGTCGTACCACAGGGAAGCGTGTTGGGGGCTTATTCCCCTTATTCCATTCCTCCTTGTACCCCAAACGAACAGGGCCTCAGTGTTGACAAGGCAAGACAACTTTGATATAAAAATTCCTAAATCAAAGTAAAGTTTTTATGCAAATTTCTTATTTCAGATAATCCTTCATTAAACCCGCTCATTAGTATACTCAATAAAAACCAGTAAAATGTCATGATTGGATCCATGATCAAGATATTTTACTTGCAATTGGACACATAATGTATGTGGTTGCATATGCAAGTTTCCTCATAATGACGAGGAATGATAATTAAAACTGACGGTAAGACATCACTTTAGAGTTTATATGTCTCTATAGTCTTGATCTCTCATCAAATGTACTTTGGAAGTGACATGTCGATGAAGATCATAATCCTTATAAAACCTAAGAAGATAATTTGGCATACATATGTGATCTCAACATTTTAATCATGAATGACATGGTTCTCTGCATTATGCAGAATGGTAGCTCTAGAAGAGATGATGTATTCAAATGTTTGAGTACCTACTTATACCAAAGTCTTTGGTTAATATGTATGTAGAAATGATGAATGTCGTCATTCTACTATCTAAACTCAAGTCATTCATGAATCTTCATAGTATTCGTATTGTATGAATTAACAGAAGCATATATAAATGTTTAAATACTCTTACGTTGAAATATTTTGAGTTCAACATAAGAGAACCTTTATCTTAAGCAATGGTTGTTTAAAGATGAAGGGAGTGCAGTGGAAGCATGGGTCGGACCCAAGTAAGAAGGAAAGTCAAAGAGTTGACCTTACTTATATGACTTCCATATGACATCCAAAGAGTTGGATGAATGCCAATACTGCAACAAGCTGATGTGTTGATAGTGTGACTATCAAGTCTATCTAGAATCCTTAGAGAAGGATTCAGATAGTGCATCGAAATTATTTACATCTACATTTAATCATTGAAAAGGACTTGCTTATAAGATAAGATTGAAGTCCAATAATTGTATCTCATTATTTTGATGACATTTGCAATTGGATTGCATATGTTTTAGAAGATCACAAATTTTGATCTTAAGGTTTAATGGTCATCCACATAGATATTGATGCAATCGTTGCAACAATCTCTGTTGGATTGAGAATGCCTTATTTTCAGTGGGAGAGCCCTTAGTCTTTGAGAATGTCTCTATGACCTAGATATTTGATTACATTTATTGTTTGTTTTCAAATGTTGGAAATGAACATTATTCTGGAATAGACCTATCATAAAGAGTTATGATGGATATATTTCGGATAAGTAATCTAGCATCTTGTGGACTCTACTAAATTAGAATATTAATGAATAGTTCATTAGCATTTCTAATACTGAAAATTAAACCTCTAAAGATCAATAGGAAGATGAATATCATTTGACAATGGTCTGGTATCAAGTCTTGGACATATATCTATTGATATGATCAATATACTAGTAAGATATTGAACTTTAGATTGTCTAAAGGTTCAAAGCTTACATACTTATGAATATCGTATTCAAAAGTAGAAATTGTCCAATGCACCCTTCTCCGAGAATGGTGTAAGATACCAAGGTATTTAGGATCACATACGTATTGATGTATGTGGATCATCTGTATCACAATAAGCATTGATGATATGTGATATCATTTGATGATTGTTGGTGATATAATATTTCTTCCCTTCACCTGAGAAACCTTTGAATTGTTCAAAAATTTCACAATTTTGGTTTAGAACCAAAGTTTCAAGGAAGATTAAATGAATTTGATCTAACCAAGGTAGCAAGTACCTATTAGATAAATTCAAGGAATACCTTATGGAAATGGAAATATCATTTCTATCTCACTCCTCCTAATACACCTCAACTCAATAGAGTTGTAGGGAGATACAATTGGATCATGGATGACATGATTTGATTAATGATGAATATTAGCATAATCACCTCTTAGTTTCCAAGGTATATATATGTAGTATATACTACAATATATCCTCAATACGATTCCATACAAGTAAGCTGGAATCTAGCACCAGAGAGTGCTACTTCATTAGGAAAATAAAGGATGGTATTGGATACCTACTTTATGACCTTGAGATTCTTAAAGAATTACATCTTTGAGAATGTGATTCTTAGATGATAACTTTCTTGAGAATAAAGATGAAAATGAAGTGAAGGAACTCATTTAATCTTGAGATGATAATGAGGCTCCTGAAATCAGAAACTAAAAGGATAATTACAAATGAAACACACATACATCTTCAAATGAGTTTGAAGATGAATTTCCATGTGTTAGAGAAATATGACAATGATCTTACTTCATGAGATGAAGCTTCGAAAGATCATGACATGGAAAGATAAATTTTAATTTTATGATTTTTATTTTCTTTTTGTATTTTTTACTTTTATGCTTTCTTTTTCTTTTAAAAATGATATAAAACTATATAGGATATATATATATACATGAGAGATGAGAGAGAGAAAGAGATAAAAATAGGTAAAAATATCCAAAATACAAGAAATAAAATATTTTTGTGCTTTTTATATTTTTATAATATTTTTGCGATTTTATTTATATTTTTGCTAAATTGTTTAGTATTTTTAAAGTTCAAGATACTCAAAATAAAGAATAAAAGAAATGCTTGAAATTAAAGTGGAGACGAAAAATAGTAAACAGTACCTAAAATTCTCCAAATTAATTTTAATATAAAGATAATAATACAAAGAAATTCAAGAACAGAAATTATAATTTTTGGATTTTTTTATAGATTTTATAAATTTTTATGAAGGTTTTTAGTGTTTTTCTATTTTTTGAGTTTTCTTTTATTTTTTTAGTGATTTTTGGTCTGGAGTTGTAAAATACTTAAATGAATACTAAATATATTTTTTTGGAATTTTTCAAAAAGGTTTTATAATTTTTATAGATTTTCTAATGCAAATAGGGTTGAAAATGCATGTTTTTGATTTTTTATAAATATTAAAATGCTTCAAAATGCACAATAAAAATATATGCGTAAAAATATAATACAACATGAACACAATGATATTTTTTAGGATTTTTTAGAGATTTATAGATGCATGAAATATATAGAAACAACAAAGAGAAACTACACTACTGGCAAGGGCATTTTTGTAAATATTAAAAACAGTGAAGGATAAAGTGTAAATTTGCCAGAAATTTATAACACATACAAAAAAAATCTTGGGCCAAACATAAATAACCAAAGCCCCAAAGGTGGCCCTGCAAAATTGCCAAGTCGTACGTGACAGGCGCGTGCCTTGAAGGGACCTTTTGGTAATTATCAAAAACCTGAGGGCTAAAATGCAAAACTACCAGAAATTTATAACTACCTAAAAATGTTTGAGGACTTAAATAATAATACAAAAATGCTCAGGGTCCTGGCCGCAAAATGTCCACGCCCCACGTGTGCAGGGCACGTGAGGTGACGTGGCCAGGGATGAAAACACAATAATAGAAGATTCAGGGGTCTAGTTGTAAATAATGCACAAAAATTTAAACTACAACAGAAAGATTCTAGGTTATTAAATAAATAATAAAAACTGTGGGGTACCCACACAGAGGATTGGACGGTGCTTGATGATTGACGTGGGACACGTGTCACGATCTTGTGGCTGATACCGATTTGCGATCGAACGATGCTCCACACTTCACTAATCCATGTGTCAGGACTGCGGAGCCCGATGACGGTTTGATGCGGATGGTGGCGATTAGATCTCTGAGGATGATCGAACAGTGGTGGCTCGCAGAGATCGGACAGTGGCTGCTCCCCTGGAAGATCGAGGCCTCATCCAACAGCGGAGGAGGCGGGTGGATGATCTGGGAAGAACTCTGCCGGGGCGAAGTTCGACCGACGAGACTTAATGTGGCCAGAACCTTGTTGATACAGAGTCGTGCTCCTCACTCTTACTGGGGCGATGATGTTCTTACTACATGTTATTTGGTGAACCACGTGCCCTCATCTGTTTTGGGGGAGAAGATTTCTTTCTCGATTGTGTTTCCCGAGAAGGATTTTTTCTCCCGTACACCTCATGTGTTTGGATCTATAGCTTTTGTTCATGGTGTCTCTCAAGGTCGTGACAAGATCTCCCTTAGAGGTGTCAAGTGTGTGTTTATTGGTTACTCTCGTACCCAGAAGGGGTACCATTGCTTTGATCCGCTAAGGCAGAATTACTTTGTCAGTGCTGACATTACTTTCTTTGAGTTTATTATGTATTTTTCTCCTACAGATGACAAACTAGCCATATTTGAATATGACAATGAGATATACATGCCTCCACCTCCTACCGTCGTTCCTCCGCCTCCCTTTACTCCTGCTCTACCATCACCTCCTTAACCGCCACCACCACCACTACCACATGCTCCCGTGGCTCCACCTCCTACTTTGACTCAGTTTTTGTCATGCGTTTTTCCTCGCAGGCCTCGCTCGATTCCACGTGCTCACATGTCTTGCCCATCATCTAGCACGCCTCAGGTATGTACTAAACACATTGTTTCTACTGATGGCACCACTGAGTTGTCTATGCAGCAGGATTCCATACAGGATGAGCAGCTGCCCTCTCAAGAGGGGAACTCACAGGTTATAGACTTGACAAATGATCTTGATGTACCGATTGCTTTACGAAAGCCGAAACGACAATGTGCTACTAATCCTCCTACAACACAGGTTTCCTTGAGCAGGCTCTCAGAGGATTTCAGGAGATTTAACTTGGCACTATATGCTGTGGAGATGCTACAGTCATATCAGAAGGCTCTAAAGGATAGTCAGTGGAGGTTAGCCATGGAGGAGAAGATGGTTGCGCTACATTCGCGTGGTACGTGGAGTCTTGCTTCTTTTCTAGTCGATGCATCTATTGTGGGATGCAAATGGGTGTTCACTATGAAACATCGTGTGGATGGTCGTGTGGATCGCTATAAGGCGAGACTTGTGGCACGTGGATTCACACAGACATATGAGGTGGACTATCAGGATACTTTCTCTCCAGTTACCAGACATTTTACTTTGCGTATTCTACTTTCTGTTGTTGTGATACGAGATTGGCCCCTGTATCAGCTTGATGTGAAGAATACCTTCCTCTATGGTGATTTACAGGAGGAGGTCTATATGCAGCAGCCACTTGGGCTTGCTGCTGAGGGGGTGTCAGAAGGTTTGCAGGATACACAAGGCTATCTATGGCCTTAAGCAGAGTCCAAGAGCATGGTTCCAGAAGCTCTAGGACTTGATAGAGTAGCAGGGGTTTGTAAGATCGACTGCCGATCACTCCTTGTTGTGCAGAGGACCCAGAGAGGTACTATTGTCATTCTTGTTTACGTTGATGATATTATTGTTACAGGGGATGATGAACAGGGCATTCAGGATGCCAAGGACTTCCTAGGTCAGCAGTTTGTGACCAAGGATCTTGGACATTTACGTTACTTCCTTGGACTGGAGTTTGCCAGGAACCAGCGAGGTATTGTGATGACCCGGAGGAAGTATGTTACAGATCTTCTTTCAGAGATGGGCATGGAAGATTGCAGACCTGCCACTACTTCTATTGACCCGAGCATGAAGCTTTATGATGATGATACTGAGGAGGTTGACAAGAGGAGGTACAGAGAGCTTGTTGGCAAGCTATTATATGTGATTATTACCATAACCGACATATCCTTTGCCATGAGCAAAGTGAGTCAGTTTATGGAGCAACCCAGACATTCATTTTTGGACCCATTTTATTTTCCATTTTTATACCTCAAATAAAGAACTTTGCCCATGAAAATTTTGGATAATAGTGAAGGATATTGAGAATCCTCAAGCGCATCACGGAAGCGTGACGATCGCATCTTATGCGATCGGGGCGACTAGCCGCACTAGTCGCAAGGTGCAATGGAATTTTAAAAAATTTAAAATACATGATGAAATCACATGATCACAAGAATGTTTCTTGGATCGTTTCATCAAACCACAAAGTATTAGAAATACCTCTCAAAGCGTGGTTGCGATCACAAGATCTCTAAAGCAAGAGATCATCATGTCTCAAGTCCGATCCACGAAGACAGCACTTGCAGGCGCGGTGATGAGACGCGTGACTCCCGCAATCCTCGACGAAGATCCAAGCCTCGAATCCCCTGATTTCATCCAACGAAATCCGTTGTCTTCCTCTAGAGCAAGCAGCCCCAAAGAAGATGGAGATCCTCGAGTAGTCGAAGGCGAAGGCGAGAAACTCTCTCTCTCAACACATAGATGGACGACCACCTTAGAGAGAGGGAGAGAGAGGACGAGAATGAGAAAGAGAGAGAGAGAGAGAGAGGAAGAGTAGGCGTCTACTCTTGTGCTATGTTGATGTACTCTCAAGGGCTTGGGTTGCCCTCCTTATATATTAGTTTGGGATCCAATGGATCTCAATCCATGGCATACATAGATCCAACGTCTAGGTTGATCCATGTATCAATCAACGGCCATGATTGTTGTTGGTTAAAAACCAACAACATTAATTTATATCAAATTAAATATATATTGAATTATTATCAATATAATTTAATTATATCATAAATTAATTATTAAGAGATAACAAGATAACAAAAAGGGAGACAACGAATCATCCCTAAAAACTAGGGGGCGTCACCTATGACTAAGTCATTGGTGACGCCACCCCTTTTGGTGGTGATTTGTCTCCTTTTTATTTTATCCTATTATTTCTGAATAAATTTCAATAACTTTTATTGCAATAATATCCACCAAATTAATTTGTGAATATTTCAATCATGCCATTGAAAAATATGTGAATCATATTCACAACCCAAACTAATTTGTAAATTACATTTCCAATTAATTAATTAATGTGAATCCAATCTACATTAATAATTAACAAATGCTATTTACAAAAAAATCCCTCTCTCTGTTATATATTATAAATCACGTTTATAATATACACAGATATTATGGATAACACTATCCACGATCTGCTTATCCTTGATAATTAAATCCCATTTAATTATCTTGGATAATCATTCTCACAATATGAATCTCATTCATATTATACTTGATAATTAAATCTCATTTAATCATCAAGACATTCTTGCTTGGATACAATATTCATCATAGGAATTATTCCCGAACCCCTTCAAGAATAATGTGCCTTCTCCGCATATACTTGGAGATAAGGACAAGGCGATTGTATTGTTCCATGTATAGTGACTTGGATACTGAGATCTCATCTCAAATCCAGATCTAATGGACCTCCCATAGATGCTTGATTAAATCAAGACCGCAAATCTAATCTTCTCATTGAATCTGAATCTCATTCAGACCAATGTCCAACACTTGGACCAAGATCAGATTGCTTCTCTACTTAGAGGAGTCACTAAAATCTAAACCTGTTTCATCACTCTCTCGGAATGGAAGTGTCATGGTTATACAATCGTTTATGATCACATCACCCTCAGGTATTCCCAATACCTGCACATCCTGCACACTGGAATACCAATGATCAACCTGAAGATGAAGATCAATTTTACATTGTCTTTTTCAGGGTTTGATCACCAAGTTTCTCAATCTTGGTCATTGGGAATTGGTATCGATCATATGCTTTCCCAAAGCATATATCATACCTTCAAATTCTTGTCATGCTTCCAAAGCACGACGACCATGCATGGAATTTGATCGGTCCCAATACCTCATGAGTGAGCTCATGTCTTCCGGTTCATAAGTGAACCTGTATCATCCCTTTGAGAGATCGTATTACTCATATACCCTTACATGCACACCAGCTCGCCGGTGTATAGACCTTGGTTAGGTCATCAACCTATTGGTCTGCCAAATGTACACACTCGGACATATAGTAACACATCTGTCTCTGGTCAGAGGATGTGTGCCTATGCTGTGACATCATTCAACATAGGACTTAGGTTATCTCGATCTCGCTAAGTCAACCCTTTGACTTAACTAATCTGACACCTCCGAATCACTATTCCCATGTAGAGGACCTACATCAAGAGGTCTGTCAGATATCAGCCTATGTGAGAAAGGATTGCCATCTCCTACTCAGTCTGGAGATCATCTCTTAATAATCATTTGACGGTGCTTGATGAGTCCTCTATCTATCTCTTTAGATATTCATCCAAATACCAGCCTCTATGATTCAATTAATGAACCAACAGTTGTATGATCATTAAGATGGCCATGGTACATAACCCTAATTGTACAGAGGGACCTATTATGCAAATTATTTATTCTTCATTTCAGATCAGGGAATGATACGTGTAATAACATTTATTGCATAATGGCTCGCCGTGGGCTCGCATGTCCAACAAATAGAATATAGAAAAATACAAAATTGATTTCATACAAAAATAGTATACAATGTAAAATATATACTCTAAATAAAATTCCAAAATCCTAACTTCTCAGACCCATACCTCTCAAAAAAAATTAAAATATATCAATATCACCTTTAGTTGTTAGGTTTAATAGGTTACTTAATGAAGGTGGTTTCATATTTTTCGAAGTTAAGATGTGAACGCTAGGTTTTAGACCCCTATTGTATAATATACACAATTAAAATAATCAATTTATTTATTATTTATTATTTATTATTTTATAATTTTATATTTTTATGATTTTGTTAATATTATTTAATATATATATATATATATATATATAAATAAAATAAAACTCTCAAGCAAACATTAAAATAAAATATGTACATAATACATAAGTGAAATATCAATAATTATACCTTTACATTAATTACACTTATTTATTTCAGGGTAAAAATGACTTCATAGAAATATAATAAAGATATATTTATGTATACAAATAAGTTATATAATAAAATAAAATAATAGAATCAAATATACAAAATAAAATTAAAATACTTAAAACATAGGTAAATATACCTATAATTATACCCCTAAAAAATAACTTGTGATTACAAATACTTAAAAAAATAAATATCGTAATGAAATAATATAGAAGATAATAAACATTTCTTATTTATAACTTAAAATTAAAAAAATCGTTTACTATTTATTTTCTAATTTATAAATAATTTTGGCTAGTCTTTTTCTGTCTGGTCCACGTGGACCAACCAGGAGGAGTTAAGAGTTGACCTTGGTCAACTCTTCTCCCCAAGTTACGCCTTCTGAAAACCTTATTTGACTGCACTTTTTATCGATTTTTACGGCCCGATCCTTGCATTATTTTGGGTTGATTCCTCGACGACTTTTGCTCCTTGATTGACCACCTTACATGTCGGTCTCATTTCTCGATCCGAGCATCATGGACTCGCTCCATATTTCTCGTTCTTTGGAGCTCGGTCTGCACTGCTACTTATACCCACCTCCGTCCAAAGTTTGAGTTTGATCCCTCTTCCTCCTCTTGACCATAGATCTGAGCTTCGATTTAGTCTCCTGGTGACAACAGGCACTGATCAGCTCCTTTTGTTGTGAAGACCGACACCGAATTCAGGTCAGATCTAGCTCTCCGCTCTCCCGCCCCGAGCTTTCATTGATGAGGTGCTCTGGTGAGTCACGCCACTCGTTTTCATGTCATTTCTATCCATAGACATAGCAGTAGTATATTTGCATCTTTATTTCCCTTGATCTTATTGATTATTTCTCAAAAAATAAAAAAAATCGGACATCGGAGCTCCGCCTCCGCCGCCTATTTCCATCGTACCTTGGCCTTGTACCAGACCGCGACCACCTCCATTTTCTCCTCAGTCGCATGTTGAACGCCCCACTCACGGTCATTCACCTTGTTCTTGAATAGAACAGGCAGCTCATCCTGCTCCGCCGCTTGCTGGAGGAGCTACACTCGAGCCATCTACCAGCCATTACAACCCCAAAATCTCCCTCGAGCTTCGAGCTTTTCCATTAACAAGTTCCATGCATGATACAAAGCGAAAAATCGCATTTGCAGGGATTCTTGAAGTTCAAATAGAACCCCCATACCCCTAGCCTCGTCGGAGTAGCCTCAAGGTCCCCGACCATTTTGAGTAGGTCAACCTACTGCGGGAGGATGTCAGGAATGAGGAATGACTATCGGCAAGCTCGAAAGTGCCCGGAGTTGAGTACTTCCTCGGATCGAAATTCGCCTCGAGCGAGTTCTTCGATTGTTCTTCCTCCTTCCCTGCTTGCCATTGGATCTGCAACACCTCCTAGTCTGGATCTCAACCATTGGAAGATGTTGCTCCTTCACCGTTGATTTCTATCCGGAGATCTAATCTCTACCATCCAAGCGAAGCGGTATCGACCGATCAGGAGTTGACGCATGGCAAGTGGAAGAAGATTAGTCATCCATCTGCGCCTTAGCGTCAGGTATTTTGCATTTCCTACCTGGCTATTTTGTATTTAATATTTGAACTCTAAACTTTTCTTTGTTGTTTTAAATATTTTGTAATATTAGCAATTAGGCCCCCAAACTTTCTATATTTGCATATTAGTCCTCCGTCAGCTCAGCTCACGAGGACATCCACGTGAGGTGTGAAATTTGCATGGAGGCCCCTATGGGTTTTGATATTTATCTTCAGTTTATTAAATTAAAGGATAGTTATATATTTTTTGTGAAATTGCATGTTTAGACCTGGCCTTTCTTTTAAATTGCATATATGTCCTTGCTAGAATGTAGTTTCTTTTGCTTTCTCTATTTTTTATATATAGCTATTGTGTTTAGAAAATTCTCAAAAAATATGTGTAGATTCATGATTGCTTCTATTTTGACGCCCGATTTTCTTTTGCAATGTTGAACCTTTTTGTTGTTTATTAGAAGTCATTTAGAGTACAAAATGTCCCTGTTTACGATATAAAAGACCAAAAATATAAAAAGTCTTCGAAAAAATCCAAAAATATTTATTATGTTTATTTATTTATTTTCCAACTCCAGATATTGAAAAATCTAAAAATAGAAAAGAAAACTCTTAAAAATTATAAATCCCCCAAAACACTTATAAAAATCTAAAAAATTCTTAAAACCCTCAAAAATAATATTTTTTTGCTTTCTAATTCTCTCTATATTAGTATTTATAAATTAAAATTGATTTGGAAAAATTTTAGACTTAATTTTTTATTTTTAGTTTCCATTTCAATTTTGAAAATTATTTAATCCCTGATTTAGGGTAATTTTGACTTTAAAAATATATAAAAATCAACAAAATTATCTAAAAAAATAAAGATAATAAAAAATATTTATAAACCATTTTTTTATTTTCTGAATTTTGATTAATTTTTATTAATATTTATATCTATATTACATTGTGTGTGTATATATATTCTTATATCCTATAATAGATATTTTAAAAGAAAAAGAAATCTAAAATCTAAAAATTCAAAAATAATATAAACATAGAAAATTAAAAACTAAGTACAAAAATATAAAACAAAAATAAAATTAAAAAATCAAAAATTAAAAACTCACAAAAAGTAATTTTGGTTAAGTGTTTGAGAGACAAAGTGTGCTTTGATTATTTTTTTCTTGCATGCTATACTCCATTACTTCCTATGTTCGACCCCTACTTGCTTGTCACTATAAATTTCTAGTATGGTATAATAAATTTTAACTCTTGCTCTTAATTGTTTTATTATCTGTGTGGATTACTTGTTGAAATAGAGGAGAAATTTGAGTAGTCACATCAACAACAAGTGAAGTTGAGTTTTCAACTCATTTTAGCGACTCTGATTTTCCCGCTTTTCAACTCCTCTAAATAGATAAAATTACACTCTAATTCTTTAATATTTCACATATATGTGTGTATGTATGTATGTACATATGTGGATAAAATGTTTACGCCCCTGATGAATACCCATTCATCACTCTTTATTCTTTTATTTTAGCTACAAAACCTTTGCCAAACACATGTATATGCTTGTAAATATCAATAATTGTCAAAAAGCATGCATTGTGTAAAATTGAATAATTAGCATGTTTTTGTGCATATATAAAAGAATAAAGAAACAAAAGAAAAAGAGGGAGATATTTAGAATAAATATTGAGCAACCTAATCCCAAGGGAGGGCTCAGCATGGGCCTGACCGCATAAAAACCAAAGTAGAGAGAGATAAGGAAGCTCACATTGTGTACATATACCTATAAATAAATAAAAAAATTTTCCTCTAATTAAAAATAAAAATGGGTTTATATTTATTTGTATATATTTGTAAATACAAAATCAAAATGAAAATGAGAAAATTAAAAAGAAAATAAAAATGCCTTCACCTTGTATATTCACCATGTACATATAACCTTATGAATATTTATTGCTCCCTATAAATAAATAAATAAAAATCCCATAAAAAGTGTATATATTCCTTATTTTATAATGTAAATAAATAAAATAAAAAATACAAAAATCAAAATAAAATAAAAGGAAATAAAAATAAAACCAATCCCAACATTGTATATATACCATATATGTATATAAATAAAAGTAATTATTTCACCCTAGTAATTAAACAATAAAAATAAAATAAAAATATACTTTTATTCCAAATTTTATTCTATAAATAAATAAAATATAAAATTGGAACAAAATGTACAAAAATAAATAATTAAAAATCAAAAATTAAAAAAAATATATAGTGTATATACCTATATATAATACACTATATTGTAAATACCTAATTTTTATTTCAAAAAAATAAATAAAAATCACAAAAAATAGTTTATAAGAAAATAAACATTTTTTATGTTTTAGCTTTTTCCAAAATAGGCCATTTACTATTTTATATTGAATTTTTAAATCTTTATGACGTGGCCGCATGCCATTGGTCCACAGGGGATGTTGACTCCCCGGTCAACTCCCCCTGGACACAGACCCGCGGATCCTGTGCCCCGACCCGATTTCTCCAAATTTTCGCCACTCGATCCGAGCTCCAAATCCGCAAACCATGGGTCCTAATCCCTCCTTGATCTTCCCTGATCCACGCCCATGGTGGGTTATGGGGATCCGTGCTCTGAATTCCATACCCAACCATCCTCTAGCCGGACCCCTAGGAGTATAAAATTGCTGCTCCGTCGCACATTTCCGCCTATCTTTGGCTCCACATTTTCATCCTTGGACCTCCACTACCTTCTCCTGAGTGACAACTAGCGGCTGGTGGTGTCGCAGCGAGGAGGGAGTGCCCCGACCATTGATCTGGCAGCCTAGCGCCGCCGTGCGTCGCCCTTGAGTAGCGCTCGAGCCTCGGGCATAGACGGCCCTCGAGGCAAGGACTAGGAGCTTCTGAAGCTTCATCCCAGTCGACTTCGATCACCCAGTAAGCCTAGTTCTTCCTATTCTTCTCTAATTTCCATTTACGCCCAATTTCATCTTCCGACGACGACCTTTGATTCCGACCATATCAGTCCCCCTTTCGACCATCGGACTCGACCCTCACACCCACGAGACTCCTCCGCACCTTCTGCACCAACTCACACCCCCCGACTCGCCCCGGAGCGGGGACTTCGATCTTCACCGCCGACGCCTCGCCGGAGATCGACCACCACGACGCACAGACCACCCACCTCGCTTCTAATCGGGTCGAGGCATTATGCCCTCGACCCAGGAGTCTTTATGTGCTACTTTGCAGGTCTGAGAAGGTCCATCTGAGGACCTCAACTTCCAGGCACAGGAGCCCAGCTCTGCCGCTGTCGCCCGGGCTCCTCGGAGCTCGTTGGCGTCATCGGAGGGGTTCTTCATACGTGGGAGGCTCCGACGACCCTTTTCCAATCATCAGCAGCCCCTGAGGAGGTCCACTGTGCGCGTATCGGGCCGGTGAAGTTCGCTGGCCACCGGTTCTTGGAGGACCCTCCAGAGCCATCCATCCGCCCTCGCCGTGCCAGATCTTTTGTGGACCGTTCGATTTAGGCGAAGAAGAGGCCAGTAGCAGCCACCGTCATATCGACACGTGGCCTCTTCTCCGCCCTCCATACAGCGAGGGTTAGCCACATCGACTCTCAACCGTTGATCCACCACGTGGCGCCCTCTGCTGTCTGATCAGATTCGAGGGACCTTCGTTGAGGAGCAACCCCCTTGCAGCCGTCAGATCACCACGTGGCGCATCCTCCGCCCTCGGATGAATAAGTGGGGTAATTTCACTTAGGCCCCCCTCCTGTTTTGTTTTAGCATTTAGTCCTGTAAATATTTTCTGCAGTTTATTTTAGTTTGAAACATTTGCACTTAGGACCTTATCGTTTCTTATATTTGCATTTCTACCCCTGTATATTGTGGACACGTGCTTCGTCACGTGTATTTTTGGTGAAATTGCATTCTGTGGGTTGTAGTTTCTGGTTGTTAATGAATGAAAGATCTTTTTGTATAATTGCACTTATGCCCCTGTGAATGGTTTATTTCCGCATGTGTTGAATTTGTTGGGCATTTTGCAATATCTCCCCTGGACTTTTAGCACATGTTGCTAATAAGTCCGAAGAAGTATTTTTATTGCATATAGGTCCTTCCGTGCCCAATCCACGTGCCTGGCGCGTGCGAGATTGGTGAAATTGCACAAGGACTCCTTGGATTTCTGATTTTGATATCTTTCCAGCCCTGGAAGATATTTTCATGACGAACAGGTCCTTGTGACTGTGGGCTTTTGTTTGTTGTAAATAAAATATCAAATCTCCTCCAAATTGAGTGAAAATTTGACGTGGCTCTTGCCACTGTGTAGAATTTTCACTAATTTTTGGGAAAATTTTTGAGCCCTTTTATTATTTTTAAAAATTCAAAAACATCTCTTTTTCTGACTATCCAATTTTAAAATTCACAAAAAAAATATAAAAACCTCTTTAAAAATTAGAAAAAAATTAGATTGTGTTTATTTTGGTGTGCTTGATTTTCTGGCAAATTTGGTCATTTTTGGATTCATAGAAAATATAAAATTTGAAAAACCTTGAAAAAATTATAAAAATTCTAATAATTAATAAAAAATTCTAAAAATAATAAACTTTTCTCCTGATTTTTCCTCTTTATTTATATTTTGTAGGAAAAATACCTTCAAGCCTTGAAAAGACCATTTAGTATTTTTAAATGGTCTTTGATGCTTGGCTGGACAGCAACACTGATTTTCTTCTATCTTTTATTTTTGGAAAATTCTATAAAAATCAGAAAATTATCAAAAATTCACCAAAAACAATAAAAAATATTAAAATCAGAAAATTATTTTTGTTTGATTTTTTTGAGCATTTAAGAGTAATTAAATAATTGTGGAAAGTTGCTTGTTTTACTTGTTTTATTATTTTCTTTATAATTAAAAATTCCAAAAAATATAAAAATATTAAAATCCACCAAAAATAATTTTTCTTTATTTTTCTTTATTTTTGACTACTTCGTAGGTCGCCAGGACATCACGTGCTTCCTAAGTTCGACCCTGGGAGTTATACTAGGTTAATATCATAGCGAGACCGCTATTTTCTATTTTATCGGCTTTTATCTCTGATTGGTGGTCTTATTATTTTTCTTAATTGAGCTTTGAGTCCCGAGTGACTGAGGTCACAATGACCTTGGTGACACCTTATTTACCTTAGTCACGTGGGCGGCTCATCAGAATGGCGCCGTTGCCGGGGAGCACGACTTAGTAGTCGATTTTCTCTGATTTTTGTTTTATTTTCTTTTTCGCGGCTTTCCGCAGCTTTTTCGTAGTCCGCGGCTTTTCACGGCTTTTTATTTTTCTTTTATTTTTGTTTTATTTTATTTTTATTTCTTTTCTTTTATTTTTGTTTTTGTTTGTTTTTACTTGTTTACTTTTATTTTTATTTTTGCATATATACCCTGTTGCTTTTCTTTATTTTATTTGTCTTATTTTTATCTGGTTTGACACTCTTCTGTTTTCTTGCGAGGGCCCGAGGACCGAGGTGGCAACTTTCGAGGAGCCAGTGCAACCGCAGCTTTCGGAGGCGGCTCCCTTCTGCACGGAGCCGCAGGAGAGCGCGAGGAAGCAGCCAAGTGCGGCTTTTAGCTAGATTAGTTTAGATTTTTCTTTTCCGCATTAGTTGTAATAATACAGGGACAGGATTCTTTCTCTCTTTCAGACTTAGACTCTCGGGGTCTATTTCATTGAGCACCAGTGTGCTCGGGGGACCCCTCGGGTTTTACACGGCTTTTTTGCAGTTTTGATTTATTTTCTGCTTATTTGGTTTCTCCCGGTTTTCGAGCCCCTAGCCTTAGAATTTTCTGCTTGACTGTGACGTAATAAATAGGATCCAAATACCCTAATATATCTGCCTGTACCTATAGAGCGGTAATTGGACCAACAATAAAAAGATTAATAAAATAGTCGATCCACTACCTTCGAGCCTACGTGCCGCAACCCACCCTGCCAAGCGCTGCTCTTGAACTCGATTTGTCGAGAGGAGGAGGGGTGAACCGAGACCGGACTCTTGGATTGGAGAATGGTGGTCGACTAGACGTTATTTCGAATAGAACTGCTGCTTAGGGCTCGGTTTTCCGCTTGCACCATTTAGATAGTTTATTTCAGTCTTTAAATTCTGTGCGGATCATTTTGCATGTAGACTATTGGAGTCAGGTACGCATCTCTTACTCTGCATGCATCATTGATTTCCTCGCGCATCGGCTTTTTCGACTTCTCCCCCCTGATTTTTGGACTTAATAACTAGGAGAACCGAAAAATTCGTTAGGCGTCTGCTTTTTATTTAAAAATACCTAAAAATTTAAACCATAAAATTGGGACTGGTTAACTCTATTGACCCTAAAAGACACTTCACCGAAAAATTTGTCTTGGGGAGAGCAACCCCCTCCTTGTCTGGTTTGCTTGTGCGAGAGAGTGACCCGTACACTAGGTAGAGTCATATCCGATATTTTTCTCGACTGATTACCGGCTCTTTCTGTACGGGACAGTCGGTTGAGAAAATATCGGATTACCCAACATGTCACGTTAATCGCTCTGCTATCCTGACTTCTCACCTAATAAAATTGACAAGATAATTGACCGAGCCTTTACGGTCTTCAGCTCGTGTTGCGTTGGTGAATCAGGGGTTTGCTTGTGATCATTGTTGTTACCAGATCTCATCCTATCAACTCGCCAGATCAAGATGATGGGCAGAAGGTCTCTTAGGCAGCCTCTGGTTGCACCGCTTCCCAGCACTTCTACCCGCTCATCTAGGTTGGTTCGTGAGAGCCGAGTCCTGCTCTCCGAACCCGAGTTCGACTCCACCATGTTCCCCCTCAACCCCCCTTCTTTCAGTTCCGAGATACCAGTACCAGAGGAGAGACAGTCAGATGATTTATCGGCACCTGAGTTTGGGTCTTTTGCTTTTGCAGAGACCATGGTCGACAGCAGTGACAACCGCACCAGAGGTCCCCAGCATGAGCAGACATTCATTATGGACCAGGGTGCGATCAACTCTATCCTGATCACCTCCCTCGAGACAGTTCAACAACAGTTGAGGGATCAGGGAGCATTCATGATAGAGATGAGGCGTGAGATGGAGCAGTTTAGAGCCGCTCGCGATCAGCGCGAGCTCGAAGACGGGCCGAGGATACTCGACGATGCGGCAGCCGCTGCAGCAGCCACAGCAGCCGCTGCAGCAGCAGCAACAGATCCACCGAGACCGATGCGGGAGTTACACAACCCTGAATTGACTTTGATGCATCATTGGGTCGTTCTTCCAGCCGTCGTGGGGGACTTCAAGTTCCCCCCGAACACTTTGCAGCTTCTCCCCCGGTTCCATGGGCTCGCCACAGAGGAGCCCCATCTCTACCTTCAGGAGTTCTTGATGATCTGCAGCACAGTCCACGACAGACAGGTGGACCAGGATACCGTCCGCATGATTGCCTTCCCCTTCTCCTTAGCAGATAGAGCAGCCACCTGGATGAAGCACTTGGGGAAGTTCGTCTACACCTGGGAGCAGCTCCGCACCGAGTACTTGCACAAGTACTATCCACTCGGGCGGACGAACGTAGCTAGAGCCATGATCAGCAACTTCTCCAAACGAGCAGTTCCATGAGGCATGGGAGATGTTCCGTGAGCTGACCGATAGATGCTCACACCATGACATCTCGAAGCCGAACTTGGTTCAGAGCTTCTTGAACGGGCTGACACCAGAGCTACAGGGCCTGGTGAATGCTTCTTGTGGCGGGTCCTATTTTGCCAAGGATCACGATCAGGTCTGGGCCATCTACGAGGAGATGGCCGGGAACTATATGGTGATGTCCCAGACCCGACTCTACACACAGGGACGACCCCAGCCACAGACCGTGTAGTACTAGAGGATAGCACGGGTTGACGCTGGTCCATACAGTTCATCAGCAGCTGCAGCACAGGTCGAGTCCACAGCCGTCGACATGGGGATCATCAACGAGAAGCTGGATCGGATGGAGATTATTGAGAAGAAGCAGTGCCGGGGCATCACACAGATGGAGCAGATGACACAGACTCTGAGTGACCTGAAGACACAACTCATGTGTCTCCAGGAGGTACAGACGGTTTCCCAACCCCGTCTTCAGGCACGAGGCGATCCGAGTAGCAGCAGCAGCTCGTCCCAGCGCTCCAGCCACCAGCAGCCTAGGCAGGTTCACCTTGTACAAGCAGAGCCGTACCAGCAGCCGCAGCCCACTTACCAGTCACAACCATCTCGGGACACACAGATGGTGGTATACCAGCCGGATCAGCCTCTGGCAGTACTTCTGCCAGCCACGTACGAGTCAGAACCGTTGATGGATGTCAACGGGATTTGGTACGACCGACCCCAGACCGGTATCCGACGAGACCATCCCGGATTCCGTTGGGCGGCCGGAGGTTCCAGCTCCCAGCAGCAGCCGTCAGGACATGGTGGCCAGTACAGCCATCAGAGGGATCACCAGCAGCAACAACCCCCAGTGTACACCCAGCAGCAGCAACAGTCACAGCAGTATGGTCCTCGTCCCTATCAGCAGGGACAGTCTTGGAGGCATGATCAGCCTCATCAGCCGCAACATCATCCACAGTCTTACCCCTTTCACCCATAGCACCACCAGCAGCAGCCTCACTACCAGAGAGGCTACCCCTCAGGTTCTCATGGGCCATCCTATGAGAACCCCGCCTTAGATGACATAGCCCGCCTCCATCCAGATCAACAAGCTACATTCCGATGGGAGATGGATGAGTTCCGTCAGGAGATGCGGGATATCGTGAGAGGGAAGGCCGCCATCCCTGCCCAGATAGCGCCCAATCCAAACAACCTCAAGAGGAAGTCTGAGCAGGTAGTTTGTACTGAGTATGCCACTCCGAGTGATGCTTTTGGTGATATGCCTGCATATCTTTTTGATACTGATTTTGTCACACTTAGGAGCGGTAGGATGCCAGCAAGCGGCGCCTCGTCTGAGCGACACCCCGAGGATACTTCCAGAGCGCCCGACGAGGAGGAGAGCGGTGCTGATGCCGCTAGAGATGATGACGGTGGTACTGATTCCACCACGGATGCTGATCCCACCGGCAGTACTGAGGCCATCGTTTCACCAGTTAGAGGAGGTGGTACCGAGGCCACCCATGTTGCCGAGCCAGAGCACGGTATTGAGGCCGCGAGTCGTCCAGTCGAGGGTGGTGTTGATGCCACCGTTTCTTTTGAGAGTGCTATAGGTTTTCCTTCTGTTGATGTATCTCGGGACATTTCTGACAATAAAGGAAAGGGTTTATTTTCTTCTGTCCACCTGTGGTGCTTGATGTATGTGTGGACTCTACCGTCGAGCAGTCTAGACCCTCTCCTAGTCCTTCATCTGAGAAGGACCCTGTGATCCCCTTCCCTAGAGCTCTTCAGATGGGGAAGGGGAAGAAAATAGAAAACCCCAAAAAGAGGCAGCAGGAAGAGTTCAGCCAGCAGATGATAGACCGTTTCCATATTCAGTTGACTCTTCAGGAGGCTTTGCAGCACATCCCTCTACTCCAGCGTTCGCTTAGAGACAGGACTACAGTCAGGAGGAAGAGGAGGAATCACCAGTCAGAGATCCATGGGCTAACCAGAGCTACTTGTTTCACGATCCAGAACCGTCTGCCGGCCAAGAGGCCAGACTCAGGAGCCCCGTATGTCAGATGCCACATCAGAGAGCAGAGGTTCGACCGTACTCTATTAGACAGCGGATCGTCGATCAACCTACTTCCGGCAGCCCTTCTCGACCGCTTCGAGTTGGGCACTCTTTGACAGAGCAGGACAGTCCTTCAGTTTGCTCATCGATCTGTCAAGAGGCCAAAGGGGTTGCTTAGGGACGTTGTCGTCACGATTCAGGGCCTGCAATTCCCCGTGGACTTCGTAGTGTTGGACATGGAGATCCCTGAGTTAGTGACTGATACCCCCATCATTCTCGGTCGTCTGTTCTTAGCCACAGCCAAGGCAGTGACCGACCATGATAGCGGGAAGGTATACTTTCGCGTCGAGGGCGAAAGTGTACAAATAGAGACGGTCGAGGACAGCCGAGCCAGAGATACAACATGCTCAGAGACTACTTTCGATACAGAGCAGATGACAGATGCCAGGCCAGACATCCACCATGACTGCGACTTTGTGATTACAGATGATGAGGCAGTATGGGCAGATCCAGATGCACATGCCATCCTCTCACCTTCAGAGTCCGCTGATGCAGAGACGCCGACAGAGGAGAGCTTGGAGAGCGCATTCCTGGTCCAGGATACTTTTGAGGCAGCAGAGCCGGTTCTCGACCGTGAGACAGATTTGTTTTGTGATGATGGTGGTACTCAGATCACCTTGGATGATACAGATCCATCGGAGTCAGATTTTGACTGGACAGAGTTTGATGATTGCATACCAGATCTGACTTCTACTGAGCCTACAGCTAGGGAGGAGGTAGATGCCGAGCAGAGCAGAGATAGTCCAACAAGGCAGCCTTCTTCTGTTTCAGAGTGTGAGCGAGAGTTTCAGTTCTCCCATGCGGATTTGACAGCCTTCACGCAGAGTTTTCAGAGGCTAAATCCACCAGCACCCAGTTGTCCAGAGCTGAAGCCACTTCCTGCATCGCTGAAGTATAGGTTCCTTGCGGGTGAGCTTGAGATGTACCCAATCATTATCTCCGCCGATTTTACTGGAGAGCAAAAATCCCGTCTGATGGGGGTTCTTGAAAAGAATCGCAAGGCAATAGGATGGAGCTTAGCAGATCTCCAGGGTATAAGTCCGGCCCTGTGCTCCCACCATATCTATCTCGAGGATGAGGCGAAGCCGTCGCGTGAGTTCCAGCGGCGGCTGAACCCGAATCTGAGAGAGGTTGTCATGAAGGAGATTTCGAAATGGTGGAGCGCCAATTTTATCTACCCCATCTCCAACTCCAAGTGGGTCAACCCTTTGCATGTGGTGCCCAAGAAGACGGGCATCACTACAGTAGTCAGTGAGTCCGGAGAGGAGATTGCTACTCAGGTACCCACTTCTTGGCGAGTCTGCGTGGATTACAGACGACTCAACAAGGCCACCAAGAAGGATCATTTCCCCCTGCCCTTTATAGATCAGATCATTGAGAGATTGGTAGGGAAGAGCCACTATTGTTTTCTGGATGGGTACTCGGGCTACAACCAGGTGGTCATCGCTCCCGAGGACCAGGACAAGACCACCTTTACCTGTCCCTTCGGCACATATGCCTTCCGACGCATGTCATTTGGGCTATGCAATGCCCCTGCGACCTTTCAGAGATGCATGCTGTCGATCTTTTCGGACATGGTAGGGGAGTGCTTGGAGGTCTTCATGGATGATTTCTCGGTTTACGGCGACGGATTCGACTCCTATCTTGACTGCCTAGACCATTCGAGTATATTCATCCCTTTATCCTCCTATATGTCATTCGAATTTCGTCAGAAACAGAGTCTCCTACGGCCTCCATCGAGACAATCATTTTTTAACGGTAACAGGATTTTTTAAATCGACACCATCTCGATGGAGGCCGTAGGAGTCTCTGTTTCTGACGAAATTCGAATGGCGTGTAGGAGGGATATAGGGATGAATTTACACGGTGAGATTTTCAAAAAAAAATAAAAAACGCGCCGAAACGGCGCGGGGGCAGCATTCTTGGTTGCCCGCAAGGGGCAGCCCCATTATTCTCATATGTGTGTGTGTGTGTGTGTGTGTGAAAAGGGACGCTGCTGCATGTAGCAGCCAACGTGGCTGCTACATGTGGCAGTTTCCCCAAATTTTTTTATTTTTTTTCAAAATTAAACCATGAATATTCATCTATATACGCTTCCTACATTGTATTAAAATTTCATCAAAAATAAAGACTCCTATGCCCTCCATCTAGACATGGTCGATTATAGCAAATTTTAAACCGTTAAAATCACATGTTCTAGATGGAGGGCATAGGAGTCTTTGTTTTTGACGAAATTTTAATACAATGTAGGAGGGGTATATAGATGAATATTCATGATTTATTTTTGAAAAAAAATAAAAAATTTGGGGAAACTGCCACATGTAGCAGCCACGTTGGCTGCTACATGCAGCAGCGTCCCGAACCCCTCTCTCTCTCTCTCTCTCTCTCTCTCTATATATATATATATATATATATATATATATATATATATATATATATATATATATATATATATATATATATATATATATATATATATATATATACCACCATCAGCATTTAGCACTCCCATCTGAACCTCCTATTTCGAGGTTGACGGTTGGTGTATGCTTAATTCTTGCCACTCTCAACGACTCCCTTTCCCTTATTTGATCGATCTTTGCTTGTTTCTCCAATTATTGTTGAATCTGTACGATGAAAATATAATGAAGAAATAAGTATCGACATTTATAAGATCACTGGATTAGGACAAACCATTTCACACTAATTTGGCATTTGCTTTAATTCATTGAAGCGACAAATTTATGTCCAAATGTACCATGTAGACTTGTGAGGCTTCCAAACTTATTCTTTTCCCGGACACTAGCATATTCTGGGAAGCGTTCTGGCAATGAACCTTCCAAATCGACCACGAAATCAATCCCTTCAATAATATCATAATCCAAATGTTAGAATAGGAGTCTGAAATCATCGTCGAGCTGAAAAACTCTTTGAAATTAATTGTTGTCGGATTTATTCCACAGCTTGCGAAAATGTTTTTAGTCGTGATGTTCTTAAAAAGGTGTTCATGGTCTTCTAAAGCTTCAAGGTACATGTGGCATCTATTTACCGATAGGATCATGATTTTACATAATACTAGTGGTCACACCCGCGCTTCGCTGCAGTGATATGATGATATTAAATTAAATTCGAAGATAGCAATATGGAAAATATTACAAAATGATACAGATTTATCTCGGTGATCGTAATACTAATATTGAAGTTACAAAAATATCAAGATAGAAAAAATAGATAAAATTCTAGGATATTTAATTTTAAAAAATAAACATATCATATCATATGTATTTCAACCCATTCATGTAGCCAGTCTCATTAGATGAAAATATCATAAATCCAACTTTAGTATAATGTATAGATGTTTGCATTACGTGCTTTTGATGAGCCACCAACGATAAGAAATAGGTAACATCGGGATCGAAAAGTCTAGACCACAACAAACAATGAAAGGTTGCTCTCTTATCCCCATCAATCAATAGACCATACAGAATTCTATCCAACCCGACTTTGGTTCGAGTATCTGAAGTCGGGAAAACATAGCAAAATCCCGATACCCAAAATAATGGTGATTGGAATAATCCTAATCTACAAATATTTAACAATGCTCTCCTTACAAAATCTTTTGCGAATAATCCTAATCTACAAATATTTAACAATGCTCTCCTTACAAAATCTTTTGCTTTGCTTGTCAATTGATTGTTGTATACAATCAATTGACGAGTCATCCACAAATTGGTCATTTGGCACCATAATCTCCATTCCTTTTGAAAAAACCTCGATATCTTTTTTATTCCGCTAATTTTGCTAACATCACGTGTAGTACATACATCGAATGGATGAAAAGGAATGGAGAGATATGGTCGTCAAGTATAACACCTCTCTCTGGCTTTAGGAATCCTAAAAATGTCCCATTTAATTTATTGGAGGTCTTGGTTGTCTCAAGAAACACCTTTATCTAGTTTACAAATAAGACATGAACACTTAAAGACCTTCAAAGCACTCCAAATAAAAGGCCATCACAACGTATCAAATGCTTTCCTAAAATCATTTTTAGGATCAGGGCCTTAGTTTTTGTTCTAACCCAACATTTATGAATTGATGATATGGCAATGAAAGCATCTTTGGTCGATTGATCTTTGATGAATGCACACTAGGTCAGAGGTATAAATCTTGAATGTTAAGTCTCCATTGATTTGCTGAAAATTTTGATATGATTATGATCGTGAGGTTTGTCAAACTTATCGTATATAATGTTGGATTCATTTGTTTCTCCATTCTCGTGGATGAGTGAAAGAGAATTTTCGATTTCATTTGTTACTCCTATCTTGTGGATGAGTGAAACGAGAAATTTTTTTATGTGGCGAAAATCTCTTCCACCAAAACCATCGCTTTGCATCCACTTTAGCATGGCCATGAAGTCCATTTTCAATGTCAGCCAAGCTTACGGATGAATTCAATGTTGATGCCATCCGACCTTGGTGCTTTGTAGTTTTTAAACTCCCAAACAGTAGTCTCAACTTCGATCAAAGTAAAGGGAGTCATCAAGGCATCAATATTTGTAGTAGGTGGCTTTCTAGGTGGTATCACAATCCCTTGAGATCCCAACCAATCCATCATAAGGCCATGGTAGAAGGCTAAAATGGATTTTTTTTCTTGATTGCTGGGTTGGAGTGGGTTGGGGTAACTTGATTGGAATAGTAGCCGTTTGGGATGGTTATGAGAGTTGGAGATGGTTGGAATAAAGAATGTGATGTAATGTTACTATGATTTGTGATAGAATCCCATCCCATCAAAAGAGGAGGATAACCCAGGTTACCCGGTTACCAAACGAGCCCTTAAGGTTCGAAAAAATCATGGTACAGTTTATAGAATAGAAGGCTAACTGTGTAGTTTATTGAATACATAGCCAACTAATGGAAAAGTCACAGTGCTAAAAGTGGAAAAGGTAAGATCACAAGTATTATGGCAAAAAAGATAGACAAGTGTGGTTACAAAAACTTAAAAGGGCATAATAGCATAGAAAAGGATCCTGTGCTGTGCTCTACAGCAGAAGCAGAACGGCGCACACGCAACAGGCCACAAAAATCCGGATTTTGTGTGTACGGCTCGATCATGATTGGGTCGATCATGATAAGAGCGGCTCTGCTTGTACATCAAGCTGTGTTGTACAGCAGATCCTCTTCAGAATAACTTTTTAGCTTATCTTGAACAACAAGAAGAAAAGAGTGCTCCCCGACGACCCGCTCCAACTGAAGTCTTCCCCTCTACCATATGCTCCTCTGTCCATCATCCAATAATACGTGGAAATCCAACAGAACCAGAGAGGATCTACTGCTTGGTATCGAAAATTCTCCCTCCCCTCCGTCAACCATGCCGGACGCCGTGAAGAAAGCCATCGAGCGCGCGATCCAATCCGCCATCATACTCTCGGACTTGGAGTTGGAGACCGCGGTCGGACTGGTCGAACTCGGGCAAACATCATCAAAACTTCTCGGGGCCCTCCGCGACGCCGTCCGTTGCGATCTCTTGGAGAGGCCCGCCTGCTTCATAATCGAGGAGGTCAAACTTGTCCTTGAGAAAGCCAACGCCTTCGTCTTTCGCATCAAGAAGAGAAGAATCGGCCCCTGCTTCTTACATCCCATCCCCGAAGCTGCTTTAAAATTAGATGCTATCCGATCCGAGCTCGATCGGTCCGCCGTAAACGTAAGGTGGCTCGTTGCAATCTCCGTCGTTGATGACGACATCGATTTGCTCGGCTTGCCACTGTTCTTCCACGAAAAGCCCGCATTGGCTATAATATGGACTGAAGTCGGCAAGCTTCTTAAAGGGTCTATGAGGATCAAGTCCAACGCTGCGGCGTTTCTGGGCTCCTATGGGAATGACAGCGACCTGTTTAGGAAGAAGCTCATTGAAGAAGGTGGCGTGATTCCCTTGCTGAGATTGCTCGAGGAGGGCTCCCAAGATGGGCAGGTGAACGCAGCCACGGCTCTGGGGGCTATCGCCCAGGACAGAGAGAGCGCGGATGCCATGGTCAACTCTGGTGCATGTGCTGTCTTCGTCAAAGTGCTCAAGACCGGTCCCATGAGGGTCAAAGCCGCCATTTCCAGTGCGATCGCAAACTTCGCCGAGTTCCCGTCAATCCAGAATGTATTCACACAGCCGCGCAACAATGTTGTGCGGCTTCTCGTCAAAAACCTCGTCTCTTTGCAGGAGGAAAACAAGGTCAGTGTTAGCAGAGATGAGGCTGAGATGACGGCGATGGCGGCCAAGGCCTTGTGGAAACTTGCCAGGGGCAACCCAACACTGTGCAGGAGCATCATCGTTTCGGGAGCCCTTCGCTGCATCTCGGCCCTCATCGAGAACGGACCGGACCATGCCCGTCATTACTCCACAATGGCGTTCATGGAGATGTCACGAGTTGCCGAACGCGAAGCTGACTTGAGGCGCCTCGCTTTCAAGGCTGCCGACTCTGCCGCCAGAGACGTGGTTGAGCAGATGATACGCATCGTGGAGAGGCGCCAGCGTTCGGAGCTCCTCCATACCTGCCTGGTCACTTTGGGTTGTCTGTGCAAAACTTTCAATGGGAACCAGACGCACATGATCGGGCCACTCTTGTGTCTGCTCGAGAGCGACGAGCCGGCGTTGGTTTACGAAGCTGCATCAGTGTTGGTCAAGTTCACGGAGAACCAAATGCAGAATACGTTCATGGATGCAATGATCAGGGAGGGAGGGATCCACCCCATCGTGCAGGTCGTGTTGTTCATCCAGGATAGTGAAATTCGGTCGCTGGCACTGGTGTTACTGTGCCGCTTGGCTCTTTACGTACCGGACAATGGCGAACTGTCGAGCGTAAACGCGCTGTCTGTGCTACGTTTGGCATCCAGTAAGGAATTCAAAGCCCCTGACTCGCGTGGGCTGGACATGATACCAGTGGCCATGGCAAAGCTGCAGGCCTACCAATCACGGGACGACAATGGGTGGATATATAGTACTTTGAACTATGGGGTATGAAGCTCGCCGGAGGCGTCACATAGACGATCCTAAAACATCACTGAGTAGAGAAGGCCGAAATCATTCTCGTTCGTCGGTTCTCCTCGTCAAAGGAGTGCCGAGCATGTCGTTTCTCCATGAGTGGAGAAACCTAGGTGGTGAAATTTTGAGATACAATGTTTTCCATTCCTCTTGCGTTCCGATTTACATGTTTTAGCAGAACTTAGGTGATCTCAAACCTTAGTACAGATGTTGTGTTTTCCTTTGACCCAGTTCCTTTTGAATATTGCTTTTGTGGCTGGTTGTGATCTTTGAATCAGAAATCGATTAACATATAAAGGAACAAGTTGGTTGGTATGCACATGGGTTACAACTTGCAAGAGCCATGAAATGCGCCATAGAGTGTTAGTTCTCCTTTAAGGTTAATGTTAAACAAGGAATGCTTGGATTCAAGAATCAAATATTTGTATCTACATTTATATTCGTATTTTAAAATAGATACGGATATGATAATACCTATATTTATATCTGTATCCGACCGTTTTTATCCCTAATTGGAAGGGTTGGTGAGCATTTGAATTGCATTTCGATTATTTGGTAAGAGCCTTATTCAATCCCCTTTGTCTTTGCCATTAACTTTCGAGATCAAGAACACTCACAGTATCATGGAATGCGGTTTATCACCTGACTATTGTGGACTTGCACAGATAATGAGTTTTCTATATACGTATTTATGGTTCTAGAGTTATTATTTGTTTCCTTGGTGTTTTGGTCCTTTCTTCATGACAATGACCCCTCAATCATTTTTTTTTTAAATTTCATCTCGTGAAATATCAGAGCTTTGAAGTTACTAGCCTTGAATTTTCAATGTGCCTGAATTTGTTCTACCAAATCTATTCCTATATTTCTGCAGTATCTAGTATCTAGTCATTTCATGGATTTACGAGAACTCTCATCCATTGTGAAACAATGGGTAGATGGAGTTAGGTGCCGCAAGGGATTGGGCATGCACTCTTGGAGCCTCGGGTAGAAGCCTAGATGGTTGCGATCCCAACCTCTACTAGGTAGCTACGACGGTTGGAGGACATGTTGCTTGGTACATCGAGTTGCAAATCTGATGGTGTTCGACCTTAGTACTTGTGTGTCTTTAGCCCAGTGCTTCGACAATGTGTTGAATAGTTATGGTTGGTCTGCTAGTATTTTGCTTGTTCACTTGGAGTTAACACTCACGTACTAGCTAGTGTAGGCCACATTGGTCGGTATTCTGAGTGGGATCGATAAGAGGGATTGGGCACATGGATGGGGTCGGCCCCGAAGCCTCCGTCCAATCTCGCCATTCTCCCCGGTTGTTCCTCTGGCACATCCATCTCCTCTTCTTCGAGGCCCACCCCATCCATGAGTCCCTATTCATCCACGGTCATCGCTCCATCTCCCTCCTCCTCAACCACAATCTCTCCACCCACCGCAAGCGCCACCTCCATATCTGCCTCACACTCACTACCCCATTATGATCCCATTAGAGTCATCGTGCCCACCACATCCCTCATTCCAATGTTGAACACACAGTCGTTGTGTACTCTATGGCACGGTTAAGTTGCCTAAATCTCCGTTTATCTACGCCTTCTTCCTAGGTCTGATGTCGCCTCCTCCGATGATGGTCTCCTGCATCACCGACTTTAATGATGCCATAACACCCATATTTACAAATCCGATGGATAATATTTTCTTCCATGGCTTGGAACCTAGCAAGTCCAACTTCTAATAGAGTAATGGGCACATTTGTCTTAGGTTCCCATATAGATCTAAGGAATGGCTCGATCATGTCCAATGTTCCACATCGACTTGAAAAAACAAGATATCCAACAAATTTAAGAGTGGAAGGACTACAAGTTTCATGAAAGGTTGAAGAAGGAACAACTTACCTCCACATCCCTTTGAAGTATCTTCCTTCTTATCAAGGCTATTGCATCCTCTGAATAAGGTTCACATGTTCACTTCAACCAGTGCACTTAACTCCATAAAAGGAGAACACAATGATGCATGTTTATTTATAAGGTTTTTATCAGTTGTGTCCCTCCGAGATATTGCAATATCAGTTATGCCCCTTCTTTTTTGGGAATATCAGTTGTGCCTTTGACTTCTTACTATTCTATCACTTGTGCCCCTCAGGTTAGTTGTCCCCTAATGCAAATAGACGTTAACTTTGGGGTCACAAGCGGAAATAAATTAGAGAAAAGGGACTGAGAGGTCTTTTATGACCATCCTCACCCTCTCCCTCCTCCGTCCCCTCCTCCTCCCTAGGCTGACCTTCTCCTCCGTCCCCTCCTCCTCCTCCCCAGACCGACCTCCTCCTCCCGGCTGATCTCCTCCTTACCAGGTTGACCTCCTCCTCCCTCCTATCCTGCTCTCTAGGTTGACTACCTCCCTCCCCTCATCCTCCTCCTCAGTTCGGCCTCCTCCTACACCCCCAACCTCCCCCTTCTTTGCTTCCCACTCTCTCTCTCTCTCTCTCCTCCCAGGCCACCGCCTCCGCTCCTCCTCCTCCACCCCCAGCCTCCCCCTCCTCCACCCTCTTATCATCTGCCCCAACCTCCCCACTCCTTCGCCCCCTCTCCTCCACCCTCAGCCTCCCCCTCCCTTTGAACCATCCTCTCCTCTGCCTCCATCATCCCCATTCTCTCCTCCGTCCCCAGCCTCCCCCTCCTCTGCCTTCTCCTCTCCTCTGCCCCTAGCCTCCTCCTCACCCGCCTTGTCCTCTCCTTGGCCCCCAACCTCCTCTACCTCTCACCACTCCTCTGCCCCCAGCCTCCCCCATCTTCCGTCCCCAGCCTCCCCTCCTCCGTCATGTCCTCCCCTCAGACTCCAACCTCCCCCTCCTGTTCCTCCCTCTCTCCTCCATCCCCAACCTCCCCCCTCCTCTTCCTCCCCCTCTCCTCCACCCCTAGAATCCCCCTCCTCCGCCTCCTCATCTCCTCTGCCCAATCTCCCCCCTACTCCTCCTTGTTGGGAACAGAAGCAATACCCACTCTATTCTGATACCGGATGTTGGGACATGATCCAATATCGTCTCCTCTCAAATACCGGTTGATGTGAACAAAAACCGGTATCATCTCCTGTCAGATACCGACTGTTGGGGATATGAATCACTTGATAAAGATATGGATGCACAATGGGCCATAACCATAAAAGCACATGAAGAAAAGAACAATCAAATATAACTGTGGTCGGTCACCTCTTACGACTACCTGAGAGGAAAGATCACTAAAAGAAGAACCAGTACAACTCTCTCCATCCCCTCACTCTCTTCCTCTCTCTTCTCTCTCTCCACCCTCTTTCCCTAGGGGTTACATTATTCTTCTATTGGTGTTGTTGTGGCAGTGGTGTTGAGGCAATGCCTCCACCCCCTTCTATATGTAGCCCAGTTACAACCACAGTCCTATTCCCAATATGACTATAAATAAAATACAACTTAGGAGTCCAATCCCATTAGGATTCTCAATCCTAATATGACCATAATCCTAACAATCTTCTTCTTTAGTTGAATTCATCACAATATCTTCATCGTCTTGGGTCTGCATTGGGACATCCTCATCATCTACAAATATTATCAACATAAACTCACCGTCTCTGGGTGACGCACCCGACGTTGGGTGCCTTCAACGTGCCACCTTACACGATCTCCGGCCAGCCGTCACTAGCAATATTCTTCAACACCTCAGGTCAATTTATCCAAGAGACCACAATATCATGGCTTTTGAGGATTGTGCATCTGTTGCATCGTGTTGTCTCATCAAATATCGATCGGCGCTCTGATATGTCGCATTGTGTCCCTTCAATAACGCTGAACCTAGCTCTGATACCAGTTGTTGGGAACGGAAGCGATACAAACTCTACTATTATACTAGTTGTTGGGACACGACCCGATATTGTCTCCTCTTGGATATCGGTTAATGGGAACAGAAGCTGGTATCATCATCTCTTGGATACCAACTATTGGCGATACAAATCTCCTGATAGAGATGCGGATGCACAATCGACCACCACCATGGAAGCACATGAAGAAAAGAATAATCAGATATACCGGTGGTCGGTCACCTCTCACGTCTACCTTAGAAGAAAGATCATTAAAAAAAGAACGAGTACAACTCTATCCATTCCCTCGCTCTCATCCTCTCTTCTCTCTCTCCTCTTTCTCTAGGGATTACATTGTTCTTGTAGTGGTGTTGTTATGTCTCAACCCCCCTTCTATATATAGCCAGTTATAACCACATAGTCCTATTCCCAATATGACTATAAATAGAATACGACTCAAATACTATTAGGATTACGAGTCCAATCACATTAGGATTTCCAATCCTAATATGACCTTAACATGCCTCCCCCTCTCCTCTGCCCCCAGCCTCCCCCTCCTTTGTCTCGTCCTCTCCTCTGCCCCCAACCTCCCCTTCCTTTGCCACCCTCCTCCACCCCTAGCCTCCCCAGGTCAACTTCATCCTCCCCATCCTATCCTCCATCCCCTCAGGCTATAGAAGAATCACTTCTCTGTCGATGCTCGTATTGTCTTCCTCATTGTAGCCATCATGATCCCCTTTCCCAGTGTTCCCTTACTAGCACGTACCTGAGCTCCGTCATCATCATCGAAGGCCCACACGTATAAGGCATCGAGATCGAAGGGGCGAAGGAGGAGATGGGTGTTTTTATTCCATATATTCCCCTCTTAATTATATCACGATTTGATTAAATCATAATTATGTTCAAATTATTGATGGTCAATGTAACAGAGAGGCACAAGTAGTATAACGGTAAGAAGTTAGGGAAACAACTGATATTCCCAAAAAGGGAGATGCATAACTAATATTGCAATATTTTAGAGGGGCACAACTGATAAAAACCCTTATTTATAATGTCATTCAATTTGTTTTCATTGGAAATTTAGATTCTTAACCGATTTAGAAAATGCATCATGGGTTATGCATGCTTTGTACCAAAGTAGAGATGTAAGTGATCCCATTTATTTTTATTGTAGGATTTTCATCGACATGATTTGTGGCGGTGCTTGTTGTTGGCGATAAACACGGGGGTTATCCCAATCCCAAAATCTGTCCTGCAGCAAAGATGACACAAAACAAATATGGATTCCCCATACAGGAACCAAATGGCAATAATGACAAGCAAGCTAGCATAAGAAAACCACAACAAGCAACCAAAGAGACAAGGATTTTTAACATAGAAACCCTTGCTCGGTGTAAGCAAGGGAAAAATCACAGGGTAAGATCGGCAAGGAATCCACTAGGTCAAAATGGGGCCAAATGTTCTTTTGATTTTGTTGCCCAACAAAACCAAGGTACAAGCCATGAGTACAATTGATAGTTCTTGAACAATCAACCAACTATCACTAGGTATCTAACAATACCAATAATGCTCAAATTCAAGAAGGAATAGGTGGCTTCCCTCAGGGCTACCAGATGTAGACCCAATGCAAAGGCTTCGGCTCCTTTGAGGTCGCCAAACACGCAACCTCTCCGCTGCTCCTCTCAAGCTCGCCAGCAGATGCTCCACTCGAGTTCGCCCAAGTGACTGCTCCTCTAGAACTTGCAGTCCTAGCTGCTGCACAACGAACCCGCAGCCCAATCTGCTACTCCTCGACTAAATGGAGAAGAGGGGGCAAGACCACCGACTGCTCTCCCTTTCTCACTTGGCCTCTCTCTCTATCGTAGAGAAAGATGGGGTTTTCCAAACCCCTTGCTGCTCTCTGCTTACTGTTCACGAATGGGAAGTAGGCAACCGAAAAGGGGTCTTCAACTTGCTAGAGAAAATTGCACACAAGTTCCCTGCAAAAGGGACAAAATGCAGCAGCCCCAAGTTGGGGGTTGAACAAGCAAAAAACCCAACAACCTCCCCTCTTGTCCTAACAGGGAGGTGTGGCCCAGTGATGGTGATCATGAAGTAGTAACACCGCTCAGCTCTTTATAGAGCTGAAGCTTGTCACAAGTGACTACCTTGGTCAACATATCTGAAGGATTCTCATCAATGTGTATCTTCTTCAACATGAGCTGCCTCTGATCAATTACATCCCTTAGCAAATGGTATCTCATATCAATGTGTTTTGTGCAACATGATGCATGGTACTCTTGATCAGGTTTATAGCGCTCTAGTTATCACAAAACACAATTGGCTCTATCATCCAATCCTAATTCACCAAGGAAGCGTTGTAACCATAACACTTCCTTCCCAGCCTCTATTGCTCCTATTTATTCTGCTTGGTAGTCGAGAGAGCAACACATTTATGTAGCTTGGATTGCCATGATATGGCTTCCCCTGTAAATGTAAATATGTACTCTAAAGTAGATTTTTTCTGGTCCACGTCTCCTGCCACGTCTGCATCAGTGTAACCATATAATTTGGGATCCAACCTCCCAAACACAATACGCATACTTGAGGTCCCTCTCAAGTATCTCAAGATCCATTTTACTACCTCATAATGATCCTTCCATGTATTTGATATGAATATGCTCATCACGCCCACAACATGGGCTATGTCAGGTCTGGTGCAAACAATGGTGTACATGAGGCTCTCAACTAAAGAATGGTATGGGATCTTGGCCATCTCTGTTTTCTCCTCAGAAGTGGATGGACATGACTCTTTGGTCAGCTTGAAATGAGAGGTTAAAGGCGTGCCGACATGCTTCACATTCTTTATGTTGAACCTCTCTAACACACGTTCAATATAGATCTCCTATGATAACCACAGCATGCGCTTCGTCTTGCCTCACGTAATCTGTATTCCAAGGATGTGGCTTGCGTTGCCCAAATCTTTCATCTCAAACTCCTTGGAGAGTTCTCTCTTGAACTTCACACTTAAGTTGGAATCAAGACCAACAATTAGCATATCATCCATGTAGATTAAAAGAATAAAAAATCTATCATTGGGAAGACAACGGACATATACACATGGATCAGTTGTCGTCCTCTTGAAGCTCTGCTTTGCCATGAAAGCATCCAACTTCAAGTATCACTGTCTCGGGACTTGCTTCAAACTATAGAGACTCTTCCTCAACCTGCAAACCATGTGCCTTTTCCCTTTCTCTTGAAATCCCCACGGTTGCTCCACTTATATTTCTTACTTCAAATCACCGTGAAGAAATGTTATCTTCACATCCATTTGTTCCAGCTCAAGGTCCATGCTAGCAACAAGTCCTATCACCATTCTCATTGAATTCATCTTCACCACTGGGGAGAAGATCTCATCATAGTCCACTCATTCTTTCTGTCTAAACCCTTTCACCACCAATATGGCCTTGTACTTAATCTACTTGCCACCATCATCTGACTTCATCTTGTAAACACATTTATTCTTCAATGCTTTCTTGCCTTTGGGAAGCTCAACAAGATCATAAGTGTGATTGTTTTGAGAGATAGCATCTCTTCATTCATTGCATTGTGCCAATGACCCTTGTCCTTATGCTCATGTGCCTTCTCAAAGGTGTATGGCTCACCTGCATCTGTAAGCATCACATACCGGAAAGTGGGCTAACTGGATGATGGCTGACGTGTTCTCTCAAATTTCTTGAACTAAGGATCTGCTACGTCGGCATGTGGATGGGGATGCTTTCCCTACCCCAGGTCCCCTGGACCTACATCAATGGGGTCTGCATCTGGCTCATTTTACTCTAGCTGCCCATTTTCTCCAATTGTACCCTATACTGGAGAAGGGTATGTGTCCTAATCACAGTCATCATTCATGGAAAACTCATCTGCATCACCACTCTCATAACTGTCCTCATCCAATGTCTGATTCTCATAGAAAATTACATCCATGTGTCTGTTGACAGTCTTCTTCCTTGGATCCTAGAGACGGTTTTCAAACTCCCGATCTCCATAACCAACAAAGATACAAGGCACTACCTTATCATCTAATTTCCTCCTCTGCTCCTTTGGTACCAACGCATAAGCTTCGAATCCAAACACCCTCAAATGAGCATATGAGGGGGTCTTTTCCTGTCCAAACATCCTGTGGAATCTGGAAGCCTAAAGGAACCAATGGCGATCTGTTGATCAAGTAACATGCGGTGCAAACCACCTCATCTCCAAAAGTCTTGGGTAATTTCTTTTTCTTCAACATACAACGAACTCTCTCAACAATGGTCCCATTCATCTGTTCAGCAAGACCATTGTGTTAGGGTGTACCAGGATGCATCCTCTCATGTGTGTTGTCGTGCTCTATACAATAGCCCTGAAAGCTAAGGGAGGTGTACTCTCCTCCATTGTAGATGGGCAAACATTTAAGTAATTTCCCTATCTCGTGCTCAACTATGACATGAAAATTCTTGAAGCAATCGAATACTTGATCCTTTGTCTTCAACACATACACCTACAACTTCCTAGATTCAACATCAATGAAAAAGACAAAATACATGTTGCCTCCCAAAGAGGTTGTGCCCATGGGACCACAAACATCCGAGTGAACCAGCTGTAGAAGGCCTCCCTTCTCCTTAGATCTGACTATGAATGATGCACTCCTGCTCTTCTCAACCTCACATGCATCACAAGGAGACAGTCTAATGTCAATGTGATAGGGTATCAACTCTCTCTTCCTCAGAAGCTGCAAGCCCTTTTGTCTCATGTACCCAAGATGACAATGCCACAAATCTGATGTGTCAGCCTCACTGGCATGCAAATTGCCATCCGTGACTTTCACTCTAGTCATATACAATGTGCAACACAGATTGCCTCTAACCATGATGAGAGAACCCTTACTAATCTTTCACTTGCTATCGTCGAACTTCATATGGTAGCAATCACGATGTAATTTTGAACCCAATATAAGACTAAGCCGTATATCAAGAACATGCCTTTCATTTTGCAAAATCATTGTGCACCCAACATCAGTTTGAATCGAGATGGTGCCAATGCCCACGATCTTAGAGTAACTTTTGTTACCCATCAAGACTCACCCATAATAACCCTTGATGTAAGTGGTGAATAACTCCCTATGTGGAATTACATGATAAGAGTCTGCCGTACCAACAACCCACTCCAAATCACACCCTGCATGCAAGTACCGATCCTAAATGGTGAGAACTACCTCTTCTTCATTCTCATTTGATATAACTACAACTACATTCCCATCTTCATTCTTCTGATCTTTCTTGTCTTCAACTTGCTCTCTCTTCCATATCATGCAATCTCTCTTTCAATGACTAGGCTTCTAGCAATGGTGGCACTTTCCTCTGCCCTTGGACTTGTCCCTGGATTTATGCCTCTTCTGTGACTGTTCTCTGCTAGTGGATCTTCCTCTCCTCTCGATTTCATACACATGTGAAGAGGAGGATGTCTCTCCGGATGAGAGATTCCTGATCTCCTCATTAAAGAGGGTACCCTTGACCATGGGCATGGTCAACTTGTTGTCCTTTGCAGAGTCGCTCACAATGACTACTAGAGTCTCCCAACTGTCTGGTAATAAGCCCAACAAGAGAAGTGCTTGCAACTCATCATCAAGCGCTAGGCCCATGGAACTCAACTGGTTGATGATGCTTTGGAAGTCATTCAAATGCTACGCCACTTTGGTTCCATCCTTGTATTTCAAGTTCACCAGCTTCCCAATCATGAATGCATTGTTGGTTGCGATCTTTTGGTCATAGAGCTCGAGCCATTTGTCTCACAACTTTTTTGCATGTCTCTTCAACCACATGATGGAATACAGACATGTCAAGTTATTTTCGAATGGTCCCAATGACCTTTCAGTTCAACTTTATCCATTCACATGTGGACATATTCTCTGGCTTGGTGCTCTCTCCCTCCACCGGATCATGAAGGTCCTTGTAATATAGAATGTCTTTCATCTTGACTTTTCAAATCTGCTAATTGCTACTTATGAGCTTAATCATCGTGCCCTCATCATCCTTACCCATCTTGCTCAATCAGAGCTCTGATACTACTTGTTGGGATAACTATGAGTATCCCAAATCCCATAATCTGACCTGCAGCAAAGATGGCACAAAACAAATATGGGTTCCCCACACGGGAACCAAATGGCAACAATGACAAGCAAGCTAGCACAAGCAAACCACAACAAGAAACCAAAGAGACAAGGTTTTTTAACGTGGAAATCCTTACTCGGTGTAAGCAAGGGAAAAACCACGGGACAAGACCGACAATGAATCCACTAGGTCAAAATGGGGCCAAATGTTCTTTCAGTTTTGTTGCCCAACAAAATCGAGATACAAGCCACGAGCACAACTGATAGTTCTTGAACAATCAACTAACAATCACTACATATCTAACAATAGCAATAATGCTCAAATTCAAGAAGGAATAGGTGGCTTCCCTGAGGGCTCCCAGATGGAGATCCAATACGAAGGCTTCAACTCCTTTGAGGTCGCCAAACATGCAACCTCTCCGCTGCTCCTCTCGAGCTCACCCATCAGCTACTCCTCTCGAGATTGTCCAAACGACTGCTCCTCTAGAACTCGCAGCCCTAGCTGCTGCATGTCAAAATCGTAGCCCAAGTCGCTGCTCCTCGACCAACTGGAGAAGAGGTGGCAAGACCACCGGTCGCTCTCCCTTTCTCTCTCGGCCTCTCTCTCTAGAAAGATAGTTTTTCCAACCCCCTTGATGTTCTCTGCTTGCTGTTCTCGAATGGGAAGAGGGCAACCGAAAAGGGGTCTTCAACTTGATGGAGAAAATTGCACACAAGGTCCCTGTAAAAGGGACAAAACGCAACAGCCCCAAGTTGAGGACTAGACAAGCAAAAAACCCAACACTTGTGGCCTTGGCATATTACTTCCCGATGGAATCATTATTTACATCATAGAGTTAATATACATCAACTAATTGTATATCGTATACTTCAAACGGGAGACAGATTATCACGAATCGAAGATTGGATTGGAGGCAAATGTCTGAGAATTCGAAGGCTGTCATTAGTATTGTGCAGATTTTTTGCATCCCAATCCCACACAAACTGAACTTTAAGTTGAATATAATGAGTATAGGATAGTTTTTTGCATATTCATTCGGTAGTTGTACACGTTATCATCGATTTATGCGATAGCAAGTTCATGCATTACAAATGGGTTGCATATATGACTTTGCAGAATATGGATTGAGATGTTACAAATTGCTGACGGTGTTAGGTGAAATTCATGAACCATGTCTTTTCCATTAAAATAAACATAAGCATAGATTCTCCCAGTGGATTTCTTTATGAATGTTGTTGTGAGTTGACAAGAAAACATTGTACTCGCAGTTTGCGAAAAAAAAACATATTGAAACGGATTGGATCAGATGGATTGACACTGGGAGTTCGAAATTCAGAATCTCATTATATGGCTCTTGTGGAATCCTCAATTGACATGTTATTGGACTTTTCCCCCGCGTTAGGCCTAATATAAAGTAATAATGTGGAGAAGTTGTTGATGATCCTTTATTTAATTAAGAGTTGTTAAAGTTGTGTCTAGGCCATCTGATTTGAAGTAACAAAAGATTAAATAAAATCATCCATCTTGAAGTTGGTCATCAAAATATGCATATGTGGGCGATCAATCATCATATACAATCTATCTATCTATACATATATGATGGAGTGTGGACATGTCATTGTTTACGACACTATTCACCAACCGCCTATCCGTATTCCTTCAAATGCATACACAGATAACATAATCGGAGTCTGTGTTTTTTACCAAACCATTTCGGACTATGTATTAGTCACTTTGAATTATCATTTCTATACCACATTTGCACTCAAAAAGAGTTAGACAAATAAATAAACTAACTCTTGATCAATCTCAAAACCCAGTTACTAACAAGGTTATCACTGTAAACTCCTTTTGAGTTACCTTTGCATGGGACACGAGCAAACAATTGTTGGAATCCGACTACAAAGACAATATAATGACTCACTAATGACATACATTAACAATACACCATTATACAATAACATCCTAAAGTATACACCACTTTAAATACACTCACTCACTTGTACTCTCTAACTATACAATACTCAAACACTCTTACTTTCCTCTCCAATATACTCGGTGGCTCTAATTCTCTTGCTTTGTTACACTCCAACCTCAAAGGACCTATTTATAATGGTCAATGGATACACTAGAACAAGTGATGACTTCTTAAAAAAGCTAACTTTGGAGATGACTTCTCAAGGAAGCCAACAATAGCTTCTCAAGAAAGTCAACTTAGAAGCAGCTTCTCAAAGAAACCAACAAAAGGATTTCTCTAGAAACTTGATAATTAGAGAAGATGTTGATTTTTAATAACAATTCTCGAGGAGTTGTACTTCTCATTGAGTGTCTTTAACTGCAAGTAATATTAGATAAAGATCTTGCCCTCTCGTCTGAACTGCAGCACCCACTCAGAATATAGCTTATATGTGACCCACAAGATTCATGCTCATCTCCAGTGAATATAAGTTCTTCAGGTTATCTCAGATAGCATATTACCACATCATAAAAATCACCATGGTCTGCAACCCAAGGTTTGATGCCAAGCACATACCATGGCATTGTCCTCTTCCCTTGCGGTAACCATGACATTGTCCCCACTCCACGTGGCATGCTTTCATATCTTGATCTCTATTTCTGACTCCAAGAGGATGCCAATCTTCTTCTATCCTCCAATATGCATCATAATGATTGTTGACTGATGAGCCGCCCGATAGACTAAGGTAAATCAGATACTCATTTCGTTGCGACCTCAGTCACTCAAGACTCAGCTCAAAAAGAAAATTCAGATCAGACCACCAAACAGAGATATAAAATCAATAAAAATAAGATTGCAGTCCTGGCTATGAGATTAGCCTGGTGTAGCACCCAGGGTCGGACTCAGGGAGCACGAGTTGGCCTTGCGGCCTACGAAGTAGTCAGAAAAGAAAATAGAACAAAACAAATATTTTTGATGATTTTGAATTATTTTTATGTTCTTTTGGATTTTCAAAAATAAAGGAAAACAAGAAAAAGACAAATCAAGCACAAATCAACAAATTATTTCAACACTAAAAAATGCGCAGAAAACTCAAACAAAAATATTTTTATGTTTTTTTGGTTTTTTTACTGTTTTTGGTGAATTTTTCATATTTTTATATTTTTATATATTTTTCCAAAAATCAAAGAAGGTAAAAACAGAAACAAATTGTCCAGTCAGACTTCAAGGCCTCATGAAAAATATCAAATGGGCCTTTCACAGTTTGGAGGTAATTTTTATGAAAAGTACAAATAAAAAAAAATTCAGAAAAAGAGTTTATGAATTTCTGAGTTTTCTACAACTGTTTAGAATTTTATAATTTTTAAGTGTTTTTTTAATTTTTTAGGATTTTCAATATCCAAAAATAGCCAAATTGCACAGAAATCAAAACACAACTAAACTAACAAAACCTAATTTTTTCAGAATTTTTAAAACAATTTTAATATTTTTTATGATTTTCTAATCTGGACAAACACAAAAACGACTATTTTTGAATTTTTTAAAATATGAAAAAGCCTCAATAATGTACCTAAAAATTAGGAAAATTTTTACACCATGGCAGGAGCCACGTATCCAAATTTCACGTAATTTGGGTTAAGTTTGATATTTGATTTAAATGAAATAAAAGCTCACAGTGTACAGGGACCTAAACGCAAATAAAATAGTTTCGGGGGCCAATCAGTAACACGCCAAGAAAGCTTAGGGGACAATCATGCCAAAAGCCCAAGAAATCGCGTGCAAGGTACGTGGTCCAGACACGGAGGGATATAGATGTAATTCCTATTTGAAAACATCCAAACAGTAACACATAGAAAGCATAGGGAACAAACTGCAAATGTACCAAACCCTCACGTGTCGAAGCACGTGGACCACATATGAAAGGACTAAAATGCAAATGTCTGAAACATAAAGGTCCTCTATGCAATTTTTACAAAATAAAAACAACTGTATAAAATATTTACAGGACTAAGGTGCATAAACAAAAGAGCAGGAGCCTAATAGAAATTTACCCCTTAATTATTGGACGGCCGGAGACGCGCCACATGGATGATCTGAAGGCTGAGATGCGTGCACGTCTCTTAACGGCTGGACGGTCCAGATCGAGCCCTAGTAGGTATCGACGGTGGCTGAAGCTCCTTAAATAGACGGTCGTCATTGGATCTGGAGCGTTGGGGACGATCGGACAACGGAGAAGGATGCTCCAAGAACAGCTCGTTGGCGAGCTTCGCCGGCTCCGTATGCACGCTGAGGTCCTCCTCTGCTACTGCTGAGATATGGATTAGATCCGCGAAGGCGTTCCACAGCTACTGAGCCCCTCCGATGAGGCCGGGGAGCTCCATGGAGCTCCGGCGACGAGGGCAGAGCTGAGCCTCCATGCTCGAACCTTGGACCTCCAGATGAGGTCCCTTTGACCTGCAAAATCGCATGAGAGGACTCCTGGGTCGAGGGCAAACTGCCTCGACCCGATTAGGGGTGGTGTGGGTGGCTGGCGAGTCAAGATGGACGACCTCCGGCGAGGCGACGGCGATGAAGGTCGAGCCTTGGTTCCGGGGCGAACCAAGGTGAGCGAGTGGGCGAAGAATGTGGATGGGAGTCTCGCGATGATGTTGGTCGGGTCGGATGATCAAATGGATGATCGGAGTGGCCGGAATCGATGAAAGATGGCGGCGGAGCGAATTGAGCGAAAGATGAAATTAGACGAAGCTAAAGGGATTCGGGTCTACCTGATGATGGGAGCCGACTGGAGATGAGCTCAGGAAGCTCTAGGTCGTAGCCTCGAAGGGTCGTCGGGGCCCGAGGCTCGGGCGCACCTCGTGGCGGTGCACGGCGGCAGAAGTCGCCGGATCAGTGGCGGCATGCGTCCTCTCCTCTCTGCGACACCACACTCACTCAGCTGTCACTCTGGGGAGCACAATGGAGGTCCTGGGACGAAGGAGCAGTGCCAAAGATGAGTGAAAAGGTGCGGCGGAGGTGGCTTATGTACTGCTAGGGGTCCGAGAAGAAGGAGGTCGGGCGAGTCGGTCGGAGCTCGGATTCCTAGGTAGATGATCGGGCGAGGGTCTCGGGTATGTCTAATGTAATTAGGACCCTAGGTTTAGGCGAATGGAGGTCAGGTTAGATGGGGGAAAATGGGAGAAGTCGAGTCGATCGCGAGATCCGCAGGGGAAGAGGTCCGCAGGGGGAGAGTTGACCGGGGGTCAACAATCCCCCGTGAACCAATGGGAGGCCTCCATTGGAAATTATTTTAAAAATTAAAAATAAAATAGTAAATGTGAATATTTCGAAAAACTTAAAACATGAAAAATGTTTATTTATTTTTAAATCATTTTTTGTGATTTTTATTTATTTTTTTGAAAAATAATTTATGTATTTACAAAATATTATTATTATATACATGTATATACATATGTATTTTTAATTTTTGATTTTTAATTATTTATTTTTAGATAATTTATTCCAATTTTATATTTTATTTATTAACAGAATAATGGAATAAAAGGGTATTTTTATTTGATTTATATTATTTATATACAGAGGTTAAATAAATAGATATATATACCTATTTACATGGTATATATACAAGGTTGATTTTGATTTTTATTTTGTTTCTTTTTATTTTATTTTTATTTTTATGATTTTTATTTTATTTATTTACATTATGGAATATGGAATATGTACATATTTTTATGGGATTATAATTATTTATTTATAAGGAGAAATAAATAGATAAGTTATTTCTATACACATGGTTTATGTAAAATAATGAAGGGAATTTTATTTATTTTTAATTTTCCCATATTTATTTTAGTTTTATATTTACAAATATGTACAAATAAATAAACACCCATTTTTATTTTTATTAAGAGGAAAATAATTTTATTTATATACATAGGTATATGTACACACATGAGCTTCCCTATCTCTCTCTACTTGGATTCTTTTGCGGTCAGGCCCATGCTGAGCCCTCCCTTGGGATTGGGTCAGAGGCGGACTTATGTATGTGCCAAGGGGGGCACGTGCCCCCCCAAGTTTGTAAGACCCCTTCTTAGTGTCAAATCTAAAAAAACAATCCCAATGAAAATACCTTGTGCCCCTGTACACAAAGCTAATCAAATACCATGTGATTGCAAACCACTTGTGTGCCCCCTCTCCCATGTCGTCTAGGGATGGAAACGGATCGGATATGCTTATTTCCGTATCCATATTCGCTTCATCTCTATTGGACACGAATATAGATACGGACATGATTCAGATATGCATTAAGGAAGTCACATCCTTAAAATATGAATAGTAATTTGAATCGTATATTTATTTAATCTGAACACGGATTGAATAAGGAGCAGACCCAAATACGGGTTTAATGAAGAGGCAATCCAAATATGAATCGAGCAAAGACTAAATTCAAATATGGATCCAATAAATATGGAATCCGAATACGAATCGAGTAAAGATCACATATGAATACGAATAGAAGTTTATAATGATTTTAAAAAATAGCAATGAAATATAAATAAGTTGCATCATGGCAAAAAGGAGCATGGAGGTGACTTGCATTCTTGATCAGAAGCAAAAAGGGAAATGATTTTGTAACTTTCATTCGTGTCCATCACAAACAAATGGAAGTTTATTAGTATCATTAATATATTGTATTATATAATATATAACGTTAATATAATAACATGGGGATGTGGCTTATATTATATTAACTAATATATAAAATAATAATAAATGATGAATTCGGATATCCGGATCCGGATCTAGATATTCAAGCCACTACCATGTTCGCATCCATATCCGGACAATTTTTAGAACCCATATTCATTTTCGATCCATATTCGATAAATATTCGAATATAGATATCCATATCCGATAATTTTTCGGATAGAGTAAGCGGATATTTGGATATATACATATCCGCTTTCATCCCTAATGTCGTCGTTGTTCTTCGTCCAAAGAGCGGCACCCTCTCCATCGATTTTCCCTGTGCCTAGCAGCACACCATCATCGATCATCGACAATTAGACTCAGCAGGACACTAGGTCGATCCTCGACACACGTTGTCGTGCCCATCTTCTCCAAGCATTTCCGCTCCAGACTCATCAGTGATAAGAATCTCCGTAGTCGTCATTCCCTTTACTTTGTGACCCGATCTTGACACCGGTCACCGTGTTCTCGTGGTAGCCCACCATGCCTCCACTTCCCTTAGGGGCCTATTGCTCGTCTCCTCGTATGCATTCTCTAATATTGTACCGCAATCCCAAAATCAACATTCGTGAAGTAGGCAAAAGTACATTGCACCCCCATCTCCTAGTAGTACCGTCGCGCTCACCTTTGACTTCCCTGTTGACTTCCAGCTCTCCTTTCCTTTGTCTTCTCATGTACAGAGGTAATGAAATTTAACAGTATTATTTTATCTTGGAAATTTTGTTGACTCAAGATCTTAATAATTATTTAAAAGTTTTGATACTAAATTAATAATTGAATATTGGGATCGTGATGCAATGTCGGAGCGGTACGTGAGGAGTTGAGCAATTGGTTACGATTATTTTATTTTATTTTATATAGTTTATTTTATATTTAAAACAATATAAAATCAAAATTTTCGTATATATATATATATTCAAACTATTGGAGTAAAAAATCGTAACATTGATGTGTATGGATTTTTATTCAATTTACTTTATAAGTAAAATATATCTTTATAAATCATTATGAATATAGATATTTATAGTGATTAAACTTATTATATATATTTTTAATCTTATTTATCATTTCCTTTTATATTGGTGTGCCCTATCTAGTTTATATTCTTGGGTCCGCCACTGGATAGGGTCACTCAATATTTATTCTAAATTTCTCCCTCTTTTTCTTTTATTTCTTTATTCTTTTATTTATGCACAAAAAAACATGCTATATATGCATATTTACACAATGCATGCACTTTGACAATTTATGCTATTTACATGAATAGACATGTGTTTTGCATGGGTTTTGTAGCTAAAATAAAAGAATAAAGAGTGATGAATGGGTATTCATCACCCCCTATACTTAACTTTGTTAGTCCCTTAGCAAACACTTATTTGAAAAAGAAGTGAAAAAGAAAAGAAAAAAGAAAAAGAGGAGAAAATGCATGGATCAATGTTGATTATTAAACTTACCTTCATTAAATTGAAATATGGAGCTCAATCAGATCTTTGGATTATTAATGTGTCAGAACCTTATTTGGACTTAGGTTTAAACTTAACAGCCTCTAAGATCCACTAATCTATAGTCAAGACTCTTCAATAATCCAGATCAGAACAAGTCTACATACACAAACCCTGAAGACCATGAATCTTTCTTTGTACAGTATATGTGAGGTATAGCTCTCCACCTCAGAAGTAGCAACTTGACAACCCTCCCCAACAAGGTAACTCTATGACCCTAGTCTGACCACTCTTTCCTCGAGGAGCTGGGTATTCTCTTCTAAGTTCAAGTTCAACCAGCTCAAGAAGAAGGGGAAGAAGAGAATGGACCATGGCCAGTGTAGCCATGTATCCTTGGGAGCTCAACCAGTGTAGCTAAGTCTCCCTGCTGCAAGCTACAAAAGATGGAACATGAGTCTCAAGCTTTGCTTATTGCACTATATACATACTCCGTGGGATTATCATTTTCTATCAGAACCACCACTTTTTTTAGAGTCATTTTCTTTTTGCATTTTTTTTCAAGTGCATCTGTACAACATATTTACACGGTGTAGCATCTGTACATAAGGAGTTTTTCCTCTTGAGCCAGTAGACTATCCCTCTTTTGAAGCATTATTGCAACCCACAACTCCTGTCGTTAGACCTCATGGCAACCAGACCAAGTTGAGACACACTTCCTTCACTATAAGAAGAAGAGAGGTTCTGCCTAGAAGTACTACCCTCATATGCTACCCCAAGTCAAGGAAGACTGCCTCCTCACCACCTCATCCGTAGAGAGCTCGGTGTAAAGTGCAGGTCCAAGTCAAGCCATTGTCTATATGAGTCATGTGTGTGTTGTTAAGTGCTCTACTTAGGCTCATTGAGATGACATGTGATCATAGCCTAGTGGACTCAAAGAATTAAGTCACCATGGACCTGAAAAGCCTTAACCCTAAGCCCTATAAGGTTCCTCTTATAGTTAGGTGGATTAAGATCTTAATTAAGCTCCATTTTCCAATTTAATTCCAGGCTAGTTTAAATGTCAACTATAAACCAGGAAAAAACTATACAAATATTTACAAAGATGCAATTTTACAAATATTTACACATGTGCAAAATTTTTGAAAAATGTTTTGAAACCATGAATGTATGCATGAATGTAAGTTTTGCAAAAATATTTACACAAATTTACACAAGGTTTTTGCAAACTTTTGATTTTCAAAATATTTTGGAAAAATTTTTGTACTATATACATAATTTTGATATGCACATATTTACACACAATTTACCCAAAAAGTTTTTGAAAACATTTTTACAAAAATAATTTTGTACAATAGCTATGTATGTGCAATAAAAGAATATTATTTACAAGGAAAAAATTTTAATTTTTATGGATTTTTGGGTTTTTAGCTATTTATATTTATTAACACACTCACACAAAGTACGAGTTCTGGCTAAAGTATATATAGCATATATATACACAGCCCCTATACTTAGCTCAAGCGATGTCCTCAGAGTCAAGAGCGATGAAGAAGATATAACTCGTGCTTAGTCTAGGGAAGTGAAAAGGAAGGCTATATACAAAGACGAATGAAAGAATAGAAAATCACGAGAGTCTCGGCATTTCCCCTATACGTAGGATCAAATAATCCTAAGTATAGCAGGTTGTACACGAAGGGAAAGCCGTGTGAAGAATGTACAGGGTCTACCCCCCTATACTTTGGGTAAAATATCCCTAAGTATAGGCAGCAGAAACAAAGGTAGAAATGAATCAAAAGAATACCTGAGGGTCCTACATCCCTATACTTAGGGTAAAGTACACCCTAAGTATAGCATAATCATAAGATGAGAAAATGGATGTGGGACTAAAGAATGGAATAATATGGACATATGGATCTATACAAGTCGAAAGAACAATGATAGTCAGGCGTGAGACGCAATAGATGTGAGTCAAAAGACCACATCTCACGCAAAGTGAATAGGGGCAACATCAACGACCCGCGGCTCATGATCGAGATATGGCTTGAGCCGCTGGCCGTTCACTCGAAAGGTACTCTCAGAAGACAACTCGGATATATCGATACTCCCATTGTCGTGTACCTTTCTCACCAAATACGGTCCCTTCCATTTGCTCTGTAGCTTCCCTGGAAATAGACGAAGCCTAGCATCAAACAGCCATACTCTCTGTCCAGGCTCAAAATACTTGTGGCTGATATGAGAATCATGCCACTCCTTCACTCTCTCCTTGTACTGTAGGCTGTTTGAGAAGGCGGTATCACGAAGCTCCTCCAAGGCTGCTAACTATGCCCTCCTTTGATCTCCTACACTATCTGGATCCAAAAGTGTATCAGTGATAGCCCAAAGTGACCTATGTCTCAGCTCAACAGGTAAATGGTACGGTTTTCCATAAACGAGGCGAAAGGAAGAGGTGCCCAAAGGTGTCTTGAAAGACGTCCTATATGCCCACAAGACCGAGTCCAAAAGTTGTGACCAATCCTTTCGGTCAGGGCGGACGACTTTATGCAATATAGTCTTGATCTCCCTAATCGACACTTCGGAAAGACCATTCGTCTGAGGGTGGTATGGAGTGGCAACTCGATGGTCTATGTCGAACTCGCTAGCAAGGGCCTTTACCTTGTCGTTGACGAAATGAGACCCCCCGTTAGATATCAACACTCGAGGTACCCCGAACCGTGAAATGATATGCTTCCTCAAAAATCTGCAAACAGTCCTAGCATCTGTTGTTCGGGCAGGGATGGCCTCAACCCAATGACTCACATAATCAACGGCCAACAGAATGTACTCGAATCCCTGACTCCTAGGGAATGGACCCATGAAATCGATGCCCCATGCGTCAAAAACCTCACAGAAGTGAATGGGCTGCATCAACATCATATCACGCTGTCCACAAGTGCCCATCCTCTGACAGTCAGTACACCTCTTCACGAACTCATCAGAGTCCTTGAATAGGGTAGGCCACCATAGGCCGGATTGGAGCACTTTCTGCGCCGTTCTCCTCCCAGAGTGATGTCCCCCTGTCTCAAGCTTGTGGTAGTAAGTGAGGATGCTATGGTGCTCCTCCTGAGGAATGCACCTACGGCAGACGCTATCCCCTCCTTCAAGGTAAAGGATGAGATCCTCCCAGTGGTAAAACTTGGCATTCGCAAGGAAGGTCTCAAGTCTCTGGTTGGGCCAATCTTGTGGAACTTTCTTAGCAACAAGAAAGTTCACAATATCAGCATACCAAGAGAGAGAGGTGCTAGCAAGGATCGCCTCATCTGGGAAGGTCTCACAAATAGGCTCAGTCTAATCAGAATCCTCAAGATGCTCTAATAGGGAGAGATGATCCGGCACCACATTCTTGACTCTAGGCTTATCCCTAATCTCTATGTCAGACTCCTGGAGTAGAAGGATCCATCTGGTCAATCTGGCTTTGGCATCCTTCTTTGCCATGAGGTACCTAATGGCGGTATGGTCAGTGTAAATGGTCACTCTAGGTCCGATAATGTAAGATCTGAACTTATCTAGGGCGAAGACTACGGCTAGCATCTCCTTCTCAGTGACTGTGTAGTTCCGCTGCACGGCATCCAATGTCGGCTAGCGTAGTGAATAACAAATGGGATTCCATCCCTCCTCTGTCCCAGCACAGCCCCTACGGTAAAATCGGAGGCATCCATCATGATCTCGAATGGGGAGAGACCAATCAGGCGGCTGAAGAACAGGAGCCTCAACAACACATCCTCTTGAGAGTCTCAAACGACGAAAGACACTTGTCATCGACAAGGAACTCAGTGTCTTTCGTCAGCAGATCAGTCAACGGTCGGGCAATCCTGCTGAAATCATTAATGAAGCGTCGGTAGAAACTGACGTGCCCCAGAAAAGACCGTAACTACCGCAGGTTGGACAGAGGTGCGAGTTTTCTAATGACATCTACCTTGGCCGGATCAACCTCCAGCCCTTGTTGGAGATGATATGGCCAAGCACCGTCCCTTGAGTCACCATGAAGTGACTCTTCTCCCAAGACAACACTAGATGAACCTCAATGCAACGCTGAAGGACTCGGTCTAGGCAGTTTAGACAGGAGTCGAATCCATCGCCGTAAACTGAGAAATTGTCCATGAAGACCTCCAAGCACTCCCCCACCATGTCCGAAAAGAAAGACAACATGCATCTCTGAAAAGTCACTGGGGTGTTGCATAGCCCAAACAGCATGTGTCTGAAAGCATATGTGCCGAAGGGACAGGTGAAGGTGGTCTTGTCCTGGTCCTCGGGCGCGATGGCCACCTGGTTATAGCCGGAGTACCCATCCAAGAAACCAGTAGTGGCTCTTCCCTGCCAGTCTCTCAATGATCTGATCTATAAAGGGTAGGGGAAATGATCCTTCTTGGTGGCATGGTTGAGTCATATGTAATCCATGCAGACCCGCAAGAAGTGGGTACCCGGGTAGCGATCTCCTCTCCAGACTCGCTGACAACTGTAGTGATGCCCGTCTTCTTGGGCACCACATGCAATGGATTGACCCACTTGGAGTCGGAGATGGGGTAGATAAAATCGGCGCTCCACCATTTCGAGATCTTCTTCATGACAACCTCTCTCAGATTCGGGTTCAGCCGCCGCTGGAACACCACGCGATGGCTTCGCCTCATCCTCGAGATAGATATGGTGGGAGCACATGACCGACTTATACCCTAGAGATCGGCTACACTCCATCCTATCACCTTGCGGTTCTTTTCAAGAACCCCCATCAGACGGGATTCCTGCTCTCCAGTCAAATCAACGAAGATAATGACTGGGTACATCTCATGCTCACCCGCAAGGAACCTATACTTCAACGATGCAGGAAGTGGCTTCAGCTCTGGACAAGTAGGTGTTGACGGATCTGGCCTCTGAAAGCTCTGAGTGAATGCTGTCAAATCCGTATGTGAGAACGGAAACTCTCGCTCACAATCGGTATCTAGAGAAGGCTGCTCTACTAGACTGTCTCTACTCTGCATGGCATCAACCTCCTCCCTAGCTGTAGGCTCAGTAGAAGTCAGATATGGTATAAAATCATCAAGCTCTGCCTAATCAACATCTGACTCCGAGGGATCTGTATCATCATCATCATCACAAAATAACTCATCACCACGAAACAACTCTGTCTCACGGTCAAGAACCGGCTCTGCCGACTGAAAAGTATCCTGGACCAGGAATGCGCTCTCTAAGCTCTCCTCTGCTGGCGTCTCTGCATCAATGAACTCTGAAGGTGAGAGGATGGCCTGTGTAACTGGATATGCCCAAACTGCCTCGTCATCTGTGATCACAAAATCACAGTCTTGGTGGATGTCTGGCCCTGCATCTGTCATCTGCTCTGAATTTGTGGTCGGCTCTGAGCATGTTGAATCTCTGACTTTGATGTTCTCGACCGTCTCTATCTGTACACTCTCGCCCTCGACGCGAAAGTATACCTTCCCGCTATCATGGTCGGTCACTACCTTAGCTGTGGCCAAGAACGGGCGACCTAGAATGATGGGGGTATCGGTCACAGACTCAGGGATCTCCATGTCCAACACAATGAAGTCCACGGGAATTGCAGGCCCTGAATTGTGACGACAACATCCCTCAGCAACCCCTTCGGCCTCTTGACAGATCTATCAGCAAACTAAAGGACTGTCTTGCTCTGTCGTAGAGTGCCCAACTCGAAGCGGTCGAGAAGGGATGCCGGAAGTAGGTTGATTGAAGAACCGCTGTCTTATAGAGTACGGTCGAACCTCTGCTCACGGATATGGCATCTGACATATGGGGCTCTTGAATCTGACCCTCTTGGCTGGCAAACGGTTCTAGATCGTGAAACATGTGGCCCTGGTAAGCACATGGATCTTGGACTGGTGGTTCCTCCTCTTCCTCCTAACTATGGTCATGTCTTTGAGTGATCTCTGGAGTAGAGGGATGTGCTCCAAGGCCTCCTGAAGAGTCAGCTGAATGTGAAATCTGTCGATCATCTGCTGGCTGAACTCTTCCTACTGCTTCTTTTTGGGATTTTCTATTTTCTTTCCCTTTCCCATGTGGAGTGCTCTAAGGAAGGGGATCAAAGGGTCCTTCTCAGATGAAGGACTAGGAGAGGGTCTAGGCTGCTCAAGTCCGGCAGAATACACACATACATCAAGCACCGCAGGTGGATCGGAAGAAAATAAACCATTTCCTTTATTGCCAGATAAGTCCTGAGATACATGAACAGATGGAAAGACTATAGGACTAGTAGAAGTAAAAACGATGGCATCAACACCACCCTCGGCATGTCAACTCGCAGCATCAGCACCGCGCTCTGGCTCAGCAACAATGTGACGTCAGTACCACCTCCTCCATCTAGTGAAGCGACGGCATTAGTACCGTCGGTGGGATCAGCATCCATGGTGGCGTCAGCACCACCGTCATCATCTCTAGCGGCATCAGCACCGCTCTCCTCCTCGCCTGGCGCTCTGGAAGTGGCATGGGGTCGTCGCTCAGACGAGACGCCGCTTGCTGGCATCCTACCGCTCCTAAGTGTGACAAAGTCAGTAACAAATAGATAGGCAGACATATCACCAAAAGAATCACTCGGAGTGGCATACTCTGTGAAATCTACCTGCTCAGACTTCCTCTTGAGGTTGTTCGGGTTAGGCTCAATCTGGGCAGGGATGGTAGCCTTTCCTTTCACAATCTCCTGCAACTCCTGGCGGAACTCATCCATCTCCCTTTTGAAAGTAGCCTGCTGATCGGTCAGGAGGTGGGCTATGTCGTCTAAGGCGGGGTTCTCATAGGATGGCCCATGAGAACCTGACGGGTGGCCTCGCTGGTAGTGAGGATGTTGTTGTGGCTGGTGCTGCGGGTGAGAAGGGTACTGCTGGTGATGATACTGCTGTTGCTAAGGCTGATCTCGCCTCCAAGAATGTCCCTGCTGATAGGGATGAGGACCATACTGCTGTGGGTGGGATGACTGCTGCTGTTGCTGATACACTGGGGGCTGCTGCTGGTGGTGATCTCGCTGATGGTCGTACTAGCCACCATGAACTAAAGGCTGTTGTTGGGAACTGGCACCTCCGACTGACCAACGGAATCCGGGATGGTCTTGTCAGATACCGGGCTGGGGACGGTCGTACCAGATCCCGTTGACATCCATCAACGGCTCCTGCTCATAGGTGGGTGGAGGGAGTATGGCCAGAGGCTGATCCGGCTGGTAGACCACCATCTGCGTGTCTTGGGATGGTGGTGATTGGTAGTATGGCTGCGATTGTTGGTATAGCTCCGCCTGTATAAGGTGGACCTGTCTAGGCTGGCTGGAGCTGGAGCGCTGGGACGAGCTGCCGATGCCAATCGGATCTCCTCGTGACTAAAGACGAGGCTGAGAAGCCGTTTGTGCCTCTTGGAGACACATGAGCTATGTCTTCAAGTCACTCAGTGTCTGTGCCATCTGATCCATCTGCGTGATACCCTGGCACTACTTCTTCTCTATAATCTCCATCCGGTCCAGCTTCTCACTGATAATGCCCATATCTGCGGCTGTGGACTCGGCCTGTGCAGCTGTCGTTGACGAAATGGAAGGACCGGCGTCGACCCGTGCGATCCTTTGGTACTGCACGGTCTGTGGCTGGGGGCGTCCCTGAGCATATAGTCAGGTTTGGGACATCACTGTATAGTTCTCGGCCATCTCCTCGTAGATGTCCTAAACCTGATCCTCATCTCTGGCAAAGTAAGACCCCCCCACATGAAGCTTTTACCAGACCCTACAGCTCTGGTGTCAACCCGCATAAGAAACTCTGAACTAGGTTCGGTTTCGTGATATCATGATGCGAGCATCTGTCTGTAAGCTCTCTAAACCTCTCCCATGCCTCATGTAATTGCTCATTGGGAGCATGGAGAAGTTGCTGATCAGGGCCCTCGCTGCGTTCGTCTGCCCGAGTGGATAGTACTTATTCAAGTACTCGGTGCGGAGATGCTCCAAGGTGTACACGAACTTCCCCAAGTGCTTCAACTAGGTGGCTGCTCTATCTGCCAGTGAAAAGGGGAAGGCAATCATCCTGATAGTGTCCTCGTCCACCTGACGGTCATGGACGGTGCTGCAGATCATCAGAAACTCCTGGAGGTGAAGATGGGGCTCCTCAGTGGCGAGCCCATGGAACCGGGGGAGGAGCTGAAGGGTGTTCGGGGGGAACTTGAAGTCCCCCACGATAGCTGGTAAAACCACCCAACGATGCATCAAAGTCGATCCGGGGTTATGTAACTCCTGCATCGGTCTCGGCTGGTCTGGTGCTGCTGCTGCTGCGGCTGCTGCCGCGGCTGCTGTGGCTGCTACCGCCGCATCGTTAGGTCTCCTCGGTCTGTCTCTGGGCTCACGCTGGTCGCGGTCCATTCTCAGCTGCTCCATATCTCTCATCATCTCAATCATAAGGCACCCTGATCCCTCAACTGCTGTTGCACTATCTCTAGGGAGGCGATCAGGGTGGAGTTGATCGCACCCTGGTCCATGATGAATGTCTGCTCGGCTCGGAGACCTCCGGTGAGGTCATCGCTGCTGCCGGCCATGGTCTCTGCAAAGGAAAAAGACCCAAACTCAGGTGCTGATAAATTTGACTGTGGTCTCTCATCTGGCACTGGTATCTCTAGACTGGTAGAAGGGTGGTCGAGGGGGAACATGATGGAATCAAACTCGGGTTTGGAGAGCGGGTCTCGGCTCTCGCGGACCAACCTAGATGAACGGGCCGGAGTGCTGAAAAGCGGTGCAGCCAGAGGCTGCCTAAGGGACCTCCTACCCATCATCTTGATCTGGCGAGTTGGGCGGATGAGATCTGGTAACAACTATGATGAGCAAACAAACCCCGGATTCACCTGCTCAACGCGAGCTGAAGACCGTGAAAGTTCGGTCAATTATCTTGTCAGTTTTTATTAGGTGATCAAGTCAAGATAGCAGAGCGGTTACTTGACTTGTTGGGAATCCGATTCCCCCAGGAGACTGTCCCGATCCCCGAACTAGATCTTTCCCAGCCAGTACAAGCTGCGGACCGTTTACCGGCTACCCGATCGGCTCGCTCTGTTAAGGATATCACGGCCCGCTTTACCGGAGACCGGAGCGATCCTCACTGGAGAACGACTAGCCCATAAGCAATAGTCTGAAAGGGGTCTAAATGTTGCTCTATCCTATGGTGCGGGTCACTCTCTCGCACATGCAAACCAGACAAGGAGGGGGTTGCTCTCCCCAAGACAAATTTTTCTGGTGAGGTGATGAATCCACATTTCATCATCTTTATTCTATCATTTTGGCACCTAAAACCCTAGCAAATGCCTGTAATTAGCCTTAAATCAAGCATCTTAGCATTCATGCATGTGCATCTCAACAGTGTCTAAATGACTGTAATTAAGGCCAAAATTATAGAATAAATAAAGAAAAGAAAAAGAATAAAATATTGTAAATATTTTATGATCCAAAACCCCGAGACCTAGGCATCTTGATGAATAGGTCGACAAGGAATAAAGTAGGGGGAGATAAGGTCAAAACACAGCCAAAATACCTTTATATTTTATTCATTCTTTATTCATTTTGGGACCTATTTTTGGTTTCACTTTTTGTACATCAAATAAAGAAACTTTGTACATGAGAGTTGTAGATAATTAAATAAAGAAAAATACAAAATTGATTTCACAGAAAAAGAATGTACAGATAAAAAGTTCTGGTCTGAATAAGAATCCAAAATTCCAACTTCCCAGACCCGTATCTCGCAACTGACAACTCCAAATGTAGCAAACTCACTTTAATTGTATATAGAATAAAATAATCTATCCAATGGCGGTGGTTTCGCATTTGGCGGAGCTACGGTTTGAAAGTTGATTTTTGGACCCACATTGTATACTTGTACATATTAAAATATTCAATTTATTATTTATTTATCATTGTTATATTTTTATATTTTTATAATATTGTAAATAATACTTATTATAATTATGTACATTAAAATAAGAATAAAAGCCTAAATAAAATACAAAATAAAAACACTGGTATAATAGAGTACATAGATACATTACATATACTTATACATATATAAAATACCTTTATATTTTATTTAATATACAAAATATATCAGAAAATTAAAATAAAAATATATTTGTGTATATAAAAGTATTTTATAATTTTAGAAAATAGAAACCAAAATTAAATAAATTAAAAGACAACAAATAAAAATAAAAATACTAAAATACATAGGTATTATACCTATATAGGGTTAAAAAGGTAACTTGTAAAAATATAAGTCATAAAAATAATTAAAAATCAAAATAAAATACTACATAAAATTCTAAACATTTTTTATTTTATAACTTTTAATTAATTCGGCCATTTAGTATTTTAAATAGAATTAATAAAATATTTTTTCAGGGTTTTTCCTGGTTGGTCCACGTGGACCAACCAGGAGGCCAGGACTGTTGACCTAGGTCAACAGTCTGACCTACCCCCTGTAGCCCGTGTCAGGCTCGGTTTTTGAGCCATCTTTGTGGTTTTTTTCCCAGCTGATTCTTTCATGATTTCGTGTTGCATCCTTCTGCAACATTGTTCACCCACCATCTATCTCACTTGCCCAAGCTTAATCTTGGTCTTTGGACCCAAGATTTGCAAGATATTCATTGATCTTCGAGCCCCTGTGACTCAGGGTCAAACCACATATAATCAACTCCCCCTCTTCCATTTCGAATTTGAGTCCCCTTGGTCCACCCTTCAGCGCCATCATCGTGCTCCTGAGCTCCGTGGAGGTGACAGCTCCACCGCCAGCCCTTCAGCCAAGGCGCGCGAAGTCGAGGGAGCCTCCACCACCTCCGCCAACAACCGGCGTCGAGGTACCCTTTCTCCTCTGGTTCCGGCCATCGAGGGCATCCCCCCGCTCATTTCTTTCTTGCTTTTAGTTCCTGTTAGCTTAAGCTTCAAAAACCCCAAAAAAATTCCAAGCTCCATCGCGTATTTCGCCACTCCAAGCATCATCGCCGGAGCGCACCTCCGGCCACCGACGTCCACTTCCCCTCGCGCGTAGATTAGGTCCACCCCAGGTCCAGGCACTTTGCCCTGGGCTCTCTAACGCTTTTTGCAGGGACAAAGCACGTTGACTCGTGCCTGGGCGCGTTTTTGAAGCTCGCCGGAGCTCAGTCGAGCTCTCCAGCTCCGCCGACCACCTGCGAGCGGCACGGCCAACGCCGTGCACTTTTGGTGCCCCCAGGAGATAGAGGACGACCCCAGGAAGCTCCAGCTCGCTTTTGAAGCCAAATCGCTCGCCGGAGACGGAGCTTGACCTCGGCGAACCTCGACTCGCCGGAGTTCGTCCCTGTTCTTGCTCCGGGCTTCGCCACCGTTGGATCGAGGAGGAGCTCCAGACAGATCGTGGACCGTCCGATCGTGAAGACCCAGCCACCGTCGATCTCAGCCGAGATCTGATCCCAGACGTCCATGAGCGAAGCGACATCGGCCGTCCATCAAGCGCCACGTGTATAAGTGGCTTGCCATCAGCCGTCGGATCACGCGCATAGGGTATTTTGCATATGACCCCTTGCGCTTTTTGTATTTATTTATTAGTATTTAAACTTGAGCCCGTAGTGTAAAAATTTTGTAATATTTGCAGAGAGACCCCTGAACTTTGCTTATTTGCACTTAGGTCCTTCGCCACGTCACCTCACGTGACCTGTACACGTGAGGGGGTGGGCATTTTGCAAGTAGGCCCCCTGGGTTTTGAAATATTGCTTTTGAGTCCTCGCCAGGCGCGTGCAAGTCACGCGCCCTGGTGGGTAACTTGCTTGCGTGCCCAGGCGGTTTTTGTAATTAATATCTAGTGCTATAAATTGAATATTCAGTGTATATTTTTTGTGGAAAATTGCATGTTTGCCCCTGGATGTTTTAGATATTGCACATATACCCCTGCCAGCGTTGTTTAATGTTTGGATGTTTGCTCTAATTAATTGACCTATCATTTTAACTCCAAAAATTCCACAAAACTAGGCTTAAGTATCTGGACACGTGTACTTTGACGCCATCTAATTAGTTTTTGATTTTACTTTATTTTTATATTTATTAAAAATCAAAAACATACTATTTGTGCACTGTCTACCTTAGAAAATACCAAAAAATATTAAAACACCTCCAAAAATTCCAAAAAAATTACCTAGAGTCTAGTTTATTCTATTTTAGTGTCAGTCCAAAAATCATTAAAAATCTCAAAAGAAAAACACTAAAAATCTAAAAACACTTAAAAACTTCAAAAAAATTTATAAAATAGTAGAAAAATCCAAAAAATACAAACTCAGCTTCTGTTTGTCCCTTATTTTGTTCTTTTTATTTGAAAAATAGTGTGAAACATTTTGAGTACTGGTTGCTATTTTTAAATTGCATCTTATTCACAGCCAGCCCTATTTCCACTGTTTTCTCTTATGTCAGTATTTAAAAATATCAAAAACACCTAGAAAAACCCCCAAAAATCACAAAAATAGTAGAAAATTATAAAAATATATGAATTTTTGAGTATTTTTGTGCATTTTTATAAATATTTTAGCTTGCCTTTTATTATATTTGCCTCTACTTTCCAATATTGAAAAAGAAATAAAAAAAATATAAAATATAAAATATAAAAATCAGAAAATTAAAAATCAAATACAAAATTAAAAATTAAAAATAAAATAAAAAAATTTAAAAATTAAAAACCCACAAAAATTTCCTTTCTTTGCTTGCTTAGTGTAGACACTCCACACATCACACACACACTTGAGCATTTTTTGCTTGAACTACCTTGTTTGCTCCCTGTGTTCGAACTCTCTGCATACTTGACACTATACACCATTAGTGCAGAGTTAAAAATAAATTTTAACTCCACATTATTTCTAATTTGTTGATCTTTAGTGTGGGTTAATTGTTGATTAAATACGGATTTTGATTGGTCGACACTTCAACTGAGTTCACGCTTTGTGTTGAACTTAAGACCCTCGAAATTCGCGTTTATCAAATGGCGCCGTTGCCGGGGAGCAACAGCGAGTAGTTCACATTTTTGATATATTTGTTTGATTGTGTGATTGTTTACCATAGCATCATTTTCCATCTCTTACATTTTGATATATCTTGTTGAGCTATCTGACCACTCTTCTTTGTCTTCTTGCGAGGGACCGCGGAGCGAGGTGGATCGCCTAGGTGACCCGACGCATCCTTGGGAAGCGGAGCCGGCTGTTCTTTAGCCAAGTCGGCAGGAGAGAGCAAGGAGTGAGAGAGAGAGTGATTAGACTAGTTTTCATTTATTTTTGGTGAGAGAGTGATTCATTTAATTTGTAATAATACAGGTACACTTGGACTTGGACACTTAGACATTCGGCCTAATTTCCGGGTGTTTGTTCACCCGGGGGCTCACCGCGGATTTTTATCGCGTTTTTATCGCTGTCATTTTCCGGTTTTGTTTTCATTTTTCACTTTCTTTTGTGGATTGAGCTCTTAGTTCTAGGTCCTGCTTGACTCGATTAGAATAGGTCCAAACACCGAATTATATTTGCATGCTCCTATAGATTCGTATTTGGACTTAGAATAATCAAACAGTTAGCTAGTAGCTTCCAAATCCACGCGCCGCGAGCTCACACCCGAACAAGCGCTTTCTCCTACCCCAAATGTGTTGGGCAGAGGAGGGGTGAGCCTAGACCGGACACTTGGATTAGGAGTTACTAGATAGCTTGTGGTTCTTCACGCTAGCAGCTGCCTGTTCTAGGACGATTTCCGCTTGCATATCGCCATATAGTTTAGGTTTAAAATTCTGCTTTGCATCCCGCATGGAGAGAGCTGGGATTCGCTGTAAGTCTTCTTACTTTGCACGCATCATCTAGGCACAAAGGTGAGATTTCCACCTTGGTGTCGACTTGCACGGCTTTTCCGACTCTATTCTCCCTCTGTTTTTGGAACAAAGTAGGATAAAGGAAAAAAATACAAAAACCGTTAGGCGCTTGTTTGAATTTACTCAAAAGAAGCGATAACACCAAAAAAATTAAAAAAGGGACTGCTAAAGAAAACTTGACCAAAATAAAATTGGTAATTGGATTCATTGCTTGGGGAGAGTAATACCTCACTTGTCTTCAAGTTGCATGGGAAGGTTTCCTTCCAAGTGAGGTGAGCGCTTCGTAAGGATTAGAGCCAAAAACCCAACTTGTGGCTGCCTTGTGTATCGCCTGGATTCCGAAGTATTGGCGCTACTATCGTACGTAGTCGAGTAGGACTTGGTCGCCATTGGTGACTCTCTATTGTGAGAGCACCGACCTTGTCCGAAGTACCGAGCTTAGGCCACGCCTTCACGGGTGTGTCTGTCTCACCGGCTGCGTCCGAGTAGGACCTTGTACGCTCACGGGTGATTCCGTTGCGTGCGAGGTCCGAAGTATCGGTTTCGCCTATCGGCTTCCTTCCTCTATTTCTTTGGCTGAGTAGGGATCCAGGAAGGGTTACAAGGACCTCAAAAAGTGCAAGTTACAGGTTACACAGGAGGAGGACAAGTACGGGGACACTTTCCTGGCAGTACTCTCGCTCCTATAGGCGTAGCGTTCTAAGGACTCGTGAAAAGATAAATACCTGAAAAACAAGCTAAAATTGACAAGATAAAAGCCGAACCTTCACGGCTTCACGAGTTGAGTTGGTGAACTTACCCTTGCTTTGTGTTTGTATTGTTAGATTTATTAAGGTCAAGATCAAAAACACCGCACAATTGTGCACAATTTTGTTGCATTTCATTTCTTCTTCTCTTTATCCCCACTCTTCTCAAATAATCAAGATGATGGGACGGAGGTCTCTTAGGCCGACCTTGTCAGCACCGCTATCCAGCACTCCTCCTTATTCATCTAGGAATAACTCGGAGAGTCCGCTCTCCGAGCCCGAGTTCACATCCACCCTGTTCCCCCTCGACCACCCTTCCCCTTCTCCTTCCCTCAGTCCAATCATTTCAGAGTTCAGTGAATCACAGAATTCAGCTCGTTCAACAGCACCTGAAATGGCCTCTTTTGCATTTTCAGAGCATCCAGCAATGGCAGACAGAGGCGAGCACCCAGATGACCACGACCATCCTCCGTTCATTATTGACCAAGTGGCCATCAACAATTCCTTGCTAGCGTCCCTGGAGACTATGCAGAGGCAGATCCGAGACCAGGGCACTTTCATGGGTGACCTTATGAGAGAGATCGCACAGCTGAGAGAAAACCGACCTGGAGGGGGCGGTGGCGGTGGAGAAGGAGGAGGACCTGACCCAGGAGGAGGCGATCCAGACGGTGAGCGACCGCCACAGACCATCATGAGGGAACTGCACAACCCAGCTTCGTCCCTCACTCACCGGTGGATCAGACTCCCGCCAATCCACGGAGACTTCGAGCTTCGGCACTACACGATTCAGCTTCTTCCCAAGTTCCATGGGCTGCCGACCGAAGAGCCGCACCTCCATCTCCAAGAGTTCGAAATGATATGCAGCACCACCCACGATCGGTTGTTGACCGAGGACACTATCAGGATGATCGCCTTCCCGTTCTCATTGGTTGATCGAGCCGCATATTGGCTCAAGCATCTAGGGCGATTCGTCGATACTTGGGCAGATCTCCGGTCCGTATATTTGAAGAAATACTATCCCCTCGGCCGGACCAACGCAGCTCGAGCCATGATCAGCAACTTCGTCATGATCCCAAATGAACAGTTCCATGAAGCATGGGATCGATTCAGAGAGCTCATAGACCGGTGTCCACATCACGATATCTCCAAGCCCCACCTGGTGCAGAGTTTCTTCTGTGGGCTGACACCGGAGCTGCAGGGGCTTGTGAACGCCTCTTGCGGTGGATCATATTTCTCTAAAGGTGAAGACGATGTATGGGCCATCTACGAAGGTATGGCAGAAAACTCTACAGTGATGACCAAGCCAGAGTCTACACACAGCAAAAGCCCCCGCAAGGAGCGGGATCATTTCAGAGGATCGCTCGCATCGTTGCCGGTCCCAGCGCAACGTCGGTAGCCGCAGCACAAGCCGAATCAGCAGCAGCCGACATGGGCATTATCAGTGAAAAGCTGGACCGCATGGAGATCCTCGAAAAGAAGCAGAACCAAGGTCTAGCCCAGATGGACCTTCTCACCAAGACAATGAGTGACCTGAAAACTCAAATCCTCTGTATTCAGGAGGCACAGGCCCATTCACAACAGCCTCCCAGGTCACAGGTTGCTTCCAGCAACAACAATCCCAACCAGGCCTCCACCTCATGCCGCCAGGTGAACCATATCCAGGCGGAGCCGGTTCCATTGTTGCAGTACCATCCAGAGCAACCGCCATCTCAGGAGACGCAGATGGTGGTGTATCAGCCGGAGCAGCCACTGGCAGTTCTTCCTCCACCTTCCTTCGAGCAGGAACCGTTGATGGAAGTCAACGGGATTTGGTATGACCGATACCCTCAGCCCGCAATTCGTAGGGATCATCCCGGATTCCGTTGGGGTAATGGTGGTTCCTCATCCCAACAGCATCCCCCTGCTCAAGGACAGCAGAGCAGCCAGCCACATCAGTACAACCAGCAGCCCCAGTATGCCCAGCCACAACAATACCAGAGTGGTCCTCGTCCCGCCTATCAGGGACAACAGTGGAGGCAGCGTCAGCCGCCTCAGCATTCCTATGCCCAGCCTTCCCCCCAGTTTCAGCAACAACACCAGCAGCAGCAACCCCATTTCCAGCAGGGACAGACGTCCGGTTCTCAGGGTCCAGCCTTCGAGAACCCTGCTCTTGATGATCTTGCCCGCTTGCTATCTGAACAGCGAGCATCTTTCAGGCAAGAAATGGATGAGTTCCGGCAGGAAATGCGGGACATCATCAAAGGCAAAGCCGCCATACCCGCTCAGATCGAACAAACCCTAATAATTTAAAAAGAAAATCTGAGCAGGTAGAGTCCACAGAGGATACCTCTCCTAGTGATTATTTGAGTGACATGTCTTATTCCTATTATGATGCTGATTTTGTTACTACTAGGAGCGGTAGGATGCCAGCCGGCGGCGCCTCTTCTGAGCGACAGCAAGATGCAGAATCAGGAGCGCCAGAGGAGCAGAGGAGCGGTGCTGATGCCGCTACAGATGATGGTGAAGACGGTGGTGAGGTGGTGCTGATGCCACCAATGATGGAGTCCAGGACAACGGTACTGATGCCGTTGTGTTACCAGATGCAGACGGTGGTGCTGATGCCACCATTTTGGATGCTGAACCAGAGCGCGGTGCTGATGCCGCGAAGACAGGTGCTAGTGGTGGTACTGAGGCCACCACATCCACTTTTGTTGAGCCATCTGTGATGTTGCCACATTTTGTATCTAGAGACTGTGGGAACAAAAACAAAAACAAAAATATGAATAAAGGAAAGGTTTCTGTTCAAATTACGAATCCATATGTGGTGAATGATGATTATCGTATGGACTCTCCGTCTTCACAGGCACAGGGACCGATTCCTAGTCCTCCATCTGAGGAGGTCCCTACAATCCCCTTCCCTGAGGCACTCCGCCGAGCGAAGGGGAGTAAAAAAGAAAATCCAAAAAAGAGCCAACAGGTAGAGTTCGGCAACGAGATGATTGACAGATTTCATATTCAGCTGACTCTACGAGAAGCATTTGAGCATATCCCCTTCTTCAAGAAGAATTTGAAAGAAACAACTACTGTCAGAAGGAAGAAGAGGCACAGAGATCAAATCCATATGCTCACTCATGACACTTGCTGCGCCATTCAGAAAACATTGCCAGCCAAGCGACCAGACGCAGGAGCTCCCTATGTCAGATGCGAGATTCAGGAGCAGCAGTTTGATCGTACTCTATTAGACAGCGGCTCTTCAATTAACCTCCTTCCGGCAGCCTTACTCAAGCAGTTCGAGTTTGGCCCTCTTCTTCGAAGCAGAACCGTCCTTCAGTTTGCTGATAGGTCGATTAAGAGGCCGAAGGGGTTATTGAAAGACGTGGTCGTTACCATTCAGGGCCTGAAATTCCCCGTGGACTTCGTTGTGTTGGACATGGAGATCCCTGAGTCGGTAACTGATGCCCCCATTATTCTCGGACGTCCATTCTTGGCCACAGCCAAGGCGGTGACCGACCACGATAGCGGGAAGGTATGTTTTCGCGTAGAGGGCGAAACCATACAAATAGAGACGATCGAAGAGATCAGAGCCAGAGAGGCAGGATGCTCAGAACAGTCCAGCGAAGCCGAGCAGATGACAGAGGAGGAGCTAGACATCCACCAGGTTTGTGATTTTGAGATGACTGATGATGAATCCAACTGGAAAGATCCCGTAGCACCGACCCTCGCCTTGCCTACAGATTCTCTATATCTCAAGCTCATGGCAGTCGAGAGCCGGGAGAGCACATCCCTGGATGAGGATATCTCTGAGGCTGACAGTGTTGCAATGAGTGGTGCTGAAGAATTTCAATCTTGCTCATCGTCTTCTGATCCCTCGGATTCAGACATAGACTGGGATGACTTTGATGACTACTTGCCTTGTCTGATTCCCACTGAGCCAACAACCATGACAGATTGCGAGCCAGTGCAGTTTATTGATGATACATCAGGCCGCCCTTCATCAGAAATTCATGCAGAGCGAGCGTTCTCCCATGCAGACCTGGTAGCATTTACATGGACGTATCAGAAACCAGATCTGCCACCTCCCAGTTGTCCAGAACGAAAACCTCTGCCGCAGTCAATGAAGTACAGATTCCTTGCTGGAGAGCCAGAAATGCACCCAGTCATTATCTCAGCAGATTTGACTGGAGAACAAGAATCTCGTCTGATGGAGGTTCTTGAAAGAAACCGCAAGGCAATCGGTTGGAGTATAGCTGATCTCCAAGGGCTGAGCCCTAATCTTTGCTCCCACCATATCTATCTGGAAGATAACGCTAAGCCGTCGCGTGAGTTCCAACGACGGCTGAACCCGAATCTTCGAGACGTAGTCATGAAAGAAATTTCCAAGTGGTGGAGCGCCGATTTTATCTATCCCATCTCCGACTCCAAATGGGTAAGTCCACTACATGTGGTACCCAAGAAGACGGGTATCACTACAGTTGTTAATGAGTCTGGAGAGGAGATCGCTACCAGAGTACCAACTTCTTGGAGGGTCTGTGTGGACTACAGACGATTGAATGAGGCCATCAAGAAGGATCACTTCCCGCTTCCCTTCATTGATCAGATTATCGAGCGGTTAGCCGGGAAGAGTCATTATTGTTTTCTTGATGGGTACTCTGGATACAACCAAGTGGCCATTGCGCCCGAAGACCAGGAGAAAACGACATTCACCTGTCCGTTTGGGACGTATGCTTTCAGACGGATGCCCTTTGGTCTATGTAACGCTCCAGCGACATTCCAAAGGTGCATGTTGTCCATCTTCTCGGACATGGTGAGTGACTGTTTAGAGGTCTTCATGGATGACTTCTCGGTCTATGGCGACGGGTTCGACGCTTGTCTTGACTGCCTAGACCGTGTGCTGAAGCGCTGCATTGAGGTCAATCTTGTCTTATCCTGGGAGAAGAGTCATTTCATGATGACTCAAGGGACGGTCCTTGGTCATATCGTCTCCAACAGGGGCATGGAGGTCGATCCGGCTAAGGTGGATATCATCAGAAAACTCAATCCGCCGTCCAACTTGCGTCAGTTACAGTCTTTTCTGGGGCATGTCGGTTTCTACCGACGGTTCATTCAGGACTTCAGTCGAATTGCCCGACCGCTCACTGACTTGCTCACCAAAGACACCGAGTTTATTGTTAATGATAAGTGTCTTGAATCATTTGAGACTCTCAAGAATATGGTTTTCTCGGCTCCTGTCCTTCAGCCACCCGATTGGTCTCTTCCATTCGAGATCATGACGGATGCTTCAGATTTTGCCGTTGGGGTTGTGCTTGGACAGAGGAGGGATGGTTTACCGTTCGCCATTCACTACGCCAGCCGGACTTTGGATGCCGCGCAGCGGAATTACACTGTAACTGAGAAAGAGATGCTGGTCGTAGTCTTCGCTCTTGATAAGTATCGATCATATATTCTCGGATCTAGAGTGACCATTTATACTGATCATACCGCCATCCGGTACTTAATGGCTAAGAAGGATGCCAAAGCACGTCTCACCAGATGGATCCTTCTACTCCAGGAATTTGATATTGAAATTAAGGATAAGCCTGGAGTCAAGAATGTGGTGGCGGATCATCTCTCCAGATTGGAGAATCTTGAGGAATCTGAGCCCAGCGCACCTATCACAGAGACATTTCCAGATGAGGCGATCTTGGCTGTCACCTCACTCCCGTGGTATGCTGACTTTGTAAACTATCTTGTTGCCAAGACAGTCCCTCAGGGTTGGCCCAGGCAGAAACTTGAGACCTTCCTAGCTAAGGCCAAGTTTTACCATTGGGAGGATCCCGTCCTTTATCATGAAGGAGGGGATAGTATCTGGAGGAGGTGCATTCCTCAAGAAGAACAGCATAGCGTCCTCACATACTGCCACAAGCTTGAGGCAGGAGGACATCATTCTGGAAAAAGGACAGCACAGAAGGTGCTTCAATCCGGCCTATGGTGGCCTACTCTCTTCAAGGATTCTGATGAGTTCGTGAAGAAATGTACTGACTGTCAGAAAATGGGAACCTGCGGACAGAGAGACATGATGCCCATGCAACCCATTCACTTCTGTGAGGTTTTTGATGCATGGGGGATTGATTTCATGGGCCCATTTCCTAAGAGTCAGGGATTCGAGCATATTTTGCTCGCTGTAGATTATGTCAGCCGATGGGTTGAGGCCATTCCCGCCCGAGCCGCAGATGCTAAAACCGTTTGCAAATTTTTGAGGAAAAATATCATTTCACGGTTCGGAGTACCTAGAGTCTTGATTTCAGACGGGGGGTCTCACTTCATCAATGACAAAGTCCGGGCCCTTGCAGACGAGTTCGACATTGACCATCGGGTTGCCACTCCGTATCACCCTCAGACTAATGGTCTTGCCGAAGTATCGAATAGGGAGATAAAGACTATCTTGCAGAAAGTTGTCCGCCCAGACCGAAAGGATTGGTCACAGCTTTTGGACTCGGTCTTGTGGGCTTATCGGACCTCTTTCAAGAATCCATTGGGAACATCTCCTTTTCGTCTCGTCTATGGCAAGCCGTGCCATTTGCCAGTGGAAATCAAGCACAAATCTTTTTGGGCAGTTACTGAGTTGCTTCTAGATCCAAAGAGTATAGGAGACCAGAGAAGAGCAGAATTGGCAGCCCTGGAAGAATTGAGAGAGACAGCCTTTTCCAACAGCCTACAGTACAAAGAGAAAGTGAAGACATGGCATGATTCACATATCAGCCATAAACAGTTTGAGCCAGATCAGAGAGTATGGTTGTTTGATTCCAGGCTGAAATTATTTCCAGGGAAGTTGCAGAGCAAGTGGAAAGGACCGTATGTGGTCAGGAAGGTACATGACAATGGCAGCATCGACATATCCGAACCGTCATCTTCCTCTACCTTCCGCGTCAATGGTCAACGCTTAAAGCTATATCTTGATCATGATCCGCCGACCATTGACGTTGCCCCCATTCTTCTGGTATGAGATGTGTCCTTTGACTCTCATCATCTACATCTCATACATGGTGATCAATTCCATCTTCCGCTGTACAAATCCATTTGTTCATATCACTCTGTTGTATGTTGATTTATTTTCTTATTTTCTTATTTTCTTCTTTTCTTCTTTTCCTTTTCTGTTTTCTGTATCTATCAAAAAGGTGCCGCCCTTGTAGACAGTTTTCCATACTTAGGACGTACTCTGTCTTAAGTATAGGGGGGTGTGCACCCCGAGTTATTCTATTCCTCTCGATCCTCTCCATTGTCTCCTCTTCTTGTCTATACTTAGGGATATCCTACCCTAAGTATAGGGGGAGACAATCTGAGTACGATCTGTTCATTCCCACCCTTGACCCTCCCTGCGTTGTGTACAGTCTGCTATACTTAGGATTATTTGATCCTAAGTATAGGGGGGACGGTCAACTTCTCATTGATTCATTCATTTATTCTTTAGACTTATCTATACTTAGTACGAGTTATGTCTTCTCTTTTCTCTCCGATCTATGAGGACATAGCTCAAGCTAAGTATAGGGGGGTCGTATATACTACGTATATACTTTAGCCATAACTCGTACTTTCGTATTTTCTTAATAATATGGCTAAGAATTCTTTAAAATTCATTAAAAATCCTTAATAAAAAGATGTGATTATTCCTCAAATTCTTTTTGTATTTACTGATTAATAAATCAGGTGAAAATGTTTTTTGCAAAATGTTTGAAAAATAGTTTGAAAATCTTTGTGAACATCTATTGAAAACTATTTTGAAAATATTTTGTTTCGTGTTTTCAACCTGTGTAAAAATTGTGTGGTTTGTAAAATTTCTTTTCTTTGTGTGAAATAAAAATGTTTGAAAAATGATTTGCAAATGGTTTGAAAAACGGTTGCAAAAGTGATTTGAAAAACCTATATATACTGTTTTGAAAGCCTTTGCAAAATGATTTTCAAATGTGTGTAAAATGTTTGTAAAAACTATTTTGGACTATAGTTTTCAAAAATTGTGTGTAAATGGTTTTCAAATAAGTTTGAGGAATATACACATCACACCAAAATCCATCTTATGCATATATGTATAAAATTGATCACTTACCCTTGTAAATTCTTAAAATCCACTTCTTGTATATATAAGAAAAGCACTCCCGTGTACATATTTTAACCTATTTTTCAGCAAAAATCTTTTTGTTTTCAAAAAGCCCAAAAACATTTGCAAAATTAAAATCCAAAAACATTTGAAAAATCTTTTTGAAAAAGACAAAAAAATGCATATGCATCATCATCATCTTTCCAAAAACCCATAAAAAGTTCAAAATCTTGAAAATTGCATCACAAAAATATTTTCTGCATTGCATTGCATAGCATTCGCATTTTTCGGATTGAGTTTGATAGTTGAACAAGTCTAAGTAAAATCCGAAGACTGGAGCTTGATTGAACATTAAAATCTACCTAATAACAGGAACCTTATAGGAACTGGGTTTGAGGTACTTCAGGTCTAGTTGACTTAATTCTTTGAGGATCACGAGACTTGGTTCAATGGATTCTTGACTGCCTAAGTAGAGTATTTCAGAGCACACGTACGACTCTTGTTGATAATGACCTAACTTGGACACCTGCACCTTTCACATGGCTCAACTCAGTTGGAGTGGTGAGGGGATTGGATTTGCCGGTATGAGACGCACACAAGTGGAAACACTTGTCCTCCTCTAGGGAGGGAAGTGCACCCCAACCCGTCCAGTGATTAGGAAGTCTAAAGACAGGAGGCTGTGGGTTGCGATAAAGCTTCAAAAGAGGGATAGTCTACTAGCTCAAGAGGAAAAACTCCTTATGTAAATGCTGCTGTGAATAGTATTCAAAAAAAAAATTGTTCAGGCATGTACAAAAATAAAAAGCCTGCAAGTATGTACAAAGTCAATAAGCAAGCTTGAGTTCCAAAGTCATATCATGTGAGCCTGCAGCAGGATGACTTGACTACACTGGTCTTGCATCCAAGGATAGGTAGCTACACTGGCTACCATCCATTCTTCTCTTCACCCCCTCCTCTTGAGCTGGTTGCCACTTGAACTTAGAAGGGAATACCCCGCTCCTCGAGGATGGAGTTGCTGGATTGGGGAATCATTGGGTTGTCGTACTGGAGAAGTCAGTTTCTTTGTCATTCTAGTTGGGGAGAGCCACCATCACTTACACTGTACAAGTCAGATTCATAGTCGTAAGAGTTTGCGTATGAATTGAGATATTTCTGACCTGGCTATTGAGGAGACTTGGACAGAGTTTTGGGATTCTCAGGGACTGTTGGATTTCAAACACGGTTCTCAATAAGGTTCCGCCCGCACTAAAATTCCAAAGGTCCGACTTAAGCTCCAAACTTTGATTTTGCGAAGACAAGTTTGATAGTTAGACTTAATCCATCTTTCTTCTTTTTCTTTTCTTTCTTTTCTTTCTGCACTTATTGCATAAGTGTTTGCTAGGGACTAGCAAAGGTAAAGTATAGGGGGATGATGAATCCACATTTCATCATCTTTATTCTATCATTTTGGCACCTAAAACCCTAGCAAATGCCTGTAATTAGCCTTAAATCAAGCATCTTAGCATTCATGCATGTGCATCTCAACAGTGTCTAAATGACTGTAATTAAGGCCAAAATTATAGAATAAATAAAGAAAAGAAAAAGAATAAAATATTGTAAATATTTTATGACCCAAAACCCCGAGACCTAGGCATCTTGATGAATAGGTCGACAAGGAATAAAGTAGGGGGAGATAAGGTCAAAAACACAGCCAAAATACCTTTATATTTTATTCATTCTTTATTCATTTTGGGACCTATTTTTGGTTTCACTTTTTGTACATCAAATAAAGAAACTTTGTACATGAAAGTTGTAGATAATTAAATAAAGAAAAATACAAAATTGATTTCACAGAAAAAGAATGTACAGATAAAAAGTTCTGGTCTGAATAAGAATCCAAAATTCCAACTTCCCAGACCCGTATCTCGCAACTGACAACTCCAAATGTAGCAAACTCACCTTTAATTGTATATAGAATAAAATAATCTATCCAATGGCGGTGGTTTCGCATTTGGCGGAGCTACGGTTTGAAAGTTGATTTTTGGACCCACATTGTATACTTGTACATATTAAAATATTCAATTTATTATTTATTTATTATTGTTATATTTTTATATTTTTATAATATTGTAAATAATACTTATAATAATTATGTACATTAAAATAAGAATAAAAGCCTAAATAAAATACAAAATAAAAACACTGGTATAATAGAGTACATAGATACATTACATATACTTATACATATATAAAATACCTTTATATTTTTATTTAATATACAAAATATATCAGAAAATTAAAATAAAAATATATTTGTGTATATAAAAGTATTTTATAATTTTAGAAAATAGAAACCAAAATTAAAGAAATTAAAAGACACCAAATAAAAATAAAAATACTAAAATACATAGGTATTATACCTATATAGGGTTAAAAAGGTAACTTGTAAAAATATAAGTCATAAAAATAATTAAAAATCAAAATAAAATACTACATAAAATTCTAAACATTTTTTATTTTATAACTTTTAACTAATTCGGCCATTTAGTATTTTAAATAGAATTAATAAAATATTTTTTCAGGGTTTTTCCTGGTTGGTCCACGTGGACCAACCAGGAGGCCAGGACTGTTGACCTAGGTCAACAGTCTGACCTACCCCCTGTAGCCCGTGTCAGGCTCGGTTTTTGAGCCATCTTTGTGGCTTTTTCCCAGCCGATTCTTTCATGATTTCGTGTTGCATCCTTCTGCAACATTGTTCACCCACCATCTATCTCACTCGCCCAAGCTTAATCTTGGTCTTTGGACCCAAGATTTGCAAGATATTCATTGATCTTCGAGCCCCTGTGACTCAGGGTCAAACCACATATAATCAACTCCCCCTCTTCCATTTCGAATTTGAGTCCCCTTGGTCCACCCTTCAGCGCCATCATCGTGCTCCTGAGCTCCGTGGAGGTGACAGCTCCACCGCCAGCCCTTCAGCCAAGGCGCGCGAAGTCGAGGGAGCCTCCACCACCTCCGCCAACAAGCCGGCGTCGAGGTACCCTTTCTCCTCTGGTTCTGGCCATCGAGGGCATCCCCCCGCTCATTTCTTTCTTGCTTTTAGTTCCTGTTAGCTTAAGCTTCAAAAACCCCAAAAAAATTCCAAGCTCCATCGCGTATTTCGCCACTCCAAGCATCATCGCCGGAGCGCACCTCCGGCCACCGACGTCCACTTCCCCTCGCGCGTAGATTAGGTCCACCCCAGGTCCAGGCACTTTGCCCTGGGCTCTCTAACGCTTTTTGCAGGGTCAAAGCACGTTGACTCGCGCCTGGGCGCGTTTTTGAAGCTCGCCGGAGCTCAGTCGAGCTCTCCAGCTCCGCCGACCACCTGCGAGCGGCACGGCCAACGCCGTGCACTTTTGGTGCCCCTAGGAGATAGAGGACGACCCCAGGAAGCTCCAGCTCGCTTTTGAAGCCAAATCGCTCGCCGGAGACGGAGCTTGACCTCGGCGAACCTCGACTCGCTGGAGTTCGTCCCTGTTCTTGCTCCGGGCTTCGCCACCGTTGGATCGAGGAGGAGCTCCAGACAGATCGTGGACCGTCCGATCGTGAAGACCCAGCCACCGTCGATCTCAGCCGAGATCTGATCCCAGACGTCCATGAGCGAAGCGACATCGGCCGTCCATCAAGCGCCACGTGTATAAGTGGCTTGCCATCAGCCGTCGGATCACGCGCATAGGGTATTTTGCATATGACCCCTTGCGCTTTTTGTATTTATTTATTAGTATTTAAACTTGAGCCCGTAGTGTAAAAATTTTGTAATATTTGCAGAGAGACCCCTGAACTTTGCTTATTTGCACTTAGGTCCTTCGCCACGTCACCTCACGTGACCTGTACACGTGAGGGGGTGGGCATTTTGCAAGTAGGCCCCCTAGGTTTTGAAATATTGCTTTTGAGTCCTCGCCAGGCGCGTGCAAGTCACGCGCCCTGGTGGGTAACTTGCTTGCGTGCCCAGGCGGTTTTTGTAATTAATATCTAGTGCTATAAATTGAATATTCAGTGTATATTTTTTGTGGAAAATTGCATGTTTGCCCCTGGATGTTTTAGATATTGCACATATACCCCTGCCAGCACTGTTTAATGTTTGGATGTTTGCTCTAATTAATTGACCTATCATTTTAACTCCAAAAATTCCACAAAACTAGGCTTAAGTATCTGGACACGTGTACTTTGACGCCATCTAATTAGTTTTTGATTTTACTTTATTTTTATATTTATTAAAAATCAAAAACATGCTATTTGTACACTGTCTACCTTAGAAAATACCAAAAAAATATTAAAACACGTCCAAAAATTCCAAAAAAATTACCTAGAGTCTAGTTTATTCTATTTTAGTGTCAGTCCTAAAATCATTAAAAATCTCAAAAGAAAAACACTAAAAATCTAAAAACACTTAAAAACTTCAAAAAAATTTATAAAATAGTAGAAAAATCCAAAAAATACAAACTCAGCTTCTGTTTGTCCCTTATTTTGTTCTTTTTATTTGAAAAATAGTGTGAAACATTTTGAGTACTGGTTGCTATTTTTAAATTGCATCTTATTCACAGCCAGCCCTATTTCCACTGTTTTCTCTTATGTCAGTATTTAAAAATATCAAAAACACCTAGAAAAACCCCCAAAAATCACAAAAACAGTAGAAAATTATAAAAATACCAAAAACATTTTATTTCTGAATTTTTGAGTATTTTTGTGCATTTTTATAAATATTTTAGCTTGCCTTTTATTATATTGCCTCTACTTTCCAATATTGAAAAGAAATAAAAAAAATATAAAATATAAAATATAAAAATCAGAAAATTAAAAATCAAATACAAAATTAAAAATTAAAATAAAATAAAAAAAATTAAAAATTAAAAACCCACAAAAATTTCCTTTCTTTGCTTGCTTAGTGTAGACACTCCACACATCACACACACACTTGAGCATTTTTGCTTGAACTACCTTGTTTGCTCCCTGTGTTCGAACTCTCTGCATACTTGACACTATACACCATTAGTGCAGAGTTAAAAATAAATTTTAACTCCACATTATTTCTAATTTGTTGATCTTTAGTGTGGGTTAATTGTTGATTAAATATGGATTTTGATTGGTCGACACTTCGACTGAGTTCACGCTTTGTGTTGAACTTAAGACCCTCGAAATTCGCGTTTATCATGAGGTGTCTTTTAGGGTCAAGTTGGTTTAGTAGTCCCAATTTTATGGTCTTGATTTTTAGGCAGTTTTCAAATAAAACAATCGCCTAACGAATTTTTTGATTCTCCTGATTATTTAAGTCCAAAAATGAGGGGAGAAGTCGAAAAAGCCGAAGCGCGTGAAATCAATGATGCATACACGAGATAGAAGGCGTACCTGACTCCAGCAGTCTACATGCAATATGATCCGCGCATAATTGAAAGACAGAATTAAAACTACCTAAATGATGTAAGCGGAAATCCGGGCCCTAAATGAAGCAGTTCTACTCGAAAGAACGATGGCTAAATGGTCAACAGGAGGGGTCAGTGTCCGGTCTCGGATGCCAATCGGTGCTCGCCACAACGGGTCCTGCCAGCGCTGTATACGACCTCTAGCGACGCGGGACCCCTCAAGTGACCAAGTAGTCTTTTTATTACGTGTTTATTTTGGTCCAATTAACGTTCTATAGGTACATGCAAATTATTAAGTGTTTGGATCCTATTTATTACGGTGTAGTCAAGCAAAAATCCTACGCTAGGGCTGAAATCCGTGAGAAACAAAGGCAATAAATAAACGATAAAAACCGCGTAAAAACTACGAAAGCCGGTGGGGTCCCCCGAGTACACCGATGCTTGGCAAAACATACCCTAAGAGTCTAAGTGTCCAAGGTCTTTGGTCCCTGTATTATTACAATAGTTTAATTGCTGAAAATAAAACTAAGCTACTACTACACTACTCCCACACTCCTACGGTCTCCTCGCGCTCTCCTGCAGCTCCATACAGAAGGGAGCCACCTCCGATTCCCGCGATTGTGTCGGCTCCTCGAGAGGAGATGCCTCGGTCCTCGGGCCCTCGCAAGTAAACAACAAGTGTGTCACAAACCAAATAAGCAAATAAAATAACTAAAACAGGGTTTATGTGCAAAAATGTGAATAAATAAACACTCAAAACAACAAAAACAAAATAAAAGAAAACAAAAGAAAATGAAAATAAAAGAAAAAACAAAAAGCCACGAAAAGCCGCGGACGAAGAAAAAGCTGTGGAAATCCACGAATATCAAAAGGAAATAAACTGACTACTAAGTTGTGCTCCCTGGCACGACGCCATTCTAATGAGCCACCCGATAGACTAAGGTAAATCAGATACTCAGGTCGTTGCGACCTCAGTCACTCGAGACTCAGCTCAACGAGAAAATTCAGATTAGACCACCAAACAGAGATATAAAATCAATAAAATAAGATAGCGGTCCTGGCTATGAGATTAGCCTGGTGTAGCACCCAGGGTCGGAGTCAGGGAGCACGAGTTGACCTTACGACCTACGAAGTAGTCAGAAAAGAAAATAGAACAAAAACAAATATTTTTGGTGGTTTTTAATTATTTTTATATTTTTTTGGATTTTCAATAATAAAGGAAAACAAGAAAAAGATAAATCAAGCACAAATCAACAAATTATTTAAACACTAAAATGCACAGAAAATTCAAACAAAAATATTATTTTTGGTTTTTTTACTATTTTTGGTGAATTTTTCAGATTTTTAAAAATTTTATATATTTTTCTAAAAATCAAAGAAGGTAAAAATAGAAACAAACTGTCCAGTCAGACTTCAAGGCCTCATGAAAAATATCAAATTGGCCTTTCACAGTCTGGAGTTAATTTTTTTTGAAAATTACAAACAAAAAGAAAAATTCAGAAAAAGAGTTTATGAATTTCTGAGTTTTCCACAATTTTTTAGAATTTTTATAGGTTTTTAAGTGTTTTTTTTAATTTTTTAGGTTTTCAATATCCAAAAATAGCCAAACTTGCACAGAAATTAAAACACAACTAAACTAACAAAACCTAATTTTTTATAATTTTTAAAACAGTTTTAATTTTTTTTTATGATTTTTTAAACTGGACAAGCACAAAAACGATTATTTTTTATTTTTTAAAATATGAAAAAGCCTAAACAATATACCCAAAAATTAGGGAAATTTTTACACCGTGGTAGGAGCCACGTTTCCAAATTTCACGTAATTTGGGTTAAGTTTGATATTTGATTTAAATGAAACAAAAGCTCACAGTTCACGGGGACCTAAACACAAATAAAATAGTTCCGGGGGCCAATCAGTAACACAGCAAGAAAGATTAGGGGCCAATCATACAAAAAGCCCTTGAAATCACGCGCAAGGCACGTGGTCCAGACACGGAGGGGTATAGATGTAATTCATATTTTAAAACATCCAAACATTAACAAATATAAAGCACAGGGAACAAACTGCAAATGTACCAAACCCTCACGTGTCGAAGCACGTGGACCACATATGAAAGGACTAAAATGCAAATGTCTGAAACATAAAGGTCCTCTATGCAATTTTTACAAAATAAAAACAACTGTATAAAATATTTACAGGACTAAGGTGCAAAAACAAAAGAGTAGGGGCCTAATAGGAATTTACCCCTTAATTATTGGACGGCCGGAGACGTGCCACGTGGATGATCTGAAGGCTGAGATGCATGCACGTCTCTTCACGGCTGGACGGTCCAGATCGAGCCCTAGCAGGTATCGACGATGGCTGAAGCTCCTTAAATAGACGGTCGTAATTGGATCTGGAGCATTGGGGACGATCAGACGACAGAGAAGGATGCTCCAAGAACAGCTCACCGGCGATCTTCGCCGGCTCTTTGTGCGCACTGAGGTCCTCCTCTGCTGCTGCTGAGATATAGAAAAGATCCGCAAAGGCGTTCCGCAACTACTGATCCCCTCCGATGAGGCCGGGGAGCTCCGAGGAGCTCCGGCGACGAGGGCAGAGCTAAGCCTCTGTGCTCAAACCTTGGACCTCCAGATGAGGTCCCTTTGATCTGTGAAATCGCACGAGAGGACTCCTGGGTCGAGGGCAAACCGCCTCGACCCGCTTAGGGGTGGCATGGATGGCTGGCGAGTCGAGATGGACGACCTCCGACGAGGCAACGGAGATGAAGGTCGAGCCTTGGTTCCGGGACGAACCAAGGTGAGCGAATGGGCGAAGAATGTGGAGGGGAGTCTCGCAAAGATGTTGGTCAGGTCGGATGATCAAATGGATGATCGGAGTGGCCGGAATCGATGAAAGATGGCGGCGGAGCGAATTGGGCGAAAGATGAAATTAGACGAAGCTAAAGGATTCGGGTATACCTGATGATGGGAGCCGACTGGGGATGAGATCAGGAAGCTCTGGGTTGTAGCCTCGAAGGGTCGTCAGGGCTCGAGGCTCGGGCGCACCTCGCGGCGGCGAACGACGGTAGAAGTCACTGGATCAATGGCGGCAGGCGTCCTCTCCTCTCTACAACACCACACTCACTCAGCTGTCACTCTGGGGAGCACAATGGAGGTCCTAGGACGAAGGAGCAGCGCCAAAGATGAGTGAACAGGTGCGGCGGAGGTGGCTTATGTACTGCTAGGGGTTCGAGAAGAAGGAGGTCAGGTGAGTCGGTCGGAGCTCGGATCCCTAGGTAGATGATCGGGCGAGGGTCTCAGGTATGTCTAATGTAATTAGGACCCTGGGTTTATGCGAATGGAGGTCGGGTTAGATGGGGAAAATGGGAGAAGACGGGTCGGTCGCGAGATCCGTGGGGGAAGAGGTCCACGGGGAGAGTTGACCGGGGGTCAACAATCCCCCGTGGACCAATGGGAGGCCTCCATTGGAAATTATTTTGAAAATTAAAAATAATATAGTAAATGTGAATATTCGAAAAACGTAAAACATGAAGAATGTTTATTTTTTTAAATTATTTTTTTTTTGTGATTTTTTATTTATTTTTTTGAAAAATAATTTATGTATTTACAAAATATTATTATTATTATAAAAAGGTATATACATATGTATTTTTAATTTTTGATTATTAATTATTTATTTTATAAAATTTATTCCAATTTTATATTTTATTTATTTATAGAATAAAATTTGGAATAAAAGAGTATTTTTATTTGATTTTTATTATTTATTTACAGAGGTTAAATAAATAGATATATATATATATACATATTTACATGGTATATATAAGGTTGATTTTGATTTTTTATTTTGCTTCTTTTTATTTTATTTTTTATTTTTATGATTTTTATTTTATTTATTTACATTATGGAATATGGAATATGTACAAATTTTTATGGGATTTTAATTATTTATTTATAAGGAGAAATAAATAGATAAGTTATTTCTGTACACATGGTTTATGTACAATGATGAAGGGAATTTTATTTATTTTTATTTTTCCCATGTTTATTTTCATTTTATATTTACAAATATGTACAAATAAATAAACACCCATTTTTATTTTTATTAAGAGGAAAATAATTTTATTTATATACATAGGTATATGTACACACATGAGCTTCCCTATCTCTCTCTACTTGGATTCTTTTGCGGTCAGGCCCATGTTGAGCCCTCCCTTGGGATTGGGTCACTCAATATTTATTCTAAATATCTCCATCTTTTTCTTTTATTTCTTTATTCTTTATTTATGCATAAAAACATGCTAATTATGCATATTTACACAATGCATGCACTTTGACAATTTATGCTATTTACATGAATATACATGTGTTTTGCATGGGTTTTGTAGCTAAAATAAAAGAATAAAGAGTGATGATGGGTATTCATCATTGACCAGCTCGATAAACATTAGTCATATATGCATGCATTCAGATATATATAAATTTCCATTACTCTTCTATTCACGGATACAGATACAAAGAGATAGATGCAGATATAGGTATTACTATACATTTATTCATTTTTAAAAACAAATGCAGATGCAGATACAAATATTGACAAATATAATAGTTATGTTACCATGTCCTTACCAAATGGATACGTACATATGTAAAATGGATGTTGATCACATATAGATATCCCTTTTAAATCGAATACGAATAAAATGTCATAATCTGTATAAAATGGATATGGTAGTATATTAGATACAGATATATCCTTATCCGTTTGCATCTCAATTTACATGTGAAAGTTATGCCCTATACTTCTTATGATTTAATATTTTAAAAACATGTGTACTTCAACATTTTCTTCAATCACATGTTTAAAATTTTTTTGATATTCTGAGTAGAATAGTAGTTATTTGTAAACTCGGTCAAAGATTCATATTTAGGTAAAGTAGAGAAAAGCTTGTTAAATACCTTATATTGTATGTATTAAAAGTTAGTAAATTCATTCTTATTTATGGTGGATCTATACTTCATAAAGTCCATTTCATCTGTAAATATGTCGGAAGACAAGAGTTAGGTTGGTGAACAATCATTATTCCTTAAAAGTTAGTAAATCCTATTTTTTATTTTTAACTAAGCGTAGAACTGCATACCTAGCTTGTGTGAAACCGACCGATCCTATAATGTCAAGTGTAGGTAACAATAGAGTAGGACGAGAGAAAGAGAGAGGATCCCACACCTATTGCCCCTTATAGGATAAAAATGGATTTATTGAGTCTTCCTCTGTTATTCATTTTCTACAGTTTAGTCCTCATTGGAAAGAATATCTATGATACTCTTAACGATTAATTAGAAACAATGGTAAATTATACTTTATATCAAAGTTATATATAAAAAATGTATTAAACATTTCAAAGAAATGGTGATAAAAATTGAAATAAAATAACTGTGAAAGTACTAATAAATATTTAATAAATAGTAAACACCATTACCTATTTTAACAAAATAATCAAGTTATGAGAGATAACTAATACATATTTTGAGAAATATCAATATAATATGTCAGACAATTATGAGATAATTCCATTATATTGATAATTTTACCTGTTTAAAGCATGTGTAAATCACAAGTTGCTTTTATATCAAATGTTGAAGGAGATATAATGGTGTCATGCCATTGGTTTTTATATACCCAACATATAAGCACTTAATATTCCATGATGATGTGTTATTATATTGACACCATCATAAGTTATTGGTAATTGTGCTCTTTTCGATTACTAAAGTTTTAATTCGTACTACGTCTATTCGTAACATTTTATCGCTTTTCAACTTTCATGTATGTTGTTCCCTTTGGATCACAAATAAGCATATGAACTTACGAGATATTTATTATCAAACATTTTCATGCGAGAAGCTTTATAATGTTATTCTTTTCGCTTGACTGCATAATTACATAGGCACGTTATTACCCAACTTCTTACCTTTTGTGTTGTTTTTATTTCTTTGAATTATGTGATGAAATGAGATTTTCGGTGTGATAGTTCGCTATAAATTTTGTAGCTGCGATGAATAGATAAGAAGGTCACGCCCCCATGCTGCTCAGTAGTTATATTATTACATATATTAAAGGACGTCAAGAATATTAATTTACATCGAGAAAATTCTGATTTTACCATTTCCCTCCCGTCTCTTGCCATCATTCTAGAATCTATTATCTATTACTCTTACTAAAGACAGATTTTCTCCCCTTCTATTGCCACGTGGAAGCCCCTTTTGCTTTCATTTCCCTCACGCTCCCCTCCCTCTTCCCATACCCAATGCGGCAATAACTCTCTCTCTCTCTCTCTCTCTCTCTCTCTCTCTCTCTCTCTCTCTCTCTCCTCGAGAGCGTGGATCGTCTGCTGGCCAGCATACTCTGCTACAGTATCCATAACCGCTCGATCAAGATCGACCGGTTCGCATGAATTCGCACCTTTTTGTGGGCCCGACCTTACGAATTCATGCGAACCGCTCGATCTTGATCGAGCGGCTCGGACACTTCAGCAGAGTCTGATGTGCAGCAAACAATCCGCTCCCTCTCTCGAAGTATGCATCCTTGCCTCCACACATGGACTCCCCTTCTTCTCCATTTCTCTGCCTTTCTTCTCGGATATGTAATCTTCTTCCCTCTCCAACGCAGGAGACACGTCTATTTTCAAAGCGTCACATCGTCAATCACCATCATGCCAGCCTTCTCCGCCTTCTTCGGTTCTCTTCCTGCAACCCTCTCCGACTTCAGCCAAATGGGTCGGAGATAATTCCTCCTTCTCATTTCGTATGGACATCCACCCATCCACAAACTCCTTGCTTTAGATTGTTTCATAACCTCCAGGGTGACCCCAAAAGGGTCGAGCATCCCCCATCACTTTGCAAGATTTACATGAGGTCGATAAACACGCCATGGCATCGCCCTTGATGAAGACCTTCGCGATAAACATCAATTGTGCAACTCCTTGCTACTGATGATAGAGCAGCTTACGTCGGCTTGAGCCCCTGTAATTCCTCTATTGAAGATCAAACTCCAACACCCATGACGCTACCAACCTTCACCGGAACCATGGTGGCACTCTAGATTAGATGATGAAGGAGTCACACACCTGTTTCGCGGTGTTATTGTGACTACAGAGCGAGGAACTTCTTCTGTAGTGGTCGAAGGGCTGAAGTGCTTTGGAGTTGTTGTGGACGGAGCTGTGAGATTGTGCTTTGATCTTGGCTAGGTTTGTTCATGCGATGTAGGTGAGTGGCCCTTGAGTGTTGCTCTTTGGGACACCTTTTGCTCTTTTGTGGTTGCGGCTGTGCCGTGGTTGGTGGGGGAAGGTGTTGTAGATGGTAGGTTCCTTAAAATGCTAAAGAAAGTTGAAGCTGCACTTCACGTATTTGACAAATGCTTGAGAAATTTGATCAATGATCTTTAGGGGTGCAACCATGGTTCGAAAAAATGCACCTCGAGGTGCAACGGCTTTCAGGCAAAACGAGGTAGGGCAAAAGAGTCGGGAGGCGACTGCCTCGATCCCCCTAACTGAGGAGAGCACCTTGGATGATCGAGGCAGTTGAGGCGGAGCAAGGCGGTCGTTGAGGCGTTGGGGATTTGTTAAAAACTTTTTTGTAAAATAATTGATTCTATTGGAAGTTTCTGATGTCTATTTGTTGATGATATATTTATACAAGATGGATGCTTAAATTTGACCTATTTCTTATTCATATTTATCATTAGCATGTCCAATTATTTCAGTGAACTCTTAATATTACAACCTTAGTGAACTCTTAATATTACAACCTTAAACATATGCATCCGCAAATCTCATATGCATGCGAATTCGAATACACATATAAAAAAAATTCGAGATGGTGGCACTGCTCCCTGCAACCCCTGCGGGGGGGGGGGGGGGGGGGGTGCACCTGGGCCCTCAGCCCCTTAGGGTATGGTGGTACATGGGGACATCAGACCGTTCCTCAACTGGGTTCATCAGAACATACGGTTAGAATTCAATCATATGATTCATATCAACATCTTAGATATCTTTAATGACAACTATCGCCAATGACTCCCTTTTTAATAAAATTTTTTAGTGGTCATTGATTTCCTTTTTGATTGGGTAGAAACTTAGTAGAAAGGTTTATGGAATATGGAATTGACATATCTTTTTTTCATTTTCTTATCTTCGCAACTTCATTATATATTACAATGTTATATATGCAAATCTATTTAATGTGGGAAAATGCTTTGTTGTTGTTTGTAATGTCATGGGCTTAGGTCCCTAGTCCATTATCGAGGAAAACTGGTCCGAACAACTTGTTGGGTTCGAGCTCAAATGGATCTGTTGACAACCACCTAAAATGCTTAAACTCAAGTTGTCAAGTAGTATTCCCCACCACTTATAACCCACCCTCACACTTTGAGACACTACAAGAGGAAGTACCATTTACGACGGTTACATTCCGTCGCAAATCATTACAAAACCGCCGCTAATACCCACCGCAAATAACCCCGACGCAAAAACTTTTTGCGACGCTCATAAGTTAACCAACGCATATATTAACCGCCGCAAAATGTGTACTTTATTTGAAGCCTTGGATAACCGCCACAAACAAACATACGAGACTCTTTTGAGACGGTCAGAAGGAACAGACGCAAATATTGACCACCGTAAAAAAATTAAATGATTCTCTGCTAGCAAATCCGTTGTTGGAACATTATCAAAATCTGCTAGCAAGTAACAGGAACAATTAAAAATATTACATCATAATGTAGATCTGATTAGGCACATACCGCTAAATAATTACACATTTTAAAGTCTAGATATCCATAATAGTACAAGGCTAGAAAAAGAAAAACAAGAAAAAGAACCAAGTCATATACAAACTACAACATTCTAACAAGTTTTTCCACAAAGGAAATGTTCTCCAACACTTATACATTTACAGGATTCTAGATATATAACATACTAAAGCTAGCTAAATATCAGGTGCAGCATCACTGTCACAAGGGGGAGGGCTATCGTTACTTTCACGATGTGGAATTACATGGTTCCTTCCAGTCAGCTCTTCAATCAGCCTATGCATTTGTTGCATCGTTTGGGTATTCTGTTGCACTAAATCTCGCAGTTGATCTTCCCTCTCATGTGCCCTATCTAGATCTTGTCTCAAGCCCACTACTATCTCCTTAAGTTTGTCGATCTCCTGCTGCGATGGCCCACCATCCATTCGTCCATACCAACTTGTCTTGGTGGAAGATGCACCACCAAGTAGAACCCGTCCTGAATGTTGTATAGCAGTAGGAAAGACATGGTGAAAAGCATCCTCACCCAATTGTTCTGGAGTCACGCGGTCTGATGGAGGTTGGCTTTATATGAACTAGACCATGCGACCCTGCAATGAATGGCATTCATCTAAGTATAGATACTCTTCCCTTTTAAAAGTTGGATTAAAATGAAAGCTTGACTTACATGAGCTTCTGCATAACTCTCATGGATAAAAAACTTATTTCCTTCTTTGTCTGTCGACCGCTATGTTATCTCAAAAAGTCTCACTCGATTCATCATCTTCCTTGATGCAGCCTATAATTATAGAATGCATCAGCAAATATTACAATTACAACAGAATAAAACTAAATGGATCTTACATAGGTGTGTTTTAATTGATCTAAACTTGTCCTTCCCAAGGTATGTGTGGGACCATGAGCTTTTCTTCTATTGGCCTTGTTTGTTTGAGATATATTCTATATGTAAGAAAGTAATAAAATTTTTAAAGAAAGATTCGAAATACTAAATATATTTACATCTGTGATCATTATACCTTGAACTCCTCACTGATCCAAAAATCAATGGTAGCCTCCCACTCTGCATGTTGCCAGACCAAAGGTGGATTAGCTCTCGCTTCAGCCTCGGATGTGAATTGCTCGAAAATCTTCATTTTTTGTATAGTTAGCATGCAATCAAGAGTTACACAAACATATGTAACAAATGGTTATTACCCACCTTCCTTCCCCTAGTGCGTACGTCCCGATGTATTTTTGATGCTCGTTGCAAAATCCCCTCCTCGATGTCAGGATTATCACCCCAATCAAATACATTCTGAATACACAAAAAAACACAAGTCATGTAAAAAATATGACAATTTTAATTACTTTAATTTTATTTACCTTCATGTCTGAGATTATTTCAGCTCTCACTGATGGTGGAACTTTTCTAAAATCCGTGGTAGTCATTGGGATATGCATCCTCGTAGTGATTCCCAATCGACTAGAAAAAGGACCACTATAATCTCCAATAGCTTGTCCGCCCTTGGTCACTTGAACTTTTATTCTTTCACCTGGCTTCAGTTTATTTAATTGATTGCATTTGGCACGACCTCTTCCTTTATGTTGATGAGTTGTTTATAAAAAAAATTACATTCACTGCCAATTTAAGTAAGAAACATAGATATGCACATTTATACCTGATGATGATGGTCCTGCAGTATCAGAAGGAGCTTGAGAGCCCTCATTCTCATTTGTGTCATCCTTGAATTTGTAGAAACATGTATATCTTCATTCCCTCTGAAACTCTCTCTTAAAGCTCGCTTGGCTCATTTCTTCTAGAAAAACATGTTCGTACCATTTACATTTATAAATGAGGTATAACATTAAACTTCATTAACAACAAGTTAAGTTCAAGTAGGAATTATTATACAAATAAAAAAGGAGAATGTTGTACTTTATATCTCTGTGTGTTCTTGATAAGCTTCCTCCTCTTCTTCATAATTCTCATTTTCAACAGGCACTCGATATCCTCGAGGAGTTACCTTTATTGGAATAATCCAACCAGGATTCGTGTTGTCTGGAACATAAAAACCTGGTCTGCTTGGCATGGCAGCACAAATGGTTCTACTTTATTGAGAATGGTTCTACTCTTGTTAAGGCTTATATATCCATAGTTTGGGTCTAACTTAAATGCAGTATCTTTGAATACATCATACCAATCACACGAATAGTACTACTCTTCGATCATGTTGGAAGTTCATCTCAATTATCTCATTAATTTGCCCGTAATAACCATCACCACCTAATGATATATTACTTTTTACAAACACCTCAAAGAGAATATTTACCTTCTTATTATTGGTGTCTGAGAAGCTCTTAAATCTATAACCATTTATTATATACCCACTGTGCCTGTAAGCATAACTGAAAGGTCTCTTTGCTAGCATATCAAAATCTGTTATCCAATGAGGATCATTGATGAATCCACAATTCATCGCCTTTATTCTTTTATTTTAGCCTCTTTTCCTTAGTCAAATACCTGTAAATACCCATTAATTTCATAAAATTACCATTTTGCATGTATTTGTTAATTATGCATTTTTAACACTTTTTGTGCATAAATAAAAGAATAAATAAGAAAAGAAAAGGAAAAGGAAGTATTTATGCAATAAATACAGACTGGCCCGATCCCCGAGAGAAGGTCAAGACTTGACCTGATTGACCAGGAATAAAGTAGAGGGAGATAAGGCTGTCTGTCAGAAAAATCAAAAATATCGTGTAAATATTTTTCATATATATTTGTACAAAACTTACATTATTTTATTTGTACATAATTTGACCTTAAATTATTTATTTTTGTAAGTAAAAGTTGTAAATAAAATTATGTTGTAAATAATAAAAATATTTGTAAAATTAAATATTATATATATTACATATAATTACACCCAGAAAAAGCCGCAATGCGATAATTGAAACATCAATTCCGGCTTTATACAATCTCAAATTCAACCAAACTCACTTCCATCATACTATAAATTAAATTATCTTTCAAATGGTTGTGGTTTCGTATTTTTTGGAGTTACGGTTAAAAAGTCGGTTTTCTTGGGTGTATTATGTAGTTTACCCATATATTTATTGTATATATTTTATTCATATTTAATTTTATACATAATGTATATTGTAAATATTATTTTCATTAAAAAAAATAAAAAATAAAAAAAATCTTTTATAAAAATTATTTCCTTATTTGCACCTATGTACATTATATTATATGTATACAATATATGTATACAACTAACTTCCTTAAATAAAAATCAACAAAAAATTAATTATCTAATATTATTTAATTAATTTAATTGAATTACGAAATTTGTATTTAAATAATTGATTTAATGGATTTATGTGACTTAATAAGTTACCATATATTTTAGATTTGATTACACACCTTATATGGCCACCATTATGGTGGTTAATTGATTTTCAATTAATTCATTTATTTATTTGATTTATTTACTCCGAATTTTGTAAATAATTATTTAATTAATTTATTCATTTAATTATTTTATTAATTCACCAAAAAAACTTTCCACATTTGTCCATACCTTTGATAACGCGGATTTTCCACGAGGGTCACCATAAATAATATGTATGAAGTGTCGCTGAGGCGACCGCTCGCAGAATACCCATGTTGATCAGCAATTAACCCACAATAAAAGAATGCATCAATTAAATCCAAAAAGAAGTGTGAATTAATCTTTATTACTCTACCATAAAATGTATAGTGAACAAGCATGTAGAGGTCGAACCACAGAGAGCAATACAAAATGCCATAGCCTACATGTACCACAGAGTCATCCTTGTGTGAAGCATATTTTTGTGGGTTTTTATATTTTTTATTTTTTTTATATTTTTTTATTTTTGTTCTTTTTTTATATACATATATTTTTTAAAAAAACATAGTTATGTGATATATATATAATTTGTAGAATATAGATATATAAAGATATATATATATATATATTCCTAGAGGGTAAGTGTATAGCATATAATATATACATTAGGTATATAAATATATGTACATAATATGTATATATATATAATATATATTATTATTATTTTAATATCATATATTAATAAATATATATATATCCATATATAGATATGCATTTTTTATTTTCTTTTTTTATAGGGAATATATATATATATGTATATATATAGAAAGGGGAGATAGAATATTTATAAAAATATACCAAAAATGGTCAAAAATTCAGAAACAGTTTTTTTGGTATTTTCATAATTTTCTCCTGTTTTTGTGATTTTTGGGCATTTTTCAAAATGTTTTTAGTATTTTAAAATAGCAAAATAAGGGAAAACAGGGAAATAGGGGCTGGCTGTAAGAAAAATAGGATTTAAAAATAGCAATCAGCCACAAAATTTTGCCACGCTAATTTTCAAGTAAAGAGAATAAAATATAGAAGAAATAGGAACTGAGTTTGTATTTTTCTGATTTTTCTTTGATCTTTTATATTTTTTGAATTTTTTGGGTATTTTTGGATTTTAAGGTTTTCCTTTTGAGATTTTTAGGGATTTTTGGACTGACACTAAAATAGGTAATAATACAACACTTGGGATTTTTTTTGGAATTTTTCGAGGCCTTTTAATATTTTTTTGGTATTTTATAAGCTAGACAGTAAATAAAAAGCATGTTTTTGATTTTTAATAAATGCAAAAAGGCCACCAAATTAGAAACTAAAATTATAGCATGCAAGGGTACACTAACATGAGCTTATATCCATTTTTGCAAGATTTTTCAAGGAAATATGGAGCAAAAAATAAATAGACAAAACATACAAAAATATCTGGCCTAGCAGGGGTATTTTTGATATTAAAATATTTGTCAGGGATATCCATGCAAAAATTACAACATAAATAAACATTTACTTTTATTTTCAGGGCCATTTTACAATTAATGAAACCTGGCGGGGTTTAAATGCAAAAATCACGCGCCTCATGTGGGTGCTGCACGTGAGGCGCGGAGGGACTAAACTGCAAATACATAAACTCCAGGGGGTGCAATGCAAATTAGACAATTTATTTACAACGTAACTTTTTATTTTTAGTATTAAACTATAAATACAAAAAGCGGGGGGAGTTATTTGAAATTTATCCCCTAAGGCGCTTCATCCTACGGTGCAGGGCGCGCCACTTATCCACGCGTCGCTCATCTGACGGCGGATACCGGTTCGCCGATGAAGGGCTCGGATTTGAAGCTCCTCGCGGATCTGACGGTTGGCGCGTGTCTTCATCGGACGGCTCCTGTGCGATCTGGGACGGGCCTCCTGATCTGACGATGCTGGAGCCCCCTAGAAAAACAGGGAGGAAGCTCGCCCCCGGCGAGCTTCGATCGAGAAGCTTGGGCTCCTCCAGGGCTCTCCCGCGTATCTGAGGTGGTCTGCACGTAGCTGGAAGCTTCCCGCGTCGGCCGACGGTCTTCTCATGGCTCCTGGAGGTCCGAGGTGCTGGGACGAGGTCGGGGAAGAATGGGACCTCCAAGAACCTCTTCCTGGCTTGATTCGAGCCCAGATGGGCTTCTTTCGTCGCTGGACCTGCATAGGAAGAACCAGGGGAGCGAGGGCGTCCTCCTCGACCCGGGGTTATGAAGCTCTGCAGCGAAATGGAGTGAGGCGGAGGGGCTCCGATGAACGGCAGAGGTGGAGCCCCGATTCGTGAAGACCAGAGGTCCTCGGTTGAACAAAGGTGATAGATCGATGGAGAATGCGATGGGGATCGAAATGGGGTGCACGAGGCGGTCGGATACGGTCGGGTTCACAGTGAAGAAGTCGCCGGAGCGGAGCTCCGGCGAACTTCGAATTTTTGATTTTACGCTAAGCTGATCGACTAAGGACTAAACTAACTACTGGAATTAAAAGCTAACATTAAATCCTAACTAAAATGCATAAAAAGGACAGCTCTTATACCTGGGGGCCACCAGGGAGCAGGACGGACGCCGGAGCTCCGCCGCGACAAAATTCTCCTTCCTCCGGCCGATTCAAGGCGCTGGAGCACTCTCCCTGTCACGAGGAACGTCCTAGGAACGAAATCAAGGCTTAAGGTTGGATTAAAATTGGCCAAATTCGAGGAAGGAAGCGGAGCTACTTATTTATAGACATTAGCATGGAGCCTTATTGACCGGCGATTATTGCATGATCCAATGAGTATCATCTTGATCCAAATTATCGGCGGGTATCAGTGATGATCAGAGATCAATTCTTGTGAAGGAAGCGAGCTCGATCGATGGACGAGATGGCCGTAAAAAAGGGATGAAAATCGGGGAAAAGACGGTTCAGAGGCGCCAGAGCTTGGATGGGACAGTTGACCAGGCGTTCAACGAGGGCTGCCGCCCCATTGGTCCACGTCGGCCGCTAAACGCCAAAATAAGAAATCTTATTAGAAATTGATTTATTTGACATAGTAAATGATTTTATTATTTTTTTCTTATAAAATAAAAAATGTGTATTATTTCATCTAGTATTTATTTATGATTTTTATTGAATTTTTCGAAGTGATTTATTATAGTTTTATTTGAATAATGTGTATATGTATGTATTTACATGTATTTTGTATCTTTTAATTTTTTATTTGTTTATTTTATTTTATTATTTTATTGGCTTATTTTATAAATTTATAATTAATTTTTGTGAGTATAAAGATATTTTTATTTAAATTTTATGAGTTTATTTTCATTTTTAAATAAATAGGTATATGTATATGTAGGTGTTCTTATAGGTGTTTTACCTATGTATTTTGTATACTTAATTTATTTAATGTATTTTCTTGATTTTTATTTTGGATTTACATTTTTAATGAATTATGTATAATGTATACATTATTATAAAAATATAAAAGAATAAAAGAATAAAGTCCTTTTTATTTATATAGATGGATACCATAGGTCTTTTGTCTATGAATTTTATAGACTTATTTTATTTTACAAATTCTTTTTGGTTTTCTTTTACTTTTAATATGTACATGCATTATATACATTATTTACAAGATTCTAAAAATATAAATTTTTTGCAATAATGAATAATGAATATATGGAATATTTTAATCAATGCTATATACAAGGAGGGCCAAAAACCTAACTTTTGCAGATGGACTCCAAAAATTATGAAACCAATTTTATTAAAGAGTTCTTGGAAAGCTATATACAATTAAAGGTGAGTTTGGGTGATTTGGAGTTTTTATTTGTAAGATATGGGTCTGTGAAGTTGAGATTTTGGCTTTTTATTCTGTGTATAAAATGTACACTGAGTATTATTTTTACACAAACTTAATTTTGTATTTTTATTTACATTATTATCTACAACTTTCACGAACAAAGTTTCTTTATTTGATGAATAAATAATTATGTACAAAATAGGTGTCAAAAATGCATAAATAAATGCATGAATAAATGAGGTATTTATTGTACACTGGCCCTTATCTCCCCCTACTTTATTCCTTGTCGACCAATACCATGCTGGCCTTGGTCTTGGGGTTTGGGTCATAAAATATTTACAATATTTTATTCCTTTTTCTTTTCTTCTCTTTATTATATAATTTTGGCATTAAAAACCTTATTTAATGTGTAATTGATACAATGAATTATGAATGCTATTATGTACAATTTGATGCTATTTACATGCATTTGCTGGGGTTTTTGAGGCCAAAATGATAGAATAAAGGTGATGAAATGGAGATTCATCACCCCCTTATACTTGCCTTTGCTAGTCCCTAGCAAACACTTATGCAATAAGTACAAAAAAAGAATAAAGAAAAGAAAAAGGAGAGTTAAAGAAGGATAGAGTGAATAAGGACACTTTCAGTGCAATGCATGTCTTTACAAAATCTGAATTTGGAGCTCCTGTAAGACCTTAGGTGTAGATGTGTGTGGAACCTAGTCGAGAACCAGCTCTAAAATACAACAGCCTTCGATAGTCACAGAACTCGGTTCAACCTGCCTCAATAGCCTGATCAGAACTGGTCTACATCATACGCAAACCCTTATAACTATGAAGCTGACTTGTACAGTGTAAGTGATAGTGGCTCTCCCCAATTGAAATGATAAAGGAACTGACTTCTCCAGAATGACAACCCAATGATTCCCCAATCCAACAGCTCTTTCCTTGAGGAGCAGGGTATTCCCTTCTAAGTTCAAGTGGCAACCAGCTCAAGAGGAGGGGGTGAAGAGAAGAATGGACGGTAGCCAGTGTAGGTACCTATCCTGGGATGCAAGACCAGTGTAGTCAAGTCATCCAGCTGCAGGCTTACATATTTGACTTTGGAACTCAAGCTTGCTTATTGGCTTTACAACATATGTACATACTTCACAGGCATTTTATTTTTGTACAGGCCTGACCATTTTTTTTCAACATACCATTCACAGCAGCATTTACATAAGGAGTTTTTCCTCTTGAGCCAGTAGACTATCTCTCTTTTGAAGCTTTATCGCAACCCACAATCTCCTGTCTTTAGACCTCATGGCTATTGGACCAGGTTGGGGTGCACTTCCCTCCCTAGACGAGGACGAATGTTTCCACCCGTGTGCGTCTCAGACTGGCAAATCCAACTCCCTCACCACTCAAACTGAGTTGAGCCAAATGAAAGGTGCAAGTGTCCAAGTTAGGTCACGGTCGGCAAGAGTCATACGTGTATCTCGAAAAGTTCTAGTTAGTCCACTGAGGTGACTTGAACCCAGCCCTGATTTCTCAAAGAATTAAGTCTGTATAGACCTGAAGTACCTTAAACCTAGTTCCCATAAGGTTCCAGTGTGATTAGGTGCGGTAAGGTCCAACCGAGCTCCAATTTGAGACTTTATTAGACTGATTCAATCATCAAGCTCACTCCAAAAGAATATGAATGGTATGCTTATGCTATGCATAATGAATGATGCAATTTTTCACAAAGAATTTAAAAGAATCAAAGAATCTTTTTTTACACAAAGAATTTTTGCAAATAAAACAAGAACTTGCCACATAAAAAGGGTACTTACAATTATTTACATGGCTTGCCACTTTATTTACAAAATGTATGAATTTATAAAGACTTTACAGGTTTGAATGAAGTAGTTTATTTAGACTTGTACAGAAAGAATTTGTATGTGTCTTATTTATGATTTACAAGTATTTGTAATAGTGTTCTTATTTCTAAGAGTTAGTTTTTGAACATAATTTTGCAAACTATAGTACACGGTAATTTTTGCAATCATTTACACACATTTGAAAACTATTTTTGCAAAGATTTTTCACACTATATATATACAATTTTTACAATAGTTTTGACAAGCATTTTTCAAAATATTTGCACATAGGTTTTTCAAATCCTTTCTTTTACACAAAGAAAAAGTTTTTCAATCAAAACAGTTTCACACAGGTTGAAATCATTTCACATCAAATTTTTCAAAACTGGTCACACTATTTTTCAAATCATACTGTATAGGTATCTGATTTATTAGTCAGTATATACAGAAGAGAAACTGTATTTGATATACAATATGGTTTTGGATCTTATAGGCTTTGTTTGGGCTTATTCCTTATTTTCGAATGAGAGATTTTTGTGCAGACTCCTCAGACTTCTTCGAGAATCCTTTTCAAAAGATTTTGAAAACTATAGTCCAAAATAATTTTGTAAACATGTACACGCATTTGAAAATGATTTTACAAAGGTTTACACAGCATAGATAGGTTTTTCAAAACAATTTGACAATCAATTTTCACAATCATTTGCACATTAGTTTTCACACATTTTGATTTCACTCAAAGAAAAAAAAATTTTCACATAAAACTGATTTTTCAAAGGTTGAATACTTGTACACACTATTTTAAAACTATTTTAACAAGATTTTTCAAAAAGAACTTTTTGCACAAAACACTTTTCCTGACTTAATAATCAGTACAATTACAAAGAGTCTGAGGAACTCACAATCATCTTTCATTATTATAGATCTACTTTTTACACTATATTATATTGAGGTGATCTTTTATTTTTCAGTATGAGTTATGGCTTATAGTATATACATGGTATATACGACCCCCCTATACTTAGCTTGAGCTATGTCCTCATAGATCGAAAGGAAAAGCAAAGACATAACTCGTACTGAGTATAGACAAGCCTAAAGAATAAATATGAATGAAATGAAGGAATGAGAAGTTGACCGTCCCCCCTATACTTAGGATCAATTAATCCTAAGTATAACAGAATGTACAAAAGGTAGGGAGGGTCAAGGGTGAGAATACACAGATCGTACTCAGATTGTCTCCCCCTATACTTAGGGTAAGATACTCCTAAGTATAGACAAGAAGAGGAGACAATAGAGAGGATCGAAATGAAAAACTCAGGGTGCACATCCCCCTATACTTAGGACAAAGTACGTCCTAAGTATAGAAAACTGTCTACAAGGGAGGCACCTTTTTGATACGAAAAGAAGTTAGGAAAGGAAAAGAAAAAAAGAAGAAAAGAAGAAAAGAAGAAAATCAGATGAACAGTTGTTGGATTGCATAGTCTGAATCTTTTGATGCTGCAGCGGTTGTGGAAATGTCGTCGTGGTGCACTAGCTGAATGGAGTCTACAACGGCCAAGAATGCATCTGGTTCGAGGTAAGGCTTCAGTAGTTGGCCGTTGACGACGAAGGGATGTGCGTCAGGGGACAATTCTGATATAGCAATGCTTCCATTGTCACGCACTTCACAAACTCGGAACGGCCCTGTCCACTTACTCTTTAATTTGCCTGGGAATATCCGCAACTTTGCATCAAATAACCACACTTTCTGTCCAACGTCAAAGGTCTTTCGTTTGATGTGCCGGTCATGCCAGCGTTTCACCTTCTCCTTGTACATCAAGGTGTTATCGTATGCATAGTCTCGGAATTCCAAGAGCCTGTTCAGATCATCTTTTCTCTTCTGACCACTTTTGCGTGAGTCCAAATTACAACTGTTGATTGCCCAAAGAGACTTGTAAATTAATTCCACGGGCAGATGGCATGGTTTTCCATATACAAGACGATAGGGCGACATGCCCAAGGGAGACTTGTAGGCGGTTCGGTATGCCCATAGGACTGAATCCAAGAGTTGAGACCAGTCTTTTCTGTTTGGCTTAACAAGTTTCTGCAGGATAGTATTGACTTCTCTGTTTGATAACTCTGTCGTGCCATTGGTCTGAGGATGATAAGGAGATGTGACACGATGGTCGATGTCGTATTCCTTCGTTAAATTCTTGACCTCTTTGTTAATGAAGTGGCTACCCCCATCTGATATGAGAATTTTTGGTATCCCGAACCGCGAAATTATGTTCTTCTTCAGGAACCGACATACTGTTTTGCTGTCGGCGGCTCGAGCAGGGATAGCTTCAACCCAACGACTCACATAATCGACGGCAAGAAGGATGTGCTCAAAACCTTGACTGTTAGGGAAAGGTCCCATGAAGTCAATGCCTCGTGCATCAAAAACATCTGCGATCTGAACGATTTTCAGGGGCATAGAGTCTTTTGCAGTGAGTGTACCTTTCAATTTCTGACAGTAAATACATCGTTTGACGAATTCTACCGCATCCTTGAATAACGTGGGCCACCAGAAGCCACACTGAAGTACTTTTGCTGTCGTACTCCAGAGTGGTGTCCACCAGATTCGAGCAAGTGACAATACTCGAGGACACTAGACTGCTCCGTCTGAGGGATGCACCTGCGCCAAATACAGTCTGCTCCTTCTCTGAATAAAAGAGGATCTTCCCATTGGTAGAAGCGGATGGTCGACATGAGTTTGTTCTTTTGGTTCTTCGTCCAATCCGAAGGTATTACCCCAGAGGCGAGGTAATTGACTATATCAGCATACCAAGGAAGAGAATCCACTGCTAAGATGGCTTCGTCAGGGAAGGTCTCTGTGATAGGTGCATTGATCAGAGGAGACTCATGTTGTTCAATTCTGGAGAGGTGATCTGCTACCACATTCTGAACTCCAGGCTTGTCCTTTATTTCCAAATCGAATTCCAGGAGGAGAAGGATCCAACAAATCAGTCTTGGCTTGGCATCCTTCTTCTGTTGTAGGTACCGGATAGCAGAGTGGTCCGTGAAAATTGTGACTTTTGATCCCAACAAATAGGATCTGAACTTCTCTAAGGCGAAAACAACATCCAGCAATTCTTTCTCTGTCACTGTATAATTTCTCTGTGTTTCATCTAATATTCTGTTGGCATAGTGAATGGCATAGGGCACTTTGTCCTTTCTCTGCCCAAGAACAGCTCCGACTGCAAAATCTGACGCATCGGTCATTATTTCAAAGGGAAGAGTCCAGTCGGGCGGCTGTAAGATTGGAGCCTGAGTGATGAGCTCCTTCAACTGATTGAAAGCAAGGAGAACCGGCTGATCAACAATGAACTCATTCTCCTTGCACAAAAGTTCCGTCAGAGGTCGGGCAATGCGGCTGAAATCCTTGATGAAGCGCCTGTAGAATCCCACATGCCCCAGGAATGACCTCACATTCTTCACTGACTGAGGTGGCTGAAGATTTGAAATGACATCCACCTTTGCCGGGTCAACTTCCATGCCACGTTTGGAAACGACGTGGCCCAGCACAATACCTTCTGTGACCATAAAGTGGCTCTTTTCCCATGAAAGCACTAAATTGACTTCTCAGCATTTCTGAAGCACTCTGTCTAGGTGCACAAGATAAGAATCGAAACTATCACCATAGACAGAGAAATCGTCCATCAACACCTCGAGAAAACTGCCTACCATCTCGGCGAAGATTGCTAGCATGCATCTTTGGAAGGTTGCAGGTGCATTGCATAATCCAAAGGGCATCCTCTTGAAGGCGTAGGTGCCGAACGGGCAAGTGAAGGTAGTCTTCTATTGATCCTTAGGAGCGATCGCCACTTGGTTGTACCTGGAGTACCCACCCAGAAAGCAGAAGAACTCCTTGCCTGCTAGTCTTTCCAGAACTTGATCAATGAATGGCAAGGGAAAGTGGTCCTTCTTCGTTGCTGCATTGAGACGGCGGTAGTCAACACACACCCGCCAGGATGTTGGTACCCGAGTTGAAATTTCCTCTCCTTTGTCATTTGTAACCACGGTAAGCCCTGATTTCTTGGGAACTACATGCAGTGGGCTTACCCATTTCGAATCGGAGATGGGATAGATGAAGCCTGCATCACACCATTTCGTGATTTCTTTCATGACGACGTCCCGAAGGTTAGGGTTCAGCCTTCTCTAAAATTCGTGGGACAGCTTGGCATCTTCTTCTAGATAGATATGGTGTGAACACAAGGCTGGATTTATCCCTCGGAGATCTGATACGCTCCAACCAAGCGCCTTGCGGTTCTTTTCTAGAACCTCGAGAAGATGAGATTCCTGATCCGGTGTCAGCCTGCTGCTGATGATGACCGGATACATTTGTTCTTCACCCGCAAGGAAAGCATACTTCAGGCCTGCAGGAAGTGGCTTGAGTTCTGGTTTTGATCAGTCCACTTTATTTGTCACTTCAGATACCATGCTGGTGGTGGGATGTACTTCCTTGAGAGATTTACCATCCTCATCATCCTGTTGAGATCCTGGTGATGCACCGAACGGTTCTGCACTAAGCTGATCATGTTCGGTCTGGAGTGAATGCTCAAGAAGATGCGCCTGCATCTGAGAATCTGTCTCCCAAGAGTCATCGGAGCATAAGCTGACTGCACTTTCCAAGTCCTCCTCAAGAGTGAGGATTTCTCGGGTCCATGGATCGTCCAATGATAACTCCGAGTCTCTGATCTCCGCAATGAAATCACAGTCTGCTTCTGACGCCTCCTGGCTCTCATTAGTTGTGGCATTCTGCTCTCTGTTCATGTTTATCGTGATTTGCTGGGTGTTCGAGCTGAAAGTGATCTTCCCAGACCCATAATCAACCACGGCACCTGAAGTTCGGAGGAATGGTCTGCCAAGGATGATAGGGGTCTGGAGCAGGGGTGCAGGCGAGTCCATATCAAGGACTACAAAGTCAGCTGGGAATTTCATCTCCTGCACTGTAACTATCACGTCTTCCAAAAGTCCTCGGGGTCGCTTGATGGATCGGTCAGCGAACTGAAGGATCATGCGTGCCTGCTTGAGCGGTCCCAGCCCGAATTCTTGCATAATGGACGCGGGCAGAAGGTTGATGGAAGAACCACTGTCAAGAAGAGTGCGCTCGAAGACCTGGTCAAAAATCTCACAACGGATCAGAGGTGCTCCGGTATCATGTTTCTTCTAGGGGAGATTGCTGATGGCTGCAACAGTGGCCATGGATAGAACGTGCTTTTTACTTCTTGGCGTCTGTTGTCTTGCGCTGGACGACGCCTATTAGTACATGCCTCTTTCAGTCCTTTCTTCACAGCTGACATGTATTCCACGGCCTTTAACAAGGGAATCTCAATAGTCAATTTATCTAAAATGTCCACAACACCTGGATCAGACAGTGCCTTTTTTCGTTTTGCAATTTTTTTTGGCTTTTTGAATTGCATGAGGAAAAGGAATATGTACATCACTGGCAGGAAAATTAGAGTTCTTATTTACATCAAAATCATCTCCCATAGAATGTTGTACATCCGAACTACAAAAAGGAGTACAAGTTGTGTCTTGACATGCTGGTGCTGCAGGGCAATCAAAAAGGGCAGCGTCTGCTCCATCGGCTGGCGAGGGATCGGCTGCTGCTGGCGGCTCCTCCAATGCTGGCGTGGCTTCGCTTCGGCTACAAGCTTCTTTTTGTTGTTTTTACTTTTGCTGATTTTTTTATATTTTCTGCTGAGGCTGCTGGTGACATGGCACGAAACGGCTGTACTGGATTCTCCTTCTTCTTCCTCCTCACCTGCCCCTGTAGCTGGCAGGCTGATGCGGAAGATGAAGATCCACCTGTTTCTTTATTCACCCCACTTGTGGTAGCAGGCGAAGGCAAGGCCCTACCGCTCCTGAGAGTAACAGCATTAGAATAAACAGTAATATCATTATCAGACACGGACTGGACATCACATTCTACCTGCTCTTTCTTCTTGAAATTATTGGGGTTGGCTTCGACCTGGGCCGGAATGGTAGTTCGGGTGGCAGTCAGGTCATCAAGCTGCTTTGTCATTTCCGCTAGCCCTTTAACAAGCTGGGCCAGACAATCCATGGTGGGGTTCGCAGGGGATACTTCAGAAGATTCAGCGTGCAGACCATGCTGCTGTTGGGTGGATGGGTGGGGAGGCTGTTGCTGGTGGTGCTGATGCGGTGGAGCAGGAAGTTGAAGTTGTTGGTAAGACGGAGGAGGATACTGTTGATATGGTTGAGGCGGTGCAGCCACATACTGGTGATACGGCTGTGGGTGGCGGTACTGCGGCTGCTGCTGGTATGGATGGCTCTGCCTCCAATGACTTGGATACTGGGGAGGCTGCTGGTGAGGCTGAGAGACTTTCCCAAAACGACCACCCTGAGGTTGGTGGTACTGCCGATTGGCGAATGGCTGACCCTGGAGTTGTCCCTGAGGACGGGTCGGCTGTGCATCATTAGTCCATACCCCGTTCACTTCTTGAATCAGGGGTGGTGGTGGGAAGACTGGATCAGGTGCTGAGAGAAACTCTGGTTGGTACACAACCATCTGCTGCTGCGGCGGGCCCTGGTCAGGCGCCTGCACGTAGTACACGTGCTGGACTGCTGGTGGCTGCTGGCTCGGCTGAGGCTGATGCTGCGGTTGCTGCTCGTCCTTCTTCTCAGCAGGAGCATCCGATGGTGTAGCCGACTAGACAGAGTTGATAGTGCCGACCAACAGTTCAAGGTACTTGTTGATCTGATCTAGCTTGTCCAAGTTCTAGGTCCTCTTCTCGATCACAGAAAGTTTCTCGAGGTCCTGTGATCGCTTCTCAATGATATCTACTTTAGAGAGATGGCCCCCGATGATGCTGAGGTTGGAGCTCTCATCTCTCTCTGCTTCCTTGGATGCAGCCATGTGCACTTGCTTTTGGAGGATCTGGGGCTGCTTCTGATATGCCTTGGATGAAGAGAGTGCGGCCTCTCCTTCGGCCATTTCTTCAAAGATCTGCCAGACTACGTCTTCATCCTTGTTAAAATGAGAGCCCCCACATGCTGCGTCCACGAGCCTTTGGCTTTCAATGTTCAGTCCCCTAAAGAAGTGTTGGACCAAACTGGTCTTAGGGATCTCATGGTGGGGACACTTCTACTGCAGGTCAGTGAACCTCTCCCAGGCTTCGTGTACTGACTCATGGGCTCCTTGGGAGAAATTACTGATGCGGGCTCGCATCTGGTTGATCCGACCTAGAGGGTAATATTTGTGCAGAAAGGCGGACTTCAGCTCCTCCCAGGTCGTCACAACCTTCACCAGATGATTGACCCAATAGAGGGCCTTGTCCTGTAGGTTGAAGGGGGAAGCCATCATCTTTACAATGTCCAGGGGGACATTGGGATAGTGTGTAGTACGGCAAATGCGGGAAAATTGCTGCAGGTGAATGTACGGATCTTCATTGGTATTTCCATGGAATGCAGGGAGAAGGGCGATGAACTGGAGCTTCAGCTCAAAGTGAGCGTGTACCGGTGGGATGAGGATCCACTCGGTCATCTGGCTATCTCCCGGATTATATGTTTCTTTAAGTGTTGGCTTCGGCTGTGGTGGGAATTTGGGGTCATCATTGTGATCATCACCACCTCCTCCACCTCCACCTCCTCCTCCCTTGCCTCCTCTGCCTCTGCCTCCTCTTCTGTCGTCTCGGTTCATCATGTCATTCAACATATCCTGGAACGCTGTCTGTGTGAGGGCCTGCTCGGTCAGCTGCTGCTGGATGGCCTGGATAGACGCCAGTAGTTGTGCATTGACTTGATTCTGATACGGCGCCTGTCCCTCTGGTATGGGTGGCTGCTGACCCTTGCCCTTTCCTCTTGGAGCCATGTCAGGGTCTGAGTCGGACGAAATAAACTCCGGAGTAGTCTCCAAGGCTCGTACTGTCTTCTATCTGCATAATGAGATAGTCCGAATCAGATCACTTGCAATTGTGTTCAGCTGCCCTAATGAAGCTGGAGTTCGGGTCAACCCCAGCATGTTGTGAATGGAAAAAGGATGTAGACTGTAATCGACTTCCATTCACAATGGCGAAAGCGGGACAAGAGTGATCCCGGTTTATTGGGTAGCCAAGAGAAAGGTAGAAAATGAGGAGTCTGGAGATCAATCCGCAAAGTCCGGATCGGGTTCTCGGGAATCGCCTCGAACTTATTGGCGGAGTTGAGTCTATGGAATCGATGTAGGTGTCGGCATGGTCCCGACGAAAACCATCCATGGATCAACTTCGCGAAGCACAAGAGAATTGGATGTTGGAAGAAAGATACGATGGTCAACGAGGAATAAAAGGAGTGTAAAACAGTAGAGAGGCTCGGTTGAGCGGGGTGGTCAAAGGGAGAAACGACAAAATGTGCGCAAAGGCGCGGGACTTGATCTTTGAACCTTAATCTAGATCCATACAAATACAATACAAAATCAGGTTCACCAACTCACGCCGTGTGAAGCCGTAAAAGCTCAGCTATTTATTATCTTTTCATTTTTAGAGTTGTGATTTCAGGCATATCTTATAACAAGTCCTTAGTACGCTACCCTATAGGAGAGAGAGTACTGCCAAAAAAGAGTATCCCGTACTTGTCCTCCTCCTGTGTAACCTGTAGTCTGTACTTTTTAGAGTCCTTGTAACCCTTCCTGGATCCCTACTCAGGCAAAGAAATAGAGAGAGGAAGTCGATAGGCGAAACCAATACTTCGGTTCTCGCTCGCAACGGAATCACCCGTGAGCATGTAAGAACCTACTCGGATGCAGGACGATGAGACAGACACCCCCGTGAAGGCGTGGCCTATGCTCAATACTTCGGACAGGGTCGAAGCTCTCACAACAGAGAGTCATCATTGGTGACCAAGCCCTACTTGCCTACGTACGATAGAAGCGTCAATACTTCGGAAATCCAGACGATACACAAGGCAATTGCAGACTGGGTTTTGGGCTTTAATCCTTAGGGGTCGCACTCGCTCAAGGGAGTAGGGTTTTGGTCCCCCTCCAAGGTACCTGAAAACAATGAGGGCTTTATGAACCCGGTACAATGATAGTCCATTACAGATTTTAATTAAGGTCAAAGTTTATTTAGCAGTCCCCTTGTTTTAATTTTTTTGGGTTTTCACTTTTTTTGGATCTGTTTTCATACCAATGCCTAACGTTTTTGTAGATTTTCATTTAAGTCCTAGGTGCTCAAAATCAGAGGGAGATAGCGGAAAAGCCGTGCAAGTGGTTCCATGATGGAAATCTCACCATTGAACCGAATGATGCATGCTGAGTTAGAAGACTTATAGTGCATCCCAGCTCTCTCCATGTGGTATGCAAAACAGAATTTTTAAACCTATCTACATGTCAGTATGCAAGGCACAAAATCGCCCTAAACATTAGCTGCTATTAGCGTGAAGAACCATAAGTCACTCATTCAGCTCTAGCCCAAGAGGGTCCGGTCTTGGCTCACCCCTCCTCTGCTCAACACACTTGAGTTTAGGAGAAAGCGCTTTGCGGGGCTCGCTACGGCACAAAGGGCTAAGAGACAAATAAGCGGCTTGTTTTAATTTGACTAGATCCATACGAAGTAGACTATAGGAACATGCATTCTCATTAATGTTTGGACCTAGCTACCGAGTCAAGCAACCTATGTCTAGGGGCTCCAAGCACACAAAACAAAGTAAAATAAAGGCGGAAAACTCAAAACTTCGGAAAACAAAGAAAATAAAGCGATGGAAAAATCGAAAAGCTGCGATGAGGCCCCCAGGTGAACAATCACCCGGGCACTGGACCTCAGTGTGAAGAGTAGAGTCCTGTTTAATTACATGCCAAAATTGTCTCTCTCTCACCATAAATTACAAAAATCATCTTAAGTGTTCTAATCCTATCCAATCCACATCTATTTGCTCCCTTGATGCTCTCTCCAGATGGTCATGAGAAGAAGACCATCCTCCTCCAAGCTTGGCTGCATTGGCCTCCTAAGAAGCCATCCTCGCGTGGCGGGCCCTCGCATCAAAGTCACAAAAGAGTGCATTAGTATAGCTCAACCAATCAAATAGAGCAGATATAAATTAATCACAATAAATAAATCAATGAATAAGCATGGTGATTGATGGCAATAAAAATAGTTGCTCACACATCAATAATGAATCAAATTTTTATACAAGAATGACAAAATAAATTAGGCTATGCTCATTGCTCCCCGGCAACGGCGCCATCTGATAATGCGGATTTTCCACGAGGGTCACCATAAATAATATGTATGAAGTGTCGGTGAGGCGACCGCTCGCAGAATACCCATGTTGATTAGCAATTAACCCACAATAAAAGAATGCATCAATTAAATCCAAAAAGAAGTGTGAATTAATCTTTATTACTCTACCATAAAATGTATAGTGAACAAGCATGTAGAGGTCGAACCACAGAGAGCAATACAAAATGCCATAGCCTACATGTAGCACAGAGTCATCCTTGTGTGAAGCATATTTTTGTGGGTTTTTATATTTTTATATTTTTTTATATTTTTTTATTTTTGTTCTTTTTTTATATACATTATATTTTTTAAAAAAAACATAGTTATGTGATATATATATAATTTGTAGAATATAGATATATAAAGATATATATATATATATTCCTAGAGGGTAAGTGTATAACATATAATATATACATTAGGTATATAGATATATGTACATAATATGTATATATATAATATATTATTTTTTTAATATCATATATTAATAAATATAGATATATATCCATATATAGATATGCATTTTTTTATTTTCTTTTTTTATAGGGAATATATATATGTATATATATATAGAAAGGGGAGATAGAATATTTATAAAAATATACCAAAATGGTCAAAAATTCAGAAACAAAGTTTTTTTGGTATTTTCATAATTTTCTCCTGTTTTTGTGATTTTTGGGCATTTTTCAAAAGATTTTAGTATTTTAAAATAGCAAAATAAGGGAAAACAGGGAAATAGGGGATGGCTGTAAGAAAAATAGGATTTAAAAATAGCAATCAGCCACAAAATTTTGCCACACTAATTTTCAAGTAAAGAGAATAAAATATAGAAGAAATAGGAACTGAGTTTGCATTTTTCTGATTTTTCTTTGATTTTTTATATTTTTTTGAAGTTTTTGTTTATTTTTGAATTTTTAAGGTTTTCCTTTTGAGAATTTTAGGGATTTTTGGACTGACACTAAAATAGGTAATAATACACACCAGGGATTTTTTTGGAATTTTTCGAGGCCTTTTAATATTTTTTTGGTATTTTGTAAGCTAGACAGTAAATAAAAAGCATGTTTTTGATTTTTAATAAATGCAAAAAGGCCACCAAATTAGAAACTAAAATTATAGCGTGCAAGGGTGATGAATCTCGTATTCATGATGCTAAAATTGGTCATTTAGCTCTATCCCCCATCATCCACCTGTAATTAATCATTAATAGAGCATTATTAGCCATCATGCATGTGTAAATAATATATGCATTTCATCTGCATAAATTGCATTAAAAATCCCAAGTGTAAAATAACCCAAAAAGCCGCTAACTTCTCACATTTTTAATTAATTCATCCTAATTCTGATTGACCCAAAACCACCTCCATTGTGTAGATATTACTAACCTTATTAAATAAAAAATACAAAAAAATATTAACCCCAATAAGTGTCAAATAATCCCAAAGTCAAATTTCACATCTGACAAACTAAAATGAGCATATCTCCCACATACGGTGTCCGATTTTGGTCTACTCACTTTTAAATTACTCCATTTTCAAATACCTTCAAAACAAGACCAAATTCGTTAAATTCGGAGCTCATATGTGAAAGTTGGGTTTTGGGCCTCTTTTGCGCATTTTAACTTTTTGCCATTTTTGACCTGAGTTTTTATGTACATAATTAACCCTTTTAATTTTATTTCTTTTTCATTTGTGTCCTTTGATGAATGATTTAATAAGAAATGCAAAACTTCAAATCCAGATTAAAACTTAGATCAAAGAAATTGACCAAGTCCGAGTGTCCGTTGTCGGTCTTTGCAAAAGTAGAGCGTTTCTTACTTTTATTTTATTTTCCTAATTTCTTATCCTTTAAAAATCCAAAAAAATTAGATTAATGTGTAAATAATTTTCTTCTATTTTATCGTATTTTTTCTAGATTTTTTATCCTCTCTAAAAACACCAAAAAATACAAAACCCAAAAAGTCGATTTTCTATACACATGGAAAGCCACCAAAAATACCACTTCTCACATGTGACCTCTTTTGCTCCCGGGTCCTTCATGAAAGTTGTAGATCTCGTCGAGACGAACAACTTCATGAAGAAAATTTTTTGATCCGAGGTCATCTTCTATCTCTTTTTCCCTCTCAAAAATCTGAAATTTTTTTGGTGCCACGTGGCAGCTCCAGGGTGTGCCACGTGGCACCCCGCCTCTATCTCTCTCCTGGTCACACCCGGGTCACGTGCCTAGCACGTGACCCCATCATCATCTTCCTCAGCCGTTATCCCCCCCCACCCGCCCCCGGCCGTTTCTCCTCCTCCACCCCCCGCCATGCACGGTCTTCACTTCATGCGCCGCCTTCCCCCACCTCCCTCGCGCGTAACCGTCGTCCTCACCCTCCTATAAATCACCATCCTCGCCGGCGTTTCGAGTATCCGCCATCATCAAGAGAGAGAGAGAGAGCTTGGAGAAGGAGCCTGTGACAGGGGCTTCTCTCTCCGGCAAAGACACCTCCGGCGTGATCTTCCAGAGCCTCCTCCTCCGCCATGGAGTTGAGGTGACAACCAGGAGAGACCTCCGTCCTCTACCCAATCCCAGGCGACTTCCTATTTTCATCTCCATCTCCAGCTCCTCTTTTTTTTTTGCCTAACCAATTGCAGCTCCGCCGCGCCTCACCACGCGACGCCGCGCCTCTCAGCTCGCCAGCAACCGCGCGAGGCTGCTCCGCCCTCCGCCACCGCCTTGCGCAGCTCCGCTCCCTTCAGCCCCTGCTCGCCTCGCCACGCCCACCGCCGAGCGCGGAGGTCCAGCCTCGTTTCCACCGATCGCCCACCGCCACGGAGGCCAGCTCCGCCCGCATCGCCCCGCTCCTACACCTCGCACGGAGGCCACCTCCGCCACCAGCTCGCACCGCGCGGCTACCGCCCTCGCGCCGTGCGTCGGCAGAGGCTCGGGCTCTCCACCGCCTCCGCCTCGCCCTCCGCGCCAGCACGGAGGCGCCGCCCCTTCGCCATCCTTCAGCTGTCGTCGGATCGGGCGTTGCCCTTGATCCGACGGCCCACCGCCCGCCACGTCATCCAGCCCGGGCCTAGGCTCTAGCCTAGAGGCTCGGGCTCTCCGAACCTCCGCCACCGTCCCCGAGCCTCAGCTCCGTCCCGAGCCTCCGCCTCGGGAGTCCGAGCCAAGCGCCCCGTATCCGAGCCTCCTGGGCGCACGTGCAAGGCATGTGTGCGTGTGAAAATTGCAGAAACACCCCCGGCTCTTTAGGAAATTACAAAAATACCCCCGCTAGGGGTAAATTACATCCAGGCCCCTCAAGTTTTTACTAATTACAGATAAATCCTCCCAGGGACCTCTTTGCAAAGAAAACTTTATTTTATTTACATTTTAGTCCCTAGAATTTCATTTTATCATATCTTTGTCATACGGACTCCGATTTTAGCATATAATATGTCGTTTCGAAGCTAATTCCGTGCTCTACAACTTAGCATACCTTGTGAACAGATCTGAGGTTGTTTACTGTCTATTATTCTTCAAGGATCTAATTTGACATGCATGCTCAATTTTGACATACATGTGCCACATATTGCTTGAGAAACTATTGATAAATCTTTTATAGGAGTTCAGATAAGGATTTTACTTGATTAAATCATTGAAATTACTGTTGTCACAGGAGGTTAATTTACATTTTTTCCTCTGAGATTTTTGCTGACTATTTGAGGAACTGAATCGAAGATATTTGGAGGCCGGATACTCTGCTTCAATATTCTGAATACTAGTTGCTTATTAACCTGAAGAAACGAGTTAAGAGCAATCCATTTTGATTTGTGGTAAATTTTGCGGAGATAAAGATCATATTATTGGGGAGTTAATTTGTTTAAAAATCATAAATCCTGGGCATAGTTCTCTCAATTTATTTTCCTTGCATCATATTCGCATCTTCATCACTGCATTGTATATTTTTTCGACATAGAAATTAATCGACCATTGATTGATTATTTAATTCGACTTAAGACCACGGAACTAAAAATCACCGTTCTCTGTGTTCGATCTTGGTAAACTTGCCAAGTAAAATATTCCACAACATTCGAAGATTGTGGTATTTTGACGACCGAAATCCGCTTCCTATACTACAATTATCGACTATTAAAGAGGTATATTTCGCGCTCATCAAAGGGTACACTAACAGGAGCTTATATCCATTTTGCAAGATTTTTCAAGGAAATATGGAGCACAAAATAAATGGACAAAACATACAAAAATATCTGGCCTGGCAGGGGTATTCTTGCAATTAAAATATTTGTCAGGGGCATCCATGCAAAAATTACAACATAAATAAACATTTACTTTTAATTTCTGGGCCATTTTACAATTAATGAAACCCGGCGGGGTTTAAATGCAAAAATCACGCGCCTCACGTGGGTGCTGCACGTCAGGCGCTGAGGGACTAAACTGCAAATACATAAACTCCAGGGGGGTGTAATGCAAATTAGACAATTTATTTACAACGTAACTTTTTATTTTTAGTATTAAACTATAAATACAAAAAGCGGGGGAGATGTTTGAAATTTACCCCCTAAGGCGCTTCATCCTACGGTGCAGGGCGCACCACTTATCCACGTGTCGCTCATCTGATGGCGGATACCGGTTCGCCGATGAAGGGCTCGGATTAGAAGCTCCTCGCGGATCTGACGGTTGGTGCGTGTCTTCATCGGACGGCTCCTATGCGATCTGGGACGGGCCACCTGATCTGACGATGATGGAGCCCCCTGGAAGAACAGGGAGGAAGCTCGCCCCCGACGAGCTTCGATCGAGAAGCTTGGGCTCCTCCAGGGCTCTCCCGCGTATCTGAGGTGGTCTGCACGTAGCTGGAAGCCTCCCGCGTCGGCCGGCGGTCTTCTCATGGCTCCTGGAGGTCCGAGGCGCTGGGACGAGGTCGGGGAAGAATGGGACCTCCAAGGAACCTCTTCTTGGCTTGATTTGAGCCCAGATGGGCTTCTTTCGTCGCTGGACCTGCATAGGAAGAACCGGGGGAGCGAGGGCGTCCTCCTCGACCCGGGGTTATGAAGCTCTGCAGCGAAATGGAGTGAGGCGGAGGGGCTCCGACGAACGGCGGAGGTGGAGCCCCAATTCGCGAAGACCAGAGGTCCTCGGTTGAACAAAGGTGATAGATTGATGGAGAATGTGATGGGGATCGAAATGGGGTGCACGAGGCGGTCGGATACGGTCGGGTTCACATTGAAGAAGTCGCCGGAGCGGAGCTCCAGTGAACTTCGAATTTTTGATTTTACGCTAAGCTGATCGACTAAGGACTAAACTAACTACTGGAATTAAAAGCTAACATTAAATCCTAACTAAAATGCATAAAAAGGACAGCTCTTATACCTGGGGGCCACCAGGGAGCAGGACGGACGCCGGAGCTCCACCGCGACAAAATTCTCCTTCCTCCGGCCGATTCGAGGCGCTGGAGCACTCCCCCTATCACGAGGAACATCCCAGGAACGAAATCAAGGCTTAAGGTTGGATTAAAATTGGCCAAATTCGAGGAAGGAAGCAGAGCTACTTATTTATAGACATTAGCATGGAGTCTTATTGACCGGCGATTATTGCATGATCCAATGAGTATCATCTTGATCCAAATTATCGACGGGTATCAGTGATGATCAGAGATCAATTCTTGTGAGGAAGCGAGCTCGATCGATGGACGAGATGGCCGTAAAAAAGGGATGAAAATCGGGGAAAAGACGGTTCAGAGGCGCCAGAGCTTGGATGGGACAGTTGACCAAGCGGTCAACGAGGGCTGCCGCCCCATTGGTCCACGTCGGCCGCTAAACGCCAAAATAAGAAATCTTATTAGAAATTGATTTATTTGACATAGTAAATGATTTTATTATTTTTTTCTTATAAAAAAAATGTATTATTTCATCTAGTATTTATTTATGATTTTTATTGAATTTTTCGAAGTGTTTATTATAGTTTTATTTGAATAATGTGTATATGTATGTATTTACATGTATTTTGTATCTTTTAATTTTTTATTTGTTTATTTTATTTTTTTTATTTTATTATTTTATTGGCTTATTTTATAAATTTATAATTAATTTTTGTGAGTATAAAGATATTTTTATTTAATTTTTATGAGTTTATTTTCATTTTTAAATAAATAGGTATATGTATATGTAGGTGTTCTTATAGGTGTTTTACCTATGTATTTTGTATACTTAATTTATTTAATGTATTTTCTTGATTTTTATTTTGGATTTACATTTTTAATGAATTATGTATAATGTATACATTATTATAAAAATATAAAAGAATAAAAGAATAAAAGAATAAAGTCCTTTTTATTTATATATAGATGGATAACATAGGTCTTTTGTCTATGAATTTTATAGACTTATTTTATTTTACAAATTCTTTTTTGTTTTCTTTTACTTTTAATATGTACATGTATTATATACATTATTTACAAGATTCTAAAAATATAAATTTGTTGCAATAATGAATAATGAATATATGGAATATTTTAATCAATACTATATACAAGGAGGGCCAAAAACCTAACTTTTGCAGATGGACTCCAAAAATTATGAAACCAATTTTATTAAAGACTTCTTGGAAAGCTATATACAATTAAAGGTGAGTTTGGGTGATTTGGAGTTTTTATTTGCAAGATATGGGTCTGTGAAGTTGAGATTTTGGCTTTTTATTCTGTGTATAAAATGTACACTGAGTATTATTTTTACACAAACTTAATTTTGTATTTTTATTTATATTATTATCTACAACTTTCATGAGCACAGTTTCTTTATTTGATGAATAAATAATTATGTACAAAATAGGTGTAAAAAATACATAAATAAATGCATGAATAAATGAGGTATTTATTGTACGCTGGCCCTTATCTCCCCCTAATTTATTCCTTGTTGACCAATACCATGCTGGCCTTGGTCTCGGGGTTTGGGTCATAAAATATTTACAATATTTTATTCCTTTTTCTTTTCTCCTCTTTATTTTGTAATTTTGGCATTAAAAATCTTATTTAATGTGTAATTGATACAATGAATCATGAATGCTATTATGTACAATTTGATGCTATTTACATGCATTTGCTGGGGTTTTTGAGGCCAAAATGATAGAATAAAGGTGATGAAATGGAGATTCATCAACCTTCCTTTTTCTTTTTTCTCTCTTTTAATGGGCTCCTCCTCCCTCATTCAAACTTGATCAATCTTTGGTGGAGAGGAGCCCGATTTCCGAGAGATTTCTTGTTGAAGAGGGTCCTAGCCTCCGATCCAGTCGCTGACAGCGACTTGAGCTTCGTCGAGGCCATCATGGCGTGTCCGAACCCCAAGGTGAGATCCACTTTATTTCCTGTCTTTTCCTAGGTTAATCGTAGGTTTAATTTTGCGTAGGTGTAGTGAGTAGTTTTTAGATTAAAAATCATAAAATTTCACCGCACTTTGATCCGCCCCCGACACCAATTTTTCATCTCAACTTCTCGATCCCCACATTGTTTTTTCTACCTCACGCGATCTTCCACCTCCGGTCACGCACGGTGACCGGAGCCACGGATCTATTCCATCGTCTCACAAGATCTGCTCATTCACCAACTTCATTCTATTTATAAATAAATTAAAAATTTTGTATCTTGTTTTCTAATCCTTGTTTTTGCAGGATACAATAAAAAATAATAAATAAATTTTTTGTTTCTCTCATCTTTGTTTTGCAGGGCAAAATAAAGAAAAATGCATATCTCTATTTTATCTAACATTTGTGTTGTAGGAAAATCAAAATAAAAATACCATAAATAAAAAAAATTCCTTTTTATATTTTTGTTTGCATCTGTTGTTTTAAAAAAAAGCACAAAAAAGTATATATACATTTTTTTAACAATTCTCTGTAGGTTGCATAAAAATAAAAACAAAAAAATAAAAAAAATAAAAAAAATCTCAACCGCCTGCACGCCCTCGCCGCTCTCCAGGGTGACGCCCGCGCCGCTCGTGGTCGAGCCCTCCAAGCGGCCGCAGCACCCCCGGCGGCGCCCAGCGCGGCCCCCTGCACCCTTCGTGCTCGATCCAACTCCAGAAGGCCACGCCTCCACGCATCCCCCCGCACCCCCACACCCCCGCACGTGGCCTCCTCCTCCGCGCGGCAGTCGCGCGCAGCCTCCGTGCCGTCCGAGACCTGCCAACGGCGCGAGGGCGGCACCTCCCCTGCGTTCCCTCCTGCGACCCAGCAGCTGCTGCGCCGACCCCGCGACCTCCTCCGTTGATGCGGGCCCTCACGGCAGTGCCGCCCGTGCCTCCTCCACACTAGCACGGAGCCCCATCAGCCCTCCGCCAGAACCTCCCGCGACCTCGCCGCGCTGATCCCGCCGCCTAGATCTCCACTGTACGCTCCCCGCGGCCCGTGCCTCCGCAGCCCTCCATCCGCCGCCACGGGCTGCTCCAGCCTCCCCCGACGCCGCCTCTCCTCCAGAGCCGCGCGTGACCCCCACGCATCCAGCTCGCGCCCTTCCTCCGCGCATCCGCCGACCGTGCTTCGACCTTTCCTTGTGGCGGCGGCAGCCCCTGGCTTGCCTCCCCTTTGCTTTTGAGAAGAAACCCTAGGAAGGGTTTTGACGATTAAAATTAAAAAGAGGGGATTGGCAAAAGTACAAGTTCGCCCTCGGGAGTTTCGATATTTATAGATATGTCCCTGCTCTTCAAAAGAAAAATCATGTGACGTGCACACGCGTTTTGGGTAAAATTGCGAGATACTTCCCTCTGTTTATTTAGTTTATATTTTGTTAGAAAACATTTGAAGATTACATTTCAGCCCCCGCATTTTCAGACTCCTGATATGGTATTCTTCATTGTATAAAATTTTCGTCATTTTTCACTGCAATTTGCTATAATTAAAAAATAAAAAACAACGTCTTTTTCCTTATTAGAACTTTTAAAATTCATAAAAATTCATAAAATAGTCTAAAAATTCCATAAAAATTTCTGTAGTTGTATTTTGTTGTATTTAAATTTCTATCCAATTTTTGTGCATTTTTCATTTATAAAACTCAAAAAAATTGCAAAATATGACAAATCTTATAAAAATTGTAGAAAATTATAAAAAATCCAAAAACAGTGATTTCAGTTCCTGAGTGTAGATATTGTCTTTTAGTTTATGTTAAAAATAACTTTCAGGAGTTTTGAGTATTTAAAGAATTTTAAAATTGAAAAATACTCTTGGCTATGAATAGTCTCTTTGTTTTACATTGTCTCATTTTTATAAAATAATAAAAACATCAGAAAAATCCTAAAAAATTATCAAAAATATTTTAAGATATATAAAACACAAAAACAATTTCTTTAGAGTTTTCTGTATATTTTTGATCATTTGGAAAAATATAAAAAAGTGTGTATTGTGTGTTTTTATCACTTTTATTCATTTGTGCTTATTCAAAAAATACAAAAAAATAAAAAATTCAAAAACCACTAAAAAATTAGCTTGGAAATCTGACTATTTAGTTTTTAAATCGTGCTCCTTGTGTTCGACCCTGGTCGTTATACCATGTAAAAAGAATAGCGAAAAGCCGCTTACATTGTTTTCTTGATTTATCCTTTTTAAGTGGTTCATTTATTTTCCGTTGACCGAATTGATCGATTAAGGACAACGACATTGTGTTTTATTTTCTACCTTAGTCGCATCGATTTTTATCTCATCAGAATGGCGTCGTTGCCGGGGAGCACGGCTTTGTAGTCATTTTTCTATTTTTTCTCTCTATATTATAATTGTTTTCTGACCTTCTCTCTCTAATTTTTGTGCGAGGTACTGCGTGGACGATTTGGAGTTTATATTTTGAGGACCCGCATAGGAAGAAGAGCATGGAATTGAAGAAGATTTTTTTAGAGAGAACAATAAATTTTGTAATAATTTAGGACTTTGGACCTTTGGACTTGAACCATTATTCAGGGTCTATTTCGCCAAGTGTCGGTGCACTTGGGGGACCTCACCGCTATTTTTCACCGGTTTTGTTTTTTTACATTTTTTTTATTTCTCGCGGTTTTGAGCCCCTAGCCTTAGGATTTTTGCTTGACTGTGACATAATAAATAGGATCCAAATACTTTAATAACATTGCCTGTATCTATAGCTCGGTAATTGAACCAAGAATAAAAATCTAAAAAAATAGTCGATCCACTACCTTCAAGCCTACGCGCCACAACCCATCCTGCCAAGCGCTGCTCCTGAACTCGATTTGTCGAGAGGAGGAGGGGTGAGCCTAGACCGGACCTTTGGATCGGAGGCTGGTGGTCGACTAGACGTTCTTTCAAGTAGAACTGCTGCTTAGGGCTCGTATTTCCGCTCGCATCATTTAGTTAGTTTACATTTTGTATTTAATTTATGCGCGGATCATTTTGCATGTAGAGTGCTGGAGTAAGTTACGCATTTTCTATCTCTGCATGCATCATCGTTTTTGACCGTGCATTGGCTTTTTCGACTTCCTCCCCTTGTTTCTTGGACGCAAATCAATCAAAGAGGAAATCAAAAAGCCCGTTAGGCGTTATCATTGAAAATATCCAAAAAAAATCAAAAAAATCAAAAATTAAAAATTGGGACTACTAATTGAACTTGACTCTAAAATTAAACGTAATTGACCACTTCATTGTATTGGGAGAGCAATCCCCTCATTGTCTGTGTTTTTAATTGCTCACGTACACACTAAGGAGTAGTGCCCAAATCCTACTTAAGCCTCCTAAGTGTTTGTACAACTTTATCTTCTCACTAAACTCTAAAATTGAAAAGATAAAAGACCAAATCTCACGGTCTTCACTTTGTGTTGAGTTGGTGAACTGGGGGTTTGCTTTGTGTATTGAATGTCTTTGGTGTGAGTCATTTACAATAATCTTCCTGGATCATTAGCAGTCACCTTTTCCTCCCTCTCTTCTATCTATCTATCTCTCTCCCACCATCTATCACCCTCTCTCTTCTTTCCCACCTTCTATCTATCTCTCTTTCTACTCTCCCACCCTCCCGCCCTTCATTTCTCTCTCGTCACGATGGGTCACTTTCCATTCCAGCCGAAATTTACGGCTTCTTCATTTCACACCCATCACTCACGTCCACTCTCTTGGGAGGTCGGAACCCCGATCATCTTCTCCTTTCATTTGCTCGACTCTTTTTGCAAACCAATCAATAAAAGTAGTTTCACTCCTTTTTATTCTATTATGTGAGTGTTTCCACTCATTGTAGAATGGATCGATTTCAGGTACTTGTTTCAACACATACAACTGGGCTAATCGTCGATCTGTATCAGACATGGGTAGGAGGATTGTCTTGTTAAGTGCTCGTCCTTGAATCTCAAATATAGAAAGCCGATCATCATCAAACTCATTGTAAGGAGCATCATTTCTTTCAAGACATTTGAAACGATGATCCTCACTTTCGATGTACATTAGTCAAAAGGTTATGCATTCTTCAACGAGGTATCCCTCTACAATTGATCCTTCCGGCTTAGATCGATTTAAAACATAATCCTTCAGTTTTTAAGAAACCTCTTAATAGGATACATCTATCGGAATTGTACAGGACCACCAAGTCTTGCTTCATCTGTCAAATGAACGATCAAGTGCACCATCACATCAAAAAAGCTGGTAGAAAGAGTCGTTCTAACTTACAAAGCGTCTCAACAACTCTTGCGTTCCACTTCTCCAAAAGGTTTGCATCAAGTGCCTTACCACAAATTATCTTAAAATACATACCTAACTCGGTAATAGGTTCAACAACATATTGAGGTAACAAACCACGAATTGCAAGAGGAAAAAAGACCTGCATGTACACATGGCTATCATGACTTTTGAGCCCACTAATTTTCTTTTGCACATGTTTCACCTGCATGTACACATGGCTATCATGACATTTTCCGTAGGTTTCACATGTAAATGTTTACGAATTCCAAGTTGTTGTAGATCTTTTCGTGTTTTAATAGTATCCTTTGGAGAGTCTGTGAGGTTAAACATATCCAAGATGTTATCCATGACATTCTTCTCAACGTGCATTACATCAAGATTATGATGAATGTTCAATTCTTTCCAATAAGGCAATTCCATGTAAAATATGCTCTTTTTTTCTGAATCCTACACTATGTAAATCTTTCAAATCCTTTTTAAAAGTCTTCCCAAGTCTGATATCTTTCAACTGTAGCAACTTTTCCATCACCACATGACCTGATTGCCGTATAGAATATGTTCTTAGAACTCTATCTGGAAATCACGCTGATGGACGACAAGACTTTCCATCAAAGTCATCCTTATGTATACTATTCCTCCATCGATGTGATACGGGAAGAAATCTATGGTGTCTCAAGTAACATATTTTCTTACTCTCATTTAAGCGAAGATGGTGCGTATGTTTCCTGCAAACAGGACACACAAACTTCCCTTTTGTACTCCAACCGGAAAGATTGCCATACGCTGGAAAATCATTAATCATCCATAATAATGCCCCACGCAAAAAAATGATTGCTTTGATTGTGAATCAAATGTTTCCACACCTTGATCCCGTAATAACTTCAACTCATCAATGAGCGGCTATAAATAAACATCTATTGCATTTCCTGGCGCTTTTGGCCCCGGAATCAACAATGTTAACATCATGAAATTTGACTTCATACACATCCATGGAGGTAAATTGTACATAACAACAACCACTGGCCATATAGAATATGATGGAAACATTGTCTTAAAAGGATTGAAACCATCACTTGCAAGTCCTAACCAGATATTCCATCCATTCTTAGAAAAATCGGGAAAGCAATCATTAAATGATTTCCACTCAATTGAATCTGCTGGATGCATAAGTCCATCCTTTGAATGACTGCAGGGTTGGACAGGTTTGGGTTGGGTAGGGGTACCCCTGTGAATAGTAAACTGTGAGGAGGAGAACCATGTTTGGTTGGAGGGGTAACCCGGGTTGGGCCAAGCCAACCCTGTCCAACCCTCCAACCAAACAGGCCCTTATGTTGCCAAGTCATCCATTTGGTTGTTCTATTTGACATGAATAATCTCTGTAATCTTGGGATCAAAGAAAAGTAACGCAATACCTTATTTGGTATTAGCTTTGAGCGTGAGTCACCAACTTTATCGCATTTATATCTGGATACACCACTGTACGGACAACTATCCAAATTCTTATAAGCATCTCGAAAAAGAATGAAATCATTCGGACATGCATCAATCTTCTCAGATTGAAGTCCTAACTTTCGAAATTCCTTTTTTGCATCCCGCCAACTATTAGGGAATCCATCCTTTGCCTCTAATAATTATCTTATGAATTCAAGAATATCATTCATACAAATTGAGGTCAATCTGTGCCTGGCCTTGATTCGGAATAATTCTAATAAGAACTTCAACCTAGACATCTTATTCCCTCAGACTATCGGTTCTTTTACATCTTTCAAAAATGTGAAGAATTGACCACTATCCTCTTTCAATTCAACAAGATCATGATCACGATCAAGAACATCTTCCATGAATTCAGCTTCATTTGGTTGTCCACTACTTTCAAACTTAAAACCTCCATCTAATGATGAGGATGTCTCCGTAAATTCCTCACCACGAACCGTCCAGTTGATAAAAAAAGGAATAAAAGTCCCACCAGCCATTGATAATTACATGCTCTAACACGGTATCCCTTTCTTGTAAGTATCCATTCAAACATTTCTTGCATGGACAAGGAATCATCTCATAGTTTGCTCCTTTCCGAAATCTCTTTCGGTCAATGTGAAATGCACACTCTAGCCATGTCAGAACTCCAGCTTTGTACGAAGGATAATCCATCCTTCGCTTCGTTCACCATGACTTATCCATGCTTAAGACCTTATAAGAAAATAATAAATGTTAGAGACTGATGTAAGAGCTACTACTATATTTGCAACGATAAGAACTAGACGAGTGAAGGTGTAGATAACATGAAGAATTAATGAATGTAGTTGATCGTGATTAGTGGTTAGTTTAGCGAATTCCCGTGTAATAGATGGAACTCAATTAGTCTTGATCCTGTCATTATTAATGAAGAGAACCTGACTATCCCTGACCGCATCATTGGAGATCGAGAATTGGTACAAGGTAGGCGCCAACAACATAAGATCGCCAACTTGTCCGGTGACATCGGAGGAGCTCTGGAGCACTGATGTGATATTGAATATAGTTCATCATAGAACCATCAATGAATGGCACCTCAGGAATGAACCTACTCAACTTAAAATCGTGCGAAACTCCATAATCATAGTACAAATGATATGTAATCAAGAATTATATGAGCACACTAATGAAAACAACCATAATACAAATGCCAATCCTAATCATAGTGGAAAGACCAAAACCCAACCACCACTCCACACTTGAGAGGAAATGATAAGGTGCAAGTTGAGAATGAAACTGACAGGGTGAGACTCACCAATGCCCCCTTTATTTATTGCAAACTTACTAATCTATGACCTCCTTGTAGACATAATCAGAAGTCATTCAACAGAATCAACGAACTGATCATTCTTCTGCATACTTTCCATCCTCAATAATTGGATTTTAGATTGTAAAAATAATCTTTAAATCTTTAACTTATCACATGCAGGCATTGAATGAGTCGAGCAACTATAATAATAGGAAGGCGTCAAACCAAACACAGCCATCTATTTCTGATTTCCACACTTTTAGCTCAACTTATTAGATTGCTTAACAGATAACTTGTTTCTATTTTATTTCATTATAGTTTCAGCAGCCAAATTGAACTGTAATAATCTGATTGGCATTTAAGTCAGCAATATTCCTTGAAAAAGATGGGGTGGAATGCCCATGACACAAATTGAGGGGGATTATATGGCCCACCCTACCAATGATTGCCGAAGGAATGAAAGAAGGAATCAGAAGATAAAGGCTCACATTATCATGATAAGAATGGGAAGAAAGAAGATGGATAGGAAAGGGATGTGTGGGTGGGAATCAAATGTTAATCCTCCCATGCCTAAGCCAATCACATTGTGCCATGTGTCAGATAAACAATTGTATTTACTTGGACGTCGCATGCTTTTTAGGGAAAAAGTTTGAAAATATCACGGAATTATTGAAGGCGAATCTATTTGCAGCTCTCATTGGTATGCTCTGTTGGGCAAGTAAGAAATCTTGTAAGAACAGTAACAAAGGCAAGGACGGTGGAAGGTCTATCGAGCTCGATGTAAACGCAACTCCTGCCAAGTTTTAATATCTGATATTTTACCCACTGAAGGTTTAAATATAACAATATATATATATATGAAAATATAAACATTTTTCAAACACCTTTACTTCGAAACAGATCAACCCATCTGTAAGTTTTGAATTATCAAACTAATCACCAAAGTCTGGAATATACAGAGTAACTGCACTCTTAAAAGACACCTTAAGCATTGCGGAATGAACTTTCTCCTTGTATCTCATTTTGAAAGTCGGGATCTATCATTATACCTATCATTTCCATCTCAAGCTATTTAATTGAGGTATTCCTATTTTTGTAATTATGTCACTATAATATATATATATATATATATACAGGAAAGGGAAGCTGCTCCGTGGAGCAGCTAAGCTGGTTGCTCCGTGGGGCAATTCCCCCCCCCTTTTATTTTTTTTTGAAATTTTTTCCATGTATATTCATCTATATATTTTTCCTATATGTCATTCAAATTTCGTGAGAAACGGAGACTCTTATACCCTCCATCTAGACCGGTTAATTTTTAACGGTCTGAAATTTGTTGTAATCTACGCCTTTTAGATGGATGGCAACAAATGTGCTTAACCCGGATTTGAACTGTTTTAGTTCAACAAATGTGCTTAACCCGGATCAATTAAGTGAGTATAAATAGATTAAAGGTTGTAATTTTAGAACCACTTGGTTGAATGTGAACAATAATGTGCGGCGTATGTCATCCGTGCGACACCTCTAGCAATACAAAACCTTTTTATAATGAAACAATTCTTAGCACCGTTTGGAGGAGAAACGAATCTCCGAAGAAGATGAACCTCGATTGGAAATCCCTCGCGAGCGGCGGAGGAAGAAGATGCACCTCAGGTGGCGGTGAGTCCCCCGCGGAATCCGAGCGGCATAAGATGAAGGCCCTCGTTCGATGTCGTTCTCTCCTCCTCTCCGTCTCTCTCGCGGTGGGTTTTTGCGGGGTAGGGGAGGCGGCGAGGGTTTCTCCGTCTCTCTCGCGGTGGGTTTTTGCGGGGTAGGGGAAGGCGGTGAGGGTTTGTGGGGAGAGGGAAAGGGGAAAGAGAGGCGGGCGTTTTTGGGGGAAAGGCCAGGGGTTTTTTATGATAGAAGCTCATTTACGGCAGTTGTAAATAACAGCCGACAATATGTATATAATGTTTATACGACGGATAAATTTAAAACCGCTGCAAATGTCAAATAATTAGCGGTAAATTCTATAACCGCTGCATATGCTATGTCGAAAATATCCAAGATTTTAGTAGTGAGAGTTTTAGATGTGAGACTATTTTTGGGAGTATGGATGTTACAACTTCCCACACTTATATTCGCAACGTCCTCGTTGCAACATGGCCTATCAGTTATTCCCAGTGACAATGGCAGTTGCATGCTACGGATATCCATTTCCTCCTATATATTTGTAGGGATGGGTCCACCTCTTAGTTATCCCTTTCCACCATTAGAGGTGGCTTTGATATCATTTGTAACGTCCCAGGCTTAGATCTTCAGTCAGTTATTGAAGAAAATTAGACCTGGCAGCTAGTTGGTTTCAGACCCAATGGATCCATTGACAACCACCCAAAATGCTTAAAATCAAGTTGCCAAGTAGTAATCCCCACCACTTATAACCCACTCTCACACTTTGTGAGTTTTAGATGTTGCACCATGTTTTGACGGTTGAGGTGTTGCAACCTCTCCTACTTATATTCGCAACGTCCTCATTGCGACATGTCCTATCACTTATTCCCAGTGATAGTGGCGGTTGCACGCTCCCGGCTTAGGTTCATTCGGGTATCCCTTTCCACTAGCAGAAGGAACCTGCCCTGATACCGTTTGTAACGTCCCGGGCTTAGGTCACATATCCGTTATCGAGGAAAACTGGCCCTGACAACTTGTTAGGTTCGGGCCTAAATGGATCCGTTGACAACCATCCAAAATGTTTAAGCCCAACTTATCAAGTAGTAATCCCCACCTCTTATACCACATTCTCACACTTTGTGAGTTTTAGATGTGAGACTATTTTTGGAGGTATGGGTATTACATTATTGTTGTTGTATTACAATGTTATATATTATATGTTTGTCAAATTAAACTATTTTGTCAATATATATATATTATACTTTTTGTAATTATTTCTCTATACAAACTGAGGCTTATGCCTCGAGGCTACACTTCACCACCATGAAAAATGCCTCATTTCATCTTTCATTTTTCAAACCTTGGGTGCAACTAGGTGTTAATGATGCATATTTTCCTTTGCTCTTTCTTGTGGTGTATAAGAAGATAAAGAAATCACCAATACTTTCTGACAGCAAGCAAGGTCTGTTGCCTTATAAAATTGTGTATTTTCTGAGGAACAAGAGGAGTGACAGGAAAATATGTTTATGAGATTTTTTTCTTTAATGTTTTCTTTGGTAAATGGTTGTTTCACTGATTTTCTATAAAAACATTTGATCTTGGGATTTTAATATTTCATTAAATTTCGTCTGCCAAAAAGATTTGATCTTTGTTTGCCAGCAACATGTGCTAGACCAGATCCTACATCCATTTATTGAGTCGATATTGTGTACTGCGGTAGGAGCATCTTCAGCTAACAAGCAACTGGCATCAATACTAGATTTTGGTACAGTTGAGATCATAATACACGTGAACAAGGACACTGCTAGTAGCTTCATCATAGATGAACCTATATAAAATTTAATCATATGCATAGTAAACATATTGAAAGATCACTTATGCAATATATATGTCTTCACCTTGGTCTTAACATCGTAGGTCAGATTGCATATATTGATGTACTAGCTATATCGACCCTGACAGGAAGACTGTGAGGTTTATATAGAAAAAAATGTTCAGGAGATTTTTCTTCTAGCATGTGAGACAGAGTTGGGATTTAGTGTGAGACAATGTTGATTTATAGGTAACTGAGAATCCGAAATGAACCTAAGCAATTGAGGTACTTTGCCACTATTTTGGTTGGTATATATAAGATATTTTTTATTATATTCATATGAATATAGATGTGTGCACTTGGTAGCTTTCATACGAAATTTGATAAGTTTGCTAAATCACTTTTTAAGAAAGACTATTCACATATTTAGGTATCAGTAATCATCTTATGTAGTATAGTTTGTAGAAGAGGTTTATTGACATATGTCCACTAGGTGAGTCTACAATAGTAAATGGATATATTCATCCAATAAGCATTATATTACAAGGAATATGCTAATTATCAAATAAGGTTTCAACATAGATCTTATAGTATCACAAGAGGAATGAATGGTCTTGATCACAACCATTGGATAGTGCCTTCCATTGATTTGTATGAATTTATTTTTATGTGCGCTTATGCATTTTGTTCTTTGTTTTTTTATTAAAAATAGACTCTATTTTAGATGAAATTGCATGGGACATGATATTTTAAAATTCGGGTCATTAGGGCTCTATCCTCTGCACTTCTTCCACTTTCCTCTCACACGTCAAGATGAGGCTTGACTAGAGAAGAGAGAAATGTCTGAGAGAGCCTCTAATTGACTAGAGAATCAGATAGATGGTCTTCCCAAATGAAGGATCTGAGATGAGGAAAAATAGATTATCTGGGAGGGTCGAGACGACGTGAAGGGTGTCTAGCCCCAATGATCTCAGAGAAAAAGGCCACACAACGAAAAGAAAGAAAGTTGTGGTGAGAAAGAGAGCGCCGAGCTGAATTAGACTAAGAAAGTTTTGTCGGGTAATGATAAGCTAAATAGAATGCCTATCGTCTTCCTGATGCTTTCTTCTCGCTCGATGTCTACTAAACGAGCCTTCCTTTAATCGATCAGCAAGTCGTCTGGCTCAAGGGTGGAGTCAAATTAATGAAGTAAATTGTCCAAGCCCCTTGATCTTGCTTGGGACCCTTTCCGACTTCGTCTACCTATGATTCTACTATCTATTTTTCTAACACTATATAAAGTTGGCTTTTGATAATATTTCTGATGCTCCCACCCATATAGTTTGGAAATATTCTCAATGTTTTTAGACTCCTCACCAATATAGTTTTATTTAGAACTAATGTTGTTCTAAAAATATTATCTTCACTTACTTATTTTCCATTTAAAAAATCTATAACATATACTAATAGTGGATTTTCCCAAATCCATTGCCTTCTCCTGACACGTGGCACATCCTATATTTACCCCTCCCATTCTCCAACTCGTATCACCGTTCCACTCTCTTTCCCCCTCTCATCCATTTACTCTCCCTCTCCTCTCCATCCACGTGGTCTTTCATTTTTCTTCTCACTCTCTCCCCCCACTTTCTCTCTCTCCCCCATATTCTCTCCCCCCATTCCTGCCTCTTTCTATTTATCTTTTTTTTGTATTATTTCTCCTCTCTCCATAATCTCTCACTCCCTCTCTTTCTATCTCCATCAATTCACATTTTATATTTAAAAAATTTTCTCTTTTTAAATTTAAAAATATATTAATATGAATTAAATATATATTAAAAAATTCTTTTAAAAGTACTATTTTCCTTTTAAATCTACTATTTTGAAAAAAAATACAATTTTTTTAAAACTACTATTGATATCATTCATATGTAATAATTTTTAAGTAGTAGATTATTTATATAAAATGAATCCTTCAAAATAAACTAATTTTGAATATTCTATTGCATGAATATTATTCTTTATAACATCTTATTAACTCATGATTATTTTTTTATAATAAGTTCCAAATCATCTATAAGACATAATTAACTTATTCTTATAACATTCGATATTTGAGTATTAAATATTTAAAAGTTTAATAAATACTTTGCATTTTATGGACTGTTTCGTAAAAATATGAGTTAAAACTACGCCTGGACCGTTGGCTCTGCGGGTGGGATTCTTATCGCCTGGAAGGGCTCTGTCTTTGCTCGTCGTGGGGAGCTGAAAGGGACGCATACCCTTTCGGTTCTCCTGGAGTGCCTTCGTTCTGGGACGCAGCTGGTGTTCTCCTGAGTCTATGGTCCGTGCCAGAGCTCGGAGAGGGAGCGGCTTTGGACGGATCTGCGGGAGGTAAGTGGGGCTTTCCCGGGGATCCCGTGGCAGGTGGGGGGAGACTTCAACGTCACCTTGCTCTCAACTGACCGGCCGAGATTGCGGGGCGGACAGGACCCCGGTTCTGAGAGCTTCGTGGAGGTGGTGGATTCGATGGAGCTGGAGGTCTTGGATGCGACGGACACCAGATACACTTGGCGTAGCACCAACTCCCGGTCGCGCATCGATCGGTTCCTGGCGTCGTCTGAGCTTCTGGAGGTCTTCCCGCTCTCGTTCGTGACGGTCAGGCCGCGCTCTTGGTCTGATCACACGCCTATCCTTTGGGACTCCGGGGATACTGACCACGTGCGTGGTTACTTCCAGTTTGAGAAGGCTTGGCTGCTCGAGGATGGGTTTCGTGATTTGGTGTCGTCGCACTGGACCTCGGTTACCACGGCTGGCTCTGCTACGGTCCAGTTTGTAAAGAAGCTGAACTCACTACGATCCGGGTTGTGCACTTTCAAGAGGGAGTCCAGAGAGTCGCGTCGCGCGGCTAGGGCATAGGCAGAGGGGGTGGTCACCCTCTACGACAGGTTGGAGGACGAGCGACCCTTGCTGGAGGAGGAGCTGGGTCTGCGGGCTGAGGCGCAGAGGCGGATCCTCGTCGATGACAAGAAGAGGGCCATCGAGTGGAGGCAACGGTCGAGGCATAGGTGGCTTAAGGAGGGGGACGCAAACACGGCCTTCTTCCACAGGGTGGCCAACGGCAGGCGGAGGGAGAACTGCATCAGATCGTTACTCATTGATGAGGAGACGGTGGAGGGGAATAGGGAGCTTGGGAGGGCAATTGCGGATCACTTTTTCAGGCTCTCCGCTAGGGGTGGTGACCGGCACTGGCGCTGGTCAGGCTCGGGGGCGGTGCGCCTTTTTGATGCCCATACTGCTAGCCTGATCCTCCCTGTCACTTTGGAGGAAGTTAAGGCGGCTGTCTGGAATCTCAACGGAGATGGCGCTCCGGGTCCGGATGGTTTCCCAATCTCATTCTACAGGGAGTTCTGGGACTTGGTTGGCGTCGAGGTGCTGGCGGTGGTGGCTGAGTGCTGTCAGGGCAATTCGGGTTTCGAGCGGCTGAACAGGGCGTTAGTGATGCTCATTCCGAAGACGGCGGGGGCCAGAAGAATCGAGGACTTTAGGCCGATCGCGATCTTCAATGCGTTGTACCTTATTGTTGCCAAGGTGTTTGCTATTAGACTGGGCAGGGTGCTTGAGCACTTCATCGCTCCAACTCAGACCGCGTTTGTTCCTAGGAGACAGATCGCGGACATCCTGGTTGTCGCCTCTGAGATTATTGCGGATTTGAGGAGCGGACGACAGGCAATGCTTTGGAAGGTCGACTTCACTAAGGCTTTCGACACGCTGGACTGGCGTTTTCTTTGGGCGGCGTTGCACAGGAGGGGCTTCCCTGGGCTCTGGATCACCTGGATGAAGCGCTGCATAACCACGGCCTCCCTTTCGGTCTTTCTCAATGGGCGCCCGGAGGGTGGTTTTTTCCAGCCACAGAGGGGGGTGAGGCAGGGCTGCCCTCTCGCCCCTCTCCTCTTTATCATCGCGGCGGACGTCCTTGCTTGTATGGTTGATAGAGTGCAACGGGAGGGCCTAACGAGCGGCTACACGAGAGGTGACTTGAAGATACCGCTTCTTCAGTATGCTGGCGACACCATATTCTTCATAGAGGGGGGCGTCGAGGAGGCTAAGGGCATGGCAGTGACTCTGGAGCTTTTCAGTGACATGTCCGGGCTGCGGCAGAACAGCAACAAATCAACTATGGTCCCTTTCAGCATGTCTGAGGATCTGACCGCCTCATGTGGATCGGTGCTAGGCACCGCGACCTCGGCTCTCCCCATTCACTACCTGGGCCTGCCGTTGAACCTCGGGAGATCTAAGATGGCGGACTAGCTTCCCCTCGTGGAGCGCGTGGAGGGGCGGCTCGCGGGGTGGAAGGCGGCGGTACATTCCAAGGGTGGTCGCCTGGTGCTCCTGAAGGCGGTGCTGTCCTCCATGCTGATATACTTCTCCACCACAAGGCTCATGCATGCGGGCATCAGGAGGAGGCTGGAAAGACTGATGAGGAGGTTCCTGTGGGATAAGAACGGCCAGGGTACTGGGATGCACCTTGTTAGCTGGGAGGAGATAACGTTGCCGAAGTGTGATGGGGGGCTTGGGATCCATCGGTTGGGCGAGTTGAATGAAGCACTGATGCTGAAGTGGGTTTCCAAAATATGGGGAGGAGGGGAAGACCTCTGTTGCACGCTCCTGCGACAGATTTACGGAGCTGGTGGGATGCCGCCTGTGGGGGGTGCAGCGGTGAGCTCACGGGGGAGGAGGTCCTCGCCATTCTGGAGGGAAATTCTGTCGCTCACTGACAACTTCCGGACGCTATTCAGGCCTGCACTTGGGGATGGCCTTCTTTTCACCTTATGGAGGGACGACTGGACTGGTGAGGGGGAGCTCTCCCTTTGCTTCCCTCGATTGTTTGCGCTGGCGGCGGACCAGGATGTTCGGGTTGCTCACTGCTGGGTTGACGGTAATTGGTTGCCGGCTTTTCGTTCGAACCTCTCCGATCGGTGCCTTGAGGAGCTTTTGCGGATGATTGACTCGCTTCGGGAGGCACCGGGGCCCTCTTCGGGGCGTGACCATTGGGTTTGGCGTGGCGGTTCCTTCTCTGTACGGAAGGCTTACTCGGCGATCTGCAGGCCTCTGCCCTCTTTATCTTCGGAGGTGGTGAGGGACTGTGCTTTCTTCTGGGGGTTGGGTCTTCCGGTGAAAGTTGCATTCTTTTTCTGGTTGTTCAGACGGAAGAGACTCATGACACGGGACCGCTGTGCTAGACTTCTGGGCATTAATTCCAATAGATCCCTGTTGTGCGAAGGGGAGACTGAGACTCCGGACCATCTCTTTTTTTCGTGCCCTTCGGTGATCCCTGTCTGGGGGGACCCGAGTCTGGGATGGGTTGAGAGGGCGAGCGTTGAGGTTTTTTGCAGGGAGTTAGTTGCGGGCAGGCAACGACCAAGATTGGAACTCTTGCAGCCTCTTGCGTTGGTTTGGTCTATCTGGTTGTCTAGGAATGACTTGCTTTATTCTAGCCAAAGGTTCTATAAAAAAAATGTTTGTGTTCGTGCGTCGGGGTTGTTGCGCTCTTGGGTTGTCTAGAGTGCTTCCTTTGTATCTTTCTCGTTCTTTCGTTTTTGCTTCGCTTTAACCTTTTAATATATATGGGGTGAACGCCTCTGATCGTGTCCCCCTTTTCTGGCTCAAAAAAAATATGAGTTAAAATAGATTTGTTTTAACAAATTATTCTAAGTCTTTCATTATTTCTTCTTTTATGTTATATAACTTTCTTATTTCCTTAAAATTTATCTGGTCTTTTAAGGTTCTACTTACTTCAAGACCTCATTTTATTTAACTTATCATTTTATTTTGCTATTTTTAGAAATAACAAACCAAAATAATTTTGAAAATAAAATTTCTAAAATTATTAAAAATATATTAAGACATAAAGTAATTTTCTTTCATAATTTTAGCGTATTTTGATAGCTATAAAAAATTTGTTAGATGTTACATTCATATACTTTTGAATATTAAAACTTTTTTCAAAAGTAGAAATTAATAAACCAATAAAACATAAAATTAAAATAAAAACAAAATAAATCAAAAAAATTATTAGATGTAAAATGGATAAAAATATATAATTTATATAATTTATACGTATGATGAAACTAAAATAACATAAAAAAATAAAATACATAAAATGAAATAAAAATTCATAAAAAACTATTTTAAAAGAAATAAAAATGCATAGATTTTAAATAAATAAATTTAAATAGTGGGATATATAGAATATGTTATCTGAATATATGTGTGTGTAACACATGATCGTAATATATATATTATAAATCTAAATATAAGATGAAAAATAAAAAATAAAAATTTGCTAATATATATAAGATATATGTAAGAGAAATTATAAAAAATATAACAAAGTTTGTTTTTTAAATCGTAAGATATTATAAATCTAATAAATAGCTACTATGATGTGACCGACACTAATAAAAAATAAATACACTTTTTTCTACCAAAACTCCCTTTCCTCCCTTTCTTAATTTGAACTTTTATTCTTTTATTTGCCCTTATTTTGATTAGATGTCTACTATTTATTGTATATAATATTATCTTTTAAGTCAAGAAAATAAAGCATGCTATTTTGAAAGCATATCTCCATATCATTAAAATTTATTTGCAATAAGTTAATACTTCACATATTATCATCCCAATATGTTCCTATATATTATCTTGAAAAAATAATCACGCTATGAAGCGCGGGGATGCACCCTAGTATACTCTAAAGTCTCGATTAAGTTTTATAATCTAGAAGATATTTCGAAAATTTTCCTCCAATCCGCTGTAGGGCATAGGAAAATATACTAGTGTTCTCATTCCCGAAATGGAGATTCGGTTGCCCTCCCCCCTATGCATTTTCCCCATGTGGTTGTGTCCCCTCACAGTAGTTGAAGACGCCGACGATCAGTCCTCTGTTCCTCCTCGGCCCTCTTGCCTCGATCCACATCGCCCTTCTCTTTAACCCTCTGCGTCCTTGAACCCTAGGGGCCTGGTTGGTTGCTGAGATGGGGTGGGTTGGGGTATCTTCCTGTGAATAGTAGCTGTTTGGATGGTTATGAGGGTTGGGAGAGGGTTGGAATAAGGAATGTGATGCGATGTCATCTTGATTTATGATGGAATTCCAACCCAAGAATGCATGGGGGTACCTTGGGTTACCTCGAGGTAACTCGGTAACCAAACGGACCATAGGAGTCCCATCTCCCTAGAGATTACTTCGTGACAGGCCAAGCCACATCCGTGTGCATCGCTGAATGTGTGCACTATTGCATGCCTCTCCGGCTTGGGTGCATGGTCCCTTCTGAAGTTGACCACATCGACCTTAGAAAGATATACAAAATCTGCAAACAGGGGAGCTTTATGGATAACCAATAGGGATGAAAACGAATGTGAATATACCCATATCCGATCCGCTATCATATTCATTTTATATATATTTTGACATATGTATTTGTATTCATTTTAAAATGGATGCGGATATGGACATCACTTTGATATTAGCTAATATTCGCATTCGTATTCGTATGTTCGTATTCGAACATAAGTATAGTAATAAATTTACTTATAAATGTGTGTAACAATATTTTATGATTGCATCCACCATTGTTGATATAATTATTATAAAATTACAATATCTTGTATATCTATTTTATATTTAACCCATCCTAAACATGCATATTTTAGTTAATCTATAAAATATTTATGTTATTATTCATATCTGTTTCATATTCGTTTTACATTCGTATTCGTTTTTAAGGATATGATAACACATTTTTCACATTTGTCAATATTCGTATCTGTATTCATATTTTAAAATGGATAAGAATATGATTGTATATATATTCGTATCCATATCCGACCATTTTCATCCCTAGTGTGTTTGGTTCGCGAGTTATCTGGAAGACGGTAACCCACCTCAGTTGTAGGTTATCTGGTGGTTGGTTAGTGTTTTTAGTGTTGAGAGGATTTTCTGTGATGTGACATTTACTAAATTTTGGAATAATAATTGATTGTTGATTGTTTTTTTGTGGAGTTGATGGTAGAATATTTTATTTTTTATATTTTTCAACTTTTTCATTTTTTACCCCTATGAATTTCCATAGTTTGGTTGAAGATTTTATTTCCATGATAATTGCATCGTGATTTCTTGATGTAGTTATCGAGATTTATGCATAGAATTTATATTAGTCATTTGTATATAAAATTTACGGATATAAATAACGAGATTTGGACTCTGCTAACATATTAGTTTAATTTTTACGATGAAATCATACCTTCAGTTGAATTTATGTCTTTAAATATAATAGTAGGTATTTTTTTATCATTGAAGTACATAAGGTGTAATTTCTCCAAATTTGCCTAGCCAATTTTTCACACATTCTTAACGGAGCCAGTCGCATGTACTAATTTACATATCCTAATTTTCATGGTAGCTACTTATGAAATGTTGAAATTACCATAAAGTTCAAATACGTAATTTCAATTGAAAGGAATTGTTTTTCAAAAAAACCCGAGAAATTAAAGCTTATGCAGTCTTCGTACATTATCATTAGAAATACGCATTAGATTGTCCATCCTTCTCAAAAAACCCATGATATTAAAAGAACTATACCACGGTTATTATAAGCAAGGTGGACTTGTTAACCGTTATAACATCAAACGGGTTTATAATTATTGTAAATTCACGTGATCAAACCCGAAAAATTGTAAGATTGGATTTGCAAATTCAATTGATTGGATTGTAGTTATATGCGAACTCGTCATGGGTTTATTTTGGAAAAATCTATTGAAGTTTGTAGACGTTGCAAGTTAAACGTACTATACTCGTTGATGATTGGGAATCAAGGATCCCTTCAAGTAAATAGCATGACTAGATATCAGATAGGTACATAAAATGCATTTGAAGTAGAAGATCTACGGAACAACATACTTGTCAACGACATGGTCATCAATAGGATCAAGTGCTAAAGTCGATCCACTGGAGAGGTGGATAATCATTCTTTCCTTCTCTCTGATTGAGTTATCCACCTACTCACTTCTCGTCCTTGAAATCCAATACAAACTATAATCAGGTCTGCCAGGAACATTTTCTCCGCGATCACGGACTAGATAGTTGGAGGGAGTGACAATGTCGTCACCACATACCAGTACGGTCGCTGCAAATGAAATAAATGTTTGTTAGTTGCATTTCACGTTAAATTGAAGAATGTAAAATATATTTTAATACTATGAAATATGTTACGCCTAGCGAGCATGTGTATCACATGCAGTCGTCGACGTCCTCTAAGCTACATGACTCGTCAAACACCAGTAATGCATCCTGGCCACATGAGCAAATGCGTCCATGGGAGAAGGGAATGTCGAAACGTAGCATGGCCTTTAACTGCTCCGACAAGGTTCTGTATTAGAAATGTTGAGGTCCAGCCAAAAGCGAATGTATCAAACATGTGATCCAAACAACTACTAACATGATATGAAAAGGCCATTAACTTATAAGAAAATCATAGGACAAGTTCAGACAAACATTACAATGTAGTAAGGAGGAACGTGATCAAGTTCAATTGACAACGGCCCTAGAAATTCATCATCCTTACGCATACGCCTCATCCTATCATTGTACACCATTTCATCTCTGTGTCGCTCACCACAGAGCATCTCGGTACAGGTGACTCTCACCTCTACTCCGAGCTCGACTTCTAACTCCGGTGGGTTTGGAATCAGATATTTCTCAACCTGACCAAACCACTTGTCAATACCATACAATTTTATGAAGTTGTGAATTATGATAGTGGCCTTCACAATGTCCCTCTGCTTCTTAAAAGTGTATGTGGGAATGCATATCAGGCACTTGAACCTCTTCTTCCAAACCCTGAATGTCCTCGCAACGGCACTCCGAAGTTGCAAATGTCTGTGATTGAACAAGTGCTTGTGCGAGATGTAAAGTTCAGATTTGTCTAACACCTGACACTCTAGTAGATTGTATGTAATGCCTCGATAGGGAGTGATGAACGAGTTAGTATTGGTGTAACCACAATTCACTGGATACTATACCGTTTGGGATGACGAAGCCACCTCTGTCAATGGCATGCCTAAGAACGGACATATCTGAAATTGACCACTCCCAGATGGCAAGAATGTATGTAAACAAAAAGTCGAAAGAAGCAACCGCCATCACATTCTACGATATGCATTGTTTCCTATTACGGTAGGCAGTCTCCATACCTGATGGGACCGATGCCTTTATGTGAGTACCATTGATGGCACCAATAACACCCTATAAAAGGTTAACATGTATGTTTTTAAATTGCATGGAATTGGTGGATCGAACCATAAATCATGGGGACACATACCTAGAAGTAATTTGTAAAACGGTGATCAGACGTGGTGTATCAATGGAAGGAAACACACAAGTAGATCCTCCATTAAAAGGATTTTGTCCAGGACCTTGTGGATGTGTGTAGATATCGTGGATCCCGAGTGCTGAAACCACTCTTGCAGCATATGGTTAAATAGGTTGTGTCTAAATCCGAAGAGAAAAATACAAACTTGCCCTATCATATCATGGATCTTGTGTTACACAACCATGTTCTTTGCTCTAATAACTCCACAAACTTCAATAGGGTGGCAGGCTCCATCCGTAAGCACCTATATGATCGCTTGATATGGCCTACCTTTATACAAACTTGGAAATTTTTTTCATGCAGAGTACGGTGTAGCAATGACATATACTAGTGACATAATCAACAATCATAACACACCTTTCACAAGCTAATTCTACATGGCTGTTTTTGTTTTTTGAAAACATGTCATGAGGTGTAAATAGAGTTGCATATGGTTGAATGAGTAAGAGGCAGACAACATGCTTGGCACATCCCAATATCGAATGAATAGGAAGAGGGAAAAAGTTTAAGTCTAGATAAGGGTGCGGAAGTTTTCATAGTACGAATAGACATTAAATTGTCCATAAAAAAAGGTAAAACCGGGGCTACAGATCCAATCTGTTCATGCACGAGGGGTTACGGCTGTCGAAGGACAAGGTGAGTCCATGCCTACAGGTACTCTGGATCATCCTTGATCGAATGAAAGAGCTCTCTTGTGGTCAGGTGAGTCAAGGTATCAGCCATCTTGACATATGCATAGAGAGATAGGCATGCCTCCCTCAACTCCATGTAAGCCTCACGAGCGTCCTCGTCTTCTTGTCGTCTCTATGTCCTATCCTTTCCAAAATCAACTCCATGAACTCAACCATGTCTGGTAGCGCATGATTCCCATCCCCACTCCTCTTGCTCTTGGATCTGGATGATCTCCGTGAAGCCCTGCTAACAATAGGTGGGGTGGGCACCTCGTCCACATCCTCATCATCGGTATTACCTTCATCAGCCTCCATGATATGCTCCTCCTCGATATTGTGTGTGGCCATCAGAGCACGTGAGGAGCTGGCATAACGTCCAGTTGCGGATCCCTTCCCGATGAGGTAGGAAACCACTTTGAAGTACAAGAATGAACATGAATTGTACTTGTGGCACGCCTCACCTACATGAGAAATACGGCCTCACAATTACTCATTGGTAAGTAATCAAATTGGACATTTGATGATAGTGCAATGGACATCATACCTCCAACCAGATGATTTCATTCAGTGCGACTGGACGATTTGAGACATGGTCCCATCCCCAACCGGACTTGCCCCGTAGGTACAAGTAGATTGTGTGCTCCTTCTTGTAGATCTTCCAACGGGATTGGATTTGGTCATTTGTGTAGCAAAGGCCTGCTTGTTCGTTGAACTGACGCAACATGCCATTCCACCCTGTTGTAGTGAAATACTTCTCATTCCATTGATTCTTGTCTCACGGTTCCAGCATACATTGGATTAAGACCCAATCATAAGTTGGTATCCAGTAGGGTGCCCTCCCCGTACCCACAGTATCACCTCCACTCCCCTCCACTGAGGTCTTTCTCTTACATCGTCGTGGCATTCCAAGTCTAATAAAAGAGTAATATCAAAATCACCATGTCAATAACCTTTGCTAATATAAGGTTCTGTATAGCTTATGCGCCATGAGAATGAAAATTGAGTCAATATGAAACCCCAAAAAAACAAGGACGTCCAACAAGCAACCAAGCATCAACTATATCTCACACAAATCAAACCAAGGATAATTGGTTGAATGGCTTTAACATATTTCCCCAAATCAGGCATGTTAAAGATATACCATACAATATAATATATCCATGGTCATTGTATTTAAGATATAACATAAACAACAAAAACAACAACAACAAAGCCTTTTCTCACAATTAAGTAGGGTCGGCTACATGGATTCTTCACCTCCATTCAGATCTATCTTGGGTCAATCCCGGGCTTATATCCACAAAACAAAGATCCCTTCGTATGGTCTCTTTCCAACACTTCTCGGGCCATCCCCGCCCTCTCTTAGCCGGCTCAACATCCCAACACTCGCATCTCCTAACTGGTGCATCAGCTGATCTTCTTTGCAAATGACCAAACCATCTTAAGTGAGTTTCTCGCATCTTATCCTCGATCGGAGCAGCACCAACTTTCTTTCTGATTGCATCATTCCAAATCCGATCTTTACGTGTGTGTGTGTGTGTGTGTGTGTGTGTGAGTCCACACATCCACCTTAGCATTTTCATTTCTGCTACAGCCACTCTCTGCACATGTCTATGGTTCACAGGCCAACATTTAGATCCATAGAGCATAGCAGGTCATTAAAGCAGAAACAAGAAGGAAGGAAAGGGTTGCAGGCTGGAGCTCGTAGGGGGAGGCGTGAGGAGTTACGGGGCTGGAGCACACATGAGGGCGAGCAGGGGACGGAGGCACAAACTCTGGAGCTCGTATACAGACGACGGAGGCGCAGGGGAGGGGGTCATGCGGGGTGAGGGGGGGATGTTGAAGCTGGAGCTTGCGGGGGTTTACGGGGCTGGAGCTTGCAGAGGGAGGTGCAGGGAGGTTGCGGGGCTAGAGCTCGCATGGGGGGAGGTGCGGGGAGGTTGCAGGGCTGGAGCTCGCTGGGGAGGGGGGATTGGGGGTGGCGGGGGAGGAGGCGCAGGGGAGGGGGTGCTGGAGCCCTGCAAGCAGGTGGGGTGGGGGGGAAGGGGGGAGGCGCAAGGGAGGGGAGGCGAGGGGAGGGTGGGGGGAGGCGCAGGGGGAGCGGGGGGTGCTGGAGCTCGCATGCCGGCGCGTGCGCGCAGGGGAGGGGGAGGCGTAGAATAAGGGGGGCGCTGGAGCTCGCATGCTGGCGTACGTGCGTGGGGGAGTGGGGGAGGCACAGGGGAAGGGGGCGCTGGAGCTCGCATGTCGGCGTGGGGGGGAGGCACAGGGGAGGGGTGCTGGGGGTGAGGGGGAGCTGCGGGGGAGGGGGAGGTGCAAGGGAGGGGGAGGCGCAGGGGAAGGGGGCGCTGGAGCTCGCATGCCGGCGCGAGGGGGGGCGTAGGGCGACAGAGGCGCTGGGGAAGGGGGGTGCTGGCTCGCATGCGAGCACCGGGGGGGAGGCATGCGGGGGAGCTGGGGCAGCTGGAGCTTGCGGGAGCAGGGGACGGAGGCACGGGGCGGGGGAGCCGAGGCAGCTGGAGCTTGCGGGAGCAGGGGACGGAGGCACGGGGCAGGGGAGCTTGGGGCTTGCCGGGGGGAGGAGGGTATCATTTTGTTGGATCTACAAAATGGCATCATGTTATAAATATGATGTGTTTCGAAGGGCAAAATGGTCAACATATTATCTTTTTCGTTAGAGTTAACGTATTATTAAGACGGAACTTGACACATGGTTATGCCATGTAAAGGTTAAGCATTATTCGGGGTCTTGAGTGTAATTCGTTATTATCGAGGGTTCTTGGGGTAATTACGAAATTACTCAGAGTTATGGGTGTAAATATCCCATTTATAAATCAAGGATGATCTGCTTTAAGAGATATCATAAAAATTCAGAAATCACAGATGATCGGCTTTAATGGCTTTAAAATATATCATACTAATTATGGATGACCCGTTTAATCAGCAACAACATACACAAATCAAAACATGGTTGCAATCAATCCCACTATGCAACAAAGCATGGAGAAAGGCACCAGGAAAGCCCGATCACCCTCTTCTATGAATTGCATGACCGATGTAACGAAGTAATCATGCATACGATCGAGAAGCACAAGCCAAAAAATCAAATCGCCCTGCAAGCATGCACAACATTGACAAGTACATCAAAACCCCAACCCACAACCGGTGGATTTTGCCCTTAACGCCCATGAAACCAAAAAACAAGGACGTCCAACATGCGATCAAGCATCGACTAGATCTCACAAAAATCAGACCAAGGGTGATTGGTTGAGTGGTTTTAACATATTTCCCCAAATCAGAAATGTTAAAGATATACCATACAAAATGATAAATCCAGGATCATTGTATTTAAGATATATCAAACAAATTCATAAATTAGGGATGCTCTGCTTTAAGATATATCATAAAAATTCAGAAATCAGGGATGATCGGCTTTAACTTTAAAATATATCATACTTATCATGGATGACTCGTATAACCATCAACAAGATAAACAAATCAGAACATAGTTGCAATCAATCCCACTAGGCAACAAAGCATGGAGAAAGGCAACAGGAAAGTCCGATCACCCTCTTCTATGAATTGCAAGACCGATGTAACAAAGCAATCATGCATACGATCGAGAAGCACAAGCCAAAAAACCAAATGGCCCTGCAAGCATACACACGATCGACAATCACATCAAAACCCCAACCCACAGATGGTGGATTTTGCCCTTAACGCCCTTCCGACGATGATAGCATAGAGTATGGTTGCCCAAAACCCTCGTTCATGGTGATCCGAACACCCATCCACATCACAGAAGTCAAGTTAGGAGGTTACCTCTTGTGGTGATTGTAGGTTGACTTGCAGGACTCCCCACGCCAAGCCTTCTCGGCTAGATCGTGGAAAAGAAGATGGATCTCAAGGGTCGTGTACCTCCAGTCTAACTCCAGCCGTCGTCGCTTCCTCCTCAATACAGAGATGCGGGAGCAACGCGATTCGGAAGAGGAGACCATGTCAAAGGGGGAAGAATGGGGGAGGGAGGAGCCCCTGAAGTGACAAGACGTTGCCGTGTGAGGAGGACGTCTACGACCGGTCATGTCACGCTACACGACGAAGTTGGGGTGGATGTTGATGTGGGTTTCAAAGGGGGATTTGGGTGGAAGAACCGCTTGGTAACCCGCGGGTTTCAGGGCAAATCCCGGACCTCACCAGGTTACCCTGCACCCCGAACGGCCTCTAAGTGGACTGCATGATTCTCACATACAGCAGGTCGCATCTGATTAAAACCTCCATTGCAAGAAACACTGAGAGAGCCATTATTTCCTTACACCTGCATGCATCAGCAGTCCCAGTCTTAGCTTAGTTTGTCGACAAGCATGGTGTAAAAATAGTGATCAGAGATGGAAGGCATTTCTAATCAGCGAATACAACATTAAAAAATTCACCTACATGGGCAAGGGAAGATGGTACTGAAATTATGACTTGAAGAAGTGGCTTAATGTTTCCTCGAATATGAAGTGTTTATAGTTGAGCCCTTTCCAAGAATGCCTCACTCTTTAAGATCTGTTGAGTTTTTCAAACACAGCTTCCAATGTTTTATGGAACTTGTCTGAGTAGAATGTACTCAATGGTAGTTAATGGCTCCACCAAAAACAGTGTCCTGGAAGTTATGGGTTAGGAGGGCACTTCTGGTGGGAGTTGAACACAATCAAGCTGGCACTCAACCAAAAAGGAAGGAAGCAGCGATCTAGCTTATTAAACCTGGAAAAGGTGATTTAACCGTCACGATATAACTCACCTCCCGAACAAGCATACCATCCAAGATTCCAAACAGAAGTCTTTCGGAAAAGCAATCAACAACTTCCTAAGTAGTAGTTTTTTTCTTGCATCCTGATTTTGTGAAGGAAAAGAGCTTCAACTTCTACTTAAGGTATGATTTTTTCCGATTTCATCCATCTTTGAGAAAACTGGTTGTCTTTTTTTTCTGTGATTTCTCATGATTTTTTTGAATATTCAGGAGCCTACATGTGATTTCAAAATCAAAAATTCTGGAACCTTAACAACTCCCACCATCGAAGGAATAGGGTCAATCAGCTCATTCTCATTCAGATCCCTATGTCATTGAAAATCAACACGTTTTTTTTTCAAGCAACTGCAAATCTCGATAGGATATTTACAGAATTGTTGGAACTGGCATTAGACCAATCCCCTCATGGATCATTCCAGTCAGCATATTTCCTTAAAGAGATTTGACCAACAAGATTGATCGAAACACTCACATGATGTAAAACTAATCACTATAATAACAGACGAGATAGTCCTATCAGAACTAATCCAGAACCGTTATTCCAAATGGTGTGGTCGAATTGCAAGTTGCAAAACCTCCGTGATTAGCTTAGAATTTCATCTTTCTTGACTCACTGGAGGATCAGATTCTTCGTGTTGCCATTGTAGTCTTAACTGGTCGCCCACCTTTTGTTAGGTATCTTGCGATGGTGGCGATTAGTATAGGAGCGTACTTTTGCATAAATCCTCAAGTTTGTTCTCAGGTGAAGCAATTTCGGATGAATATAAATTTTAAATGATCATCGTCCCTCCTCCAGAAAATAATCATCAATGCCATTAAAAGGGGCATCATTACATTTCTGGCATTTTGAAATGCATGGCAGCTCCCCCTTGTATATTAGTAAATTTGACAAGAGTTAGGCCTAACATTTCGGCCATGTTGCAGTTGCTCATTGCCATCCTTTTATTAAGGAATAGCATGAGAGACGGTAACTATATATCTAGCCACCCTTTCGACCAGTGTAGTTATTAGGATACTGTCCTTAAAAAGAACCGATTACATGATTCAAGTAAACAATTCGAAGGTTGAATCCAATTAACCAACTTTCAGTTATATCTGTTGGGTTTCTTTGCATTTGTTCCAGCCCCAACTTGGGGGCAGCAGCAGTTTACCCCTTTGGGAGGGGCATACTTGATATTTCTCCATCAAGTTGGCCCCCAATCGGCCCCCATCCTTTTCCCCATTCCAGGGAATCACGAAGGCACCATTCGGCCATTGCTTTCCAGCCGATTCCAGCCCTACTCGTCCTCTCCATTCCAGCGGCCAGCAGCAGGGGTTTTTCGGAACCCATCCTCTCCGTCTTCCTCCACGCAAGCGGGAGAGCGCGAGAGAGAGGCCGTGCTCGAGGGCAGCACAGCTTGAGCTTTGGCACAGCGGTTAGGGCTTGGAGTTGGGCGTGGGAGCACCGTTTGGGCGAGTTCGAGAGGGAGCAGCGGGAGGTCGTTGGGAACGACCTCAAGAAGCCAAGTTCGGATCTCCATCCGGGAGCCCACAAGGGGAGTTACTTTGTCCTCCTTGTTTTGAGCACAACATTTGGTATAGTTAGATAACTAGGGATAGTTTGATACTTGTTGGACAACTATCCATTATGTGTGGCTTGTACCTCGGTTTTGTGGGCAACAAAACCGGGAAAAACATTGGCTCCATTTTGACCGTAGTGAAATCGTTGTCGGTCTTGCCCCGTGATTTTTCCCTTGCTCACATTGAGCAAGGGTTTCCACGTAAAAATCTTTGTCTCGTGAGGTTGCTTGCTTGCTTGTGATTGTGCTTGTCATTGTAGCTATTGAGTTCCCGTGTGGGGAACATATATTTGTTGTGCCATCTTTGCTGCAGGACAGTTTAGGGGGATATATCCTGGTTGATTGATTGTTTCCGCATCCTTATATCCCCAACAAGTGGTATCAGAGCCAGGTTTGTATAAAATAGGCAAAGATGATGAAGGCACAATGATCAAGCTCACAAGCAGCAACTGGCAGATTTGGAAGGCCGAGATGGAAGACATCTTGTACTGCAAGGACCTCCACGATCCCGTGGAGGTGAGAGCGCCAAGCCAGAGAATATGTCCGCGGGCGAGTGGACAAAGTTGAACCGAAAGGCCATTGGTACCATTCGGAAGTGGCTTGACATGTCGGTGTTCCATCATGTTGCCGAAGAGACGAATGCCAAGGAGCTATGGGACAAGTTGTCCGAACTTTATGATTAGAAGGCCACTACTAATAAGGCTTTCTTGATTAGAAAGCTTGTGAACTTGAAGTACAAAGATGGTTGCAAGGTGGCGGAGCATCTGAATGACTTCCAAAGCATTATCAACCAGTTGACATCCATGAGTTTGACACTTGATGACGAGTTGCAGGCACTTCTCTTATTGGGTTCTTTGCCAGACAGTTGGGAGACTCTAGTAGTCACCGTGAGCAACTCTGCTAAGGATAGCAAGTTGACCATGGCTATGGTCAAGGGCAGTCTCCTCAATGAGGAGATTAGACGTCGCTCTTCGGGAGAGACATCCTTCTCTTCACATGTGTATGCAGTTGAGAGGAGAGGAAGGTCCAGCAGTAGAGGAGCATCACAGGAGGAGCAAAAATCCAGAGACAAGTCCAAGGGCAGAGGAAAGTGTCACCATTGTCAGAAACCAGGTCACTGGAAGAGAGATTGCAGGATTTGGAAGAGAGAGCAAGCTAAAGCCAAGAAAGATCAGAAAAAGGAAGATGGCAATGTAGCTGCAGTTGTGGCAGATGACAGTGCAGATGAGGTGACTCTCACCATCCAGGACCAGTGCTTGCACGCAGGGAGCGATTTGGAGTGGGTCGTTGACACGGCCGCCTCCTATCATGTGACTCCACACAGGGAGTTCTTCACCACCTATACTAGGGGTGATTACGGGAGAGTCTTGATGGGTAACGAGAGTTACTCTAAGATCATTAGCATGGGCACCATCTCGATCCAGACGGATGTTGGGTGCTCAATGACACTCCAGAATGTGAGACATGTTCCTGATGTACGTCTTAACCTTATATCTGGCTCACAGCTAGATAGTAAAGGCTACCATCTGAAGTTTGACGACAGCAGATGCAAGATTAGCAAGGGTTCTCTCATCATGGCAAGAGGCAGTTTGTGTCACACACTCTATATGACCAGAGTGAAGGTCATGGATGGCAGTTTGCATGCTAGTGAAGCAGATAACTCAGATTTGTGGCACCGTCGGCTTGGCCATATGAGCCAGAAGGGCTTGCAGCTTCTTAGCAAGAGAGAGTTGATCCCCTACCACAATGACATCACCTTGTCTCCTTGTGATGCATGTGAGGTTGGGAAGAGCAGGAGTGCACCTTACAGAGCGAGATCCAAGGTGAAGGGAGACCTTCTACAGCTGGTTCACTCAGATGTTTGTGGTCCTATGGACACAACCTCTTTGGGAGGCAATAGGTATTTTGTCACCTTCATTGATGATGCATCTAGGAAGGTGTGGGTGCATGTTCTGAGATCGAAGGATCAAGTGTTTGACTGCTTCAAGAAGTTTCATGCCATGGTTGAGCGTGAGACAGGAAATTGTTGAAGTGTCTACGCACAGACAATGGGGGAGAGTACACCTCCCATAGCTTTCAGGGCTATTGTGCAGAGCACGGCATCAGGCATGAGAGGACAGAGCCAGGTACACCCCAGCACAATGGTCTAGCTGAGAGGATGAACATGACCATTGTTGAGAGAGTCCGCTGTATGCTGAAGACAGCGAAGTTGCCCAAGACCTTTTGGGCTGAGGCGGTTCGCACCGCTTGTTACTTGGTAAACCGATCTCCATCAGTTTCTTTGGGTTTTCAGATTCCAGAGCGTGTTTGGACAGGGAAAGACCCCTCATATGCTCATTTGAGGGTGTTTGGATGTAAGGCGTATGCATTGGTACCCAAGGAGCAGCGGAAGAAGTTGGATGACAAGGCGGTGCCTTGTATTTTTCTTGGTTATGGAGATTAGGAGTTTGGATACCGTCTTTGGGATCCAAGAAAGAAGACTGTCACTATACACAGGGATGTGATCTTTTATGAGAACCAGACATTGGTTGAGGACACCACTGAAAGTGGTGATGGAGATGAGATCTCCATGGATGATGACAGTGATGAGGACACAGAGCCCTCTCCAGTACAGGGTACAGGTGGAGAGGATGGGCAGCTAAAGCAGCACGAGCCAGATGCAGTCCCCGTTGATGCAGGTCCAGGGGACCTAGGGCAGGGGGAGCAGCCTCATCCAGTTGCAGACACAGCAGAGCCTCAGGTCAGGCGATCTGAGAGGACACGCAAGCCATCATCCCGTTACCCCACTTCTAGGTATGTGATGCTCACAGACGCAGGTGAGCCATACACCTTTGAGGAGGTACAGGAGCACAAGGACAAGGGTCATTGGCAGAATGCAATGAATGAAGAGATGTCATCTCTCAAGAAGAACCACACTTATGACCTTGTTGAGCTTCCTAAAGGGAAGAGGGCCTTGAAAAACAAGTGGGTGTACAAGCTGAAGTCAGATGACAGTGACAAGCAGGTGAAGTACAAGACCAGATTGGTAGTGAAAGGGTTCAGCCAGAAGGAAGGAGTGGACTATGATGAGATCTTCTCCCCGGTGGTGAAGATGAATTCAGTGAGAGTGGTGCTAGGACTTGTTGCTAGCATGGATCTTGAGCTGGAGCAGATGGATGTGAAGACGGCGTTTCTTCATGGTGATTTGAAGGAAGAGATCTACATGGAGCAGCCACAGGGTTTTCAAGAGAGAGGGAAAGAGCATATGGTATGCAGGTTGAGGAAGAGTCTCTATGGCTTGAAGCAAGCCCCGAGACAGTGGTACTTGAAGTTTGATGCTTTCATGGGAAAGCAAGGCTTCAAGAGGACTACAGCCGACCCATGTGTATATGTTCGCCGTCTTCTCAATGACAGGTTCGTCATTCTTTTGATATATGTGGATGACATGTTGATTGTAGGTCATGATTCCAACCTAATTGCAAAGCTTTAGAAAGAACTCTCCAAGGAGTTTGAGATGAAAGATTTGGGAAAGGCAAGTCACATCTTTGGGATGCAGATTACAAGAGATAGGAAGAAGCGCATGCTGTGGTTGTCACAGGAGAGCTATGTTGAACGCGTGTTGGAGCGATTCAACATGAAGAATGTCAAGCCTGTCAGTACGCCTTTAGCCTCTCATTTCAAGTTGACCAAAGAGTCATGTCCTTCTACTTCTGAGGAGAAAGCAGAGATGTCCAAGATCTCATACCAGTCAGCAGTTGGGAGCCTCATGTACGCCATGATTTGCACTAGACCAGGCATATCCCATGCAGTGGGCGTGGTGAGCAGGTTCATGTCTAACCCGGGTAAGGACCATTGGGAGGCAGTGAAGTGGATCTTGAGATACTTGAGAGGGACCTCAAGTATGTGTCTTATTTTTGGGAGATCAGATCCCAAACTGTGTGGCTACACTGATGCAGATATGGCAGGAGACACGGACAAGAGAAAGTCCACCTCAGGCTACATTTTCACTTTTGCAGGGGGAGCCATATCATGGCAATCCAAACTACAGAAATGTGTTGCTCTCTCAACTATCGAGGCAGAATACATTGCAGCAGCAGAGGCTGGGAAAGAAGTGTTGTGGCTACAACGCTTCCTTGGTGAGTTTGGATTGGATGACAGTGAGCCGGTTGTGTTTTGTGATAGCGAGAATGCTATAGACTTGAGCAAGAGTACCATGCACCATGCTCGCACAAAACACATTGATGTGAGATACCATTGGCTGAGGGATGCAATTGAACAAAAGCAGCTCGTGTTGAAGAAGATTCACACAGATGAGAACCCCTCAGACATGTTGACAAAGGCAGTCACTCGTGACAAGCTTCAGCTCTGTAGAGAGCTGAGGGGTGTCACCTCTTGTTGATCTCCATCACAGGACAACACCTCCCCGTTGGGGCTGGAGGGGGAGGTTGTTGGGTTTCTTTGCATTTCTTCCAGCCCCAACTTGGGGGCAGCAGCAGTTTACCCCTTTGGGAGGGGCATACTTGATATTTCTCCATCAAGTTGGCCCCCAATCGGCCCCCATCCTTTTTCCTATTCCAGGGAATCACGAAGGCACCATTCGGCCATTGCTTTCCAGCCGATTCCATCCCTACTCGTCCTCTCCATTCCAGCGGCCAGCAGCAGGGGTTTTTCGGAACCCATCCTCTCCGTCTTCCTCCACGCAAGCGGGAGAACGCGAGAGAGAGGCCGTGCTCGAGGGCAGCACAGCTCGAGCTTTGGCACAGAGGCTAGGGCTTGGAGTTGGGCGTGGGAGCACCGTTTGGGCGAGTTCGAGAGGGAGCAGCGGGAGGTCGTTGGGAACGACCTCAAGAAGCCAAGTTTGGGTCTCCATCCGGGAGCCCACAAGGGGAGTTACTTTGTCCTCCTTGTTTTGAGCACAACATTTGGTATAGTTAGAAACCTAGGGATAGTTTGATACTTGTTGGACAACTATCCATTGTGTGTGGCTTGTACCTCGGTTTTGTGGGCAACAAAACCGGGAAGAACATTGGCTCCATTTTGACCGTAGTGAAATCGTTGCCGGTCTTGCCCCGTGGTTTTTCCCTTGCTCACATTGAACAAGGGTTTCCACGTAAAAATCTTTGTCTCGTGTGGTTTCTTGCTTGCTTGTGATTGTGCTTGTCATTGTAGCTATTGAGTTCCCGTGTGGGGAACATATATTTGTTGTGCCATCTTTGCTGCAGGACAGTTTAGGGGGATATATCCTGGTTGATTGATTGTTTCCGCATCCTTATATCCCCAACAATATCAACCAAAAGAATCCAACCAAAAATGTAAAAACCTTTGGGCAAAACTCCATTCGACCAATCCAATATCAATCATCCAAAAGCGCCTTATCGGCAAAAACCAATTCTAACTATACTTCACCATCTCAAATTCGAAAGTTGTGGTAAAGAGATTCATTATATGAAGAGGAAAGAAATTGACAAAAGCGAAGATCCATTCAGATCATGTGAGGCTATGAGGCATGTAATCATGTGGATATTATTTGCAAGTATAAATTTAACTATAAGCAAAAGGCTTTACACTTGAGAATATAGCAAGTACAATTTTAAATCGTTGCAAACTACAAGGTGCATAATCCAGAACCGATGAATTCAAAATTATAAGAGGAAAAAATGCACATTGATTTCATATCATTGCCTTCATACAAATAAAAAATATTCCGAAGAAATTTTCCTCTAGTCAATGCAGTATTCCCAGAGAGTGTAGCATAACTATGCAAGTCTGGTGCAGATGTCAAGTTGTGCAGCATTTGCCTACAACTGGCGTCCATGAACTCATAGTTTCCAAAGGAATAAGATTACCTTGAAAGAAAGAAGACATCTTGTTTATATCAACCATTGCCTTTTGGAGGTCGATAGTAAGCATAGACTCCAAAGAAAGCTTGAACAAACGTTAGCCCAAGTAGAAAAATTGCTGCAATCACAGAGAGGGTCATCCATGGGTTTGCCAAGTACTCACGATTTAAACTCGCTAACCACAGGCGCCACCGCGTTCGGCGGAAGTTGTTGATCCCAAGGAAAACATCGCGCAAGTAGTTGTTATCCAAAGTAAAATGGCCGTTGTTCTTGAAGTTGTTGAAGAGATCAGCTGCTGCTTGGTCTGTGCTCAACATGTTGTCTATTATCCCATGTGATCGGAGTATACTCACATCCTGAGCTGTATCAATTAGACAATCCATGAGCACGATATATGCCATAACTTGACTTTCGACGAACGGGCATAACTGTTCAAAGGCAATGAGGTTGCGGAAGAGGGAATCCGTGTGGTCGACTATGTGCAAGGGAGGGATCATCAAGACTCCTCCTTTGAAGCTGATATCTAGAAAGCTTTTGGCGTCTTTCTTGTTTGCGAACTTGAGGCCAACCCCTTGGAGCTCCGTCGCATTCGGCACCCGTTCCTCGGATATAGAATCATGCGTATTCGATTTTCCCATCTTTTTCATGATCTGAAGACCGGCCCTCTGGAGAACTTCAGCTGGATTGATCACGCTCCCCAGTTTATCATGATCTTTCCCTGTCGGAACAAGAACACATGAGTGGAACAAGTGGAGGAGATGAAAGAACCGCTTACAACCTCCAGCACACGATGCCGTGGGCGCGACGAGCTGGAGGTCTGAAAAGTACTGCAATGCAATTGGCGCAAGGGAGTCGTGCGAGAAGGGGATCTCAAGTATCTTTAGCATCTCCTCGATCACCAAGAAAGGGATCTGATTCTCGAGCTTCAGGATATCGTATTTGAGGATATTTCTGATCCAACTCTTCCCGAGCAAGTGCCCCCGAATCATGTCATCTCGCATGTCAATTGTGATCTGCGGACAACCATCGGGGTCCTCCTCGACGTCACTGGCAGTACAGTCGTCGTAGCCATCCAGGAGGAGCCCGTCCGCAAACAAGAGACGAATGATGAAGGCGCCGTCGAGCAGCATCAACTCTGAGAGCTGCTCATCGGACAATCCGATGTCGCCCTCGGAATAGCATCGCCTGATTCGAGGGCTAAGGGATGCCAACCTGGCAAGGCAGTCATGGAGCAATTCACAGGCCACTTGCTCGCTCCGGTGGAGGGATAGCAAGTAGCGGACACAGTAGCTCTTGTACATGTGGAGAGATTGCTTGGCTGATGCGGAGTGGTGGTAGGGACCGATGGAGATCACCTGCGGCTCATAGGCCGAGCGGTCGCAGTTGCGGATGTCGTCGGGGATCCTGAAGATGGTGGGCGGCCGAGGACGGCCCCCCGGACGGTGCGGCCATGAGGTCGCATCGATCAGCCTCTTCTTCACATCTGCAGCCCAAGATCTTGGCGACCTCGCGACTACGACCGTCTCCACCTCCCGGTGCTATCGGAATCCGAAGAGGCCATCTTGTCTATCCGTTTTGCTTCTTCCCCGTGAGGGAGAGAGATTGGTCGACGGAATGGACGCGCTCAGGTCAATGGTTTTCTATACCCATATTGTAAATGGTCATTAAAAACAGGGGATATTTTGACCTGACGCATAAGCCTAAACTTAACAACCGCTTAAATTAAGGTGACCATTGTTAATGCACCGTTGTTATGTGCCCTCGTTCCCGATTAATTACCTTTTATTTTCGCTCACAAAATTAATTTGTAACAGGGTTTCATTTTGGGTAATGGAGCTGCCCCAAAGGGAAGCTAAATTGGCTACTCTTGTCTTATTTTTTCTATTTTTTTTAAATAAATCCGTGAAAATTCATCACAATATCTATATATTATATCATTCAAGTTTCGTGTGAAACAGAGACTTCTACAACCTCCATCTAAAAAGTCATTTTTTAACGATGCGGAATTGTTGAAATCTAGTCTCTGTTTCACATGAAACTTGAATGACATAATATAGGGATATAGTGATGAATTTCTACGGATTCATCTAAAAAAATGAAAAATATGAAAATGAGGCGGAGGAGCCAAGTTAGCTCCCCTAAGAGGGTAGCCCCATTTTACCCCCTTTATTTTTTTATCACCAAAATATGTTTGTTATGCTTAACTAGGGCTGGCTATCGAGCCTAACGAGCCGAGCCAGGGCAGGGCTCGGGCTCGATCGAGCCCAGCCGAGCTGGATCGGGCTCGAAGCCCTTATCGAGCCAACTCAGGCTCGATAAGTCTTGAGCCGAGTCCTTTATCGAGCCCGAGCCTCTTATCAAGCCTGGTTTGGGCTCGAGCCTATTCAGGCTCGTTAAGGAAATAAGTGTTTTTTTGGTGAAAAAGTGTTTTGCCTGAGCAAAGGCCCAAGACCTCCTTTTTAAAGATCATCCACCTTACCAGTAGACCACCATCTGAGTTGTATACAAAAGTTAAATTATAATATATATTGTAGCATTCTGCTTGTTAATAAAAAAGAAAAAAAATACTAAATACTAACTATAACCTAGATTAACATAGATAAAAGGTAGAAAATCCAAGTCTACAACATAGTCCACCCAACATTGTTGTTACATAAACACTTAATCTACCATTAACAATGTTGCAAAACTAATACAAATAAAAATAAAAATCATTGTAGTTTCACAAATAGAATATATATATTCCTTATCGAGCCCGTTATTGAGTTATCGAGCTGAGCAGGGCTCAGCTTGGGCTCGGCTCGATAAGCTATCGAGCCCAAAAATCTGGCTCGAGCTCGACTCAATAGCTTAATGAGCCAATCTCACGAGCCCTTATCGAGCCGACCCGGAGCCTGGCTCATCGAGTCGTGACTCAATAACCAACCGTACGCTTAACCAATGAACCAACCTCCTAAAGCAAAACAAACAAATAAAGTCCGATTTGCATCCAAAATGAACGAGGGAAGCTTCAATAGAAAATATTGAAAATGAAAAATGTTTCTCTTATTTACGATGATGAAGAATAAACTACCACTATGTTATTTCTTTTATTTGTTTCTTCTTCACTATATGAACTTATGAGTTCACTAAATCGAAGGACTGCATTATTAATTAAAAAAGGAGATTTTTTTGGTAATCAAAGCCCAAAGATCTATGAACTAGCTCAAACTTAACTGGTCATGCGGATAAACCACCATGCATCTTCTTGATCTCTCCTCCATAAATTTTATTCACAATAAATGTATATAGTAAATATTTAGTTTTTGTTTAAACAACATGTAAAATAACTAAATAAATTCCATTATATCTTATCCAACTATTGTGAATCACGTAGTCCTTCAATTTCATGAATTAATAATTCATCAAATTAATCATTATTATATAATAAGTGGGTAAATGAAAATATAGGTTTAAATTCTTACTACTAATTTAAAAACAGAGACTTCTTTACTGTCATAATAAATGAAATCTTATTTATACTCGAAAAATCATCAATGTATTTCTTTTATAAATACTGTTGGGAATGGATTCCTCGTATAGATTCCCTGTATAGATCGAATAGCGGAAACTAACCAAAGTTGATAAGAGGATCGTGCAGGATATATCGCAACTACAAAAAAACCTCAACCACAGATGCCCGGAGAATTTTAACGTGGAAAACCCGTAATGTGAGGGGGAAAATCGTGGGATTGATCGCAATCCAAAATCAAGCACTTTAATCGAAGTAATCTCCCATGAAGGGCTTACAAAAGGCCGACCCTAGGATTGAGCATTGGGCCGGTCCAACCCTACCTGGCTCGCAACCCGACCCTATATGCTCGGCCCGAACCTGAACCCGTTTAATGTCAGGTCGAGCTTGGGCTCAAAAAAACCGCTCATTATTAAAATGGGTCGGGCTCGGATTACGTAGAACCTGACACGAGGCCCGACCCAGTAACCCGGCCCGCAGTGCCCCAACAAGCCAACCCGACCCGACTCCCCACCTCCCCCCAAGGCCCAACCCGCCCGACCCGACCCTCTTGGCTGCACTCACCCGACCCCGAACGCCCCCACGCCCCAACCCAAAACCCCATCTCCTCTTCCCCAACCGACGCTCACCCCAACCTCCCAACAACTCTCTAGCCTCCTCGTCGGCCCCACGGCCCCCACCCCCATAGCCGCATGAGGCAGACACCTCACCCTTGCCCAATAACTCTTCCTCTCCATGTTTGTTGTCGCAGTGTCGCCCCCCAAGTCTCAACCACCCCACCGCCTCTTCGAGAAAAATCACAAGGTTGATCGCAACCAAAAACCAAACACTATAATAGAAGTAATCTCCCGTGAGGGGCTTACAAAAGGACGACCCTTAATACAATGCTAGAAATCACCAAACAATGGAGAATAATAGAGAGGAGAAATATCACCCAATGGTAAATCTGTCGTTAAACTGTAGGGAAGAATGCTGGAGAAGAACTGATCTAAAGGTTACTCCCTCCAAACTCTGCGGCAACCACGGACCCTCTTTCTTCTTCCTCTATCTCTTGTTTCTTTCTTTTGCTAGGAGAGCTTGTGTTGGGATGATCCTGGTATGCACCTGATGAATCTGTTATTCATCACTCTAAAAGTTGAAAATAGAGCTTTGTTCCCGAGTAAATAGCAGCATATTTCCACTTATATTGCATAAATAGCATTCATGCACGCAAGCATAATATCTGCATTTTAGCATTCATATTTGCATTAAATAAGAAGCCAATTTCACTTGTATATATCCACATGTATATTAGATAAAATACCTTATTGGTATATATTTTATACTAACTCCGAATCCAATAAAATCAACTCCATAGTGTATATATTACTAACACTAATTAAAGAAAAATGTCAAAAAATACTAACTTGTAAAATCACCTAATAAAACTCCAACCCAAGTTTGAAGACCTTAAACCTTAAAACGTACATATCTCTCTCATACGACCTCCGAATTAGGTCTACTCACTTTTAAAGTAATATACATTCAGAGACCTTCGAAACAAGACCAATTTCATTAAAATCGGAGCTCGTATGCAAAACTTGGGTTTTGGGCCCCTTTTGTACATTGTACATAATGACTGTTTTGCCCCTGTATTTTACCATTTTATTTTCCTCATTATTGAAAATCCAAAAAAATTAGATTAAGTTGTAAATATTCTTCTCATATTTTCTTTATGTTTATTTTGATTTTTCTCTTATTAAAAAAATGACAAAAAAATTGCAAAAGATAAAATGCGGTATTTTATACCTATAAGGTACCGCCAAAAAAATGCTTTTGTACAGATGATCTTATTTGATTTTTGGCCCTTCACGAAAGTTGTAGATCTCATCGAGACGAGCAACTTTCATGTTGACCACTTTTTGATTTAGTCCCTTTTATTATTTCTTTTTTATTTTGTTTACATTTAATCTTTGAATTTTCCGGGAGCGACATGTGGCAGCTCCTGGAGCCGCCACATGCCACCCCATTTTCTTTATTTTCGAATTTATTTTATTATTTTCGGATTTATTATTATTAATATTTTATTATGACTATTTTAATTATTTTTAGTAGCCTATTATATTATTATATTATTTTATTTATTTTATCCCCTTTTACCACTTCTTTTCTTACTCCCTACCAAGCCTCCACCTTCCCCACTACCCCACTCTCTCCATCCTTCTCCAACTTCCCTCTCATCTTCCTTTATATTCACATCATCCTCCACAATTTTTCTCCATCCGTCGTTTTCGAGAGAAGTGAGGTCGAGCCCCTTTAACCTTCAGGTGACAGCTGCAGGAGACGAGTCGAGCGACGACAACCTCAAGGCGAGATCCGCGGCTTCACCATTGCCGCGTCGCAAGATCCAATTGGACTTGCTCAGCTTCGAAGGACTCTGCCATCCTTCTCGAGGCCACAACGGAAGCCGCACACCGCGGCTCCACTTTCGGCAATCCACAGGTAAGCATTCCCTCCTTTCCCTTGTCAATTTTTTATCTAACGACTTTTTTTTCCTTGTGATTTCATCCACAAATCATCACAATATCACAAACATTATCCCATCTTTTTATCACCACAATTTTTTCCACCAAACATCATCACAATCACCACCACCGCATTTACTTCTTATTCCTTCACATTTAATTTGTTGTTTGCACAAAGAAAATACAACAAAAAATTGCAAAAGAAAAAAAACAAAAAAAAATAAACAAGCAGGAGCTTCTGGTTCCCCCCAGCCGTGGTTGCTGCACGGCCTGGCCGCCACCTCCAGGCCGTCACCGCCGTGTTTTCCACCTCCTGCCATCACCACGGCTGCGAGCCGACGTTACCCTGACGCGCCACGTGCCAGCCTGCACCGTGCAGCCCCCGTTCCGTCCAAGCCACCCCACCGACATCGACCGTCCACTGGAACAGTTCATCCGCGTCGCGTGCCAGCCTGCGCCACCGCCTCCTGGCCGACGCCAAGCGGCTCCAACCGCTTGCTGCCCTTTTCGCCACAGGCGGCCAACCAGGCCGCGCACCCTCCTACCATGCGCACAGCCAGCCACCGTCCCCGCTCCTCGTCCACCCGCCACGGGACTCCGCCTCCAGTGCCGCTACGCGGCCGCCTGATGAATCCACATTTCATCATCTTTATTCTATCATTTTGGCACCAAAAACCCTAGCAAATGCCTGTAAATACCCTTAAATAGAGCATCTTAGCATTCATGCATGTGCATTCAATTAGTGTATAAAATACTGTAATTAAGGCCAAAATTATAGAATAAATAAAGAAAAGAAAAAGAATAAAATATTGTAAATATTTTATGACACAAAACCCCCGAGACCTAGGCATCTTGACGAATAGGTCGACAAGGAATAAAGTAGGGGGAGATAAGGTCAGAAATACAGTCAAAATACCTATTCATTCTATTCATTTCTTTATTCATTTTGGGACCTATTTTTGGTTCCACTTTTTGTACATCAAATAAAGAAACTTTGTACATGAAAGTTGTAGATAATATCATGAAGAAAAATACAAAATTGATTTCACAGAAAAATCATGTACAGACAAAAAGTTATGATCTGAATAAGAATCCAAAATCCCAACTTTCCAGACCCGTATCTCACAACTGGCAACTCCAAATGCAGTGTACTCACCTTTAATTGTATATAGAATAAAATAATCTATCCAATGGCATTGGTTTCGCATTTGGTGAAGCTACAGTTTGAAAGTTGAGTTTTGGACCCTCATTGTATACTTGTACATATTAAAATATTCAATTTATTTATTATTTATTATTTTTATAATTTTATATTTTTATAATGTTGTAAATAATACATATAATAATTATGCGCATGTAAATCAGAATAAAAACATAATTAAAATACAAATAAAAATACTTGTATATATATTCAATACATAGGTACATTACCTGTATATATACCTATATAAACTACCTTTATATTTTATTTAATATACAAAATACATCAGAAAAATAAAATAAAATTATGTTTATGTGTATAAAAGTATTTTCTAACTTTATAAAATTATAAACAAAATTAAAGAAATTAAAATACACCAAATAAAAATAAAATACTAAAATACATAGGTATTATACCTATATAGGGTTAAAAAGGTAACTTGTAAAAATAAATCTCATAAAAATAAATAAAAATCAGAATAAAATACTACATAAAATTTTAAGCTTTTTTTATTTTTTAACTTTTAATTAATTCGGCCATTTAGTATTTCTAAATGAATTAACAAAATAATAACTCAGGGTTTTTCCTGGTTGGTCCACGTGGACCAACCAGGAGGCGTCAACAGTTGACCCCAGTCAACTGGTCGCCCTACCCCTGTAGCCCGTGTCAGGCTTGGTTTTTGAGCCATCTTTTTGGCTTTTTCCAGGCCAATTCTTTCATCTTTTCGTGTTGCATCCTTCTGCAACATTGTCCACCAACCATCTACCTAACTCGCCCGAGTTTAATCTTGGTCGTCGGACCCAAGATTTGCAAGATATTCCTTGATCTTTGGACCCCTGCAGCTCAGGGTCAAACCACTTAAAACCGACCCCCTTCTTTCCTTTTGATTTTCGAGTCCCCCTTGGTCCACCCTTCAGCGCCACCTTCGTGCTCCTGAGCTCCTTGGAGGTGACAGCTCCATCGCCAGCTCCTCAGCCAAGGCGTTCGAAGTCGAGGGAGCCTCCACCACCTCCGCCAACAGCCGGCGTCGAGGTACCATTCTTCCTCTGGCTCCGGCCATCGAGGACCTCCCCCCGCTTATTTATTTCTTGCATTCAACTCCTGCTAGCCTTAGGATCAATATCCCCCAAAAAAATCGAAGCTCCATCATCTGAGTCGCTCGATCACCTACTTTGGCCGGAGCGCACCTCCGGCCCTTCGCCGCCACCTCGTTGCACACATCCCCACGCCTCCGTGAGGCCCAGGCAATTTGCCCTGGGCCTTTTCACCACTTTTTGCAGGTCAAAGACCCCTGACCGCACCTGGAGGGCCATTTTGATTCCTCACCGGAGATACCTGGAGCGTAAAGCTCCGCCGCCTTCGCGCCAGCACCTCGACGCTCCTCCGGCGAATCCGAGCCATCCAGTCCACAGAGGGACCTTCCAGGAGTCTGCAGCTCCATTTTGGAGCTCATCCATCGCCTGAGGAGCGAGATCGGAGTCGGGGAAGTGCGCCTCCGCCGGCCTTCTTCCCTGTTCTTCCTCCTCGCTTCTCCACCGTCCGATCGAGCCGCAGCTCCAGATCGCGCATCGACCGTCCGATCTTCCACGCCCAGCCACCGTTGGATCTCTTTACGAGATCTAATCTCAGACGTCGACGCCAACCGTCATCGGCCGTTCCCAAGCTGCCACGTGGATAAGTGGCTTGTTCCCCGCCGCTGGATCACGCCTCGCCGCCAGCCGTTGGATTCGAGCCACGTGTCGTCGTCGGAGCGCCCGAGCGAGGGTATTTTGCATCCCAACCCTCGCACTTTTTGTATTTAATATTTAGTATTTAAACTTTTGTCTGCAGTGTAAAAGTCTTGTAATATTTGCACAAAGACCCCCGGACTTTGTTTATTTGCACCTAGGTCCTTCGCCACGTCACCTCACGTGACCTGTACACGTGAGGGGGTGGGCATTTTGCAAGGACACCCTCGGGCTTTTGTGTATTTCGTTTTAGTCCTGAAACTTTCGTAGCAAGTGTAATATTTTTGGATATTTTGCAAGTAGACCCCTAGGGTTTTGTGATATTACATTCCAGTCCTCGCCAGGCGCGTGCAAGTCACGCGCCCTGGTGGGAAAATTGCTAAGAGGCCCAGGCGGCTTTTGTAATTGCATTTTGGTGCTAAAAATTGAATATACCGTGTATATTTTTGTGGAAAATTGCATGTATGCCCCTGGATGTTTTATATATTGCACATATACCCCTGCCAGGACTGTTTAATGTTTGGATGTTTGCTCTAATTATTTGACCCATCTTTTTAAGTCCAAAAATTTCACAAAAATAGACTTAAGTATCTGGACACGTGTACTTTAACGCCACCATTTTAGTTTTTGATTTTACGTTATTTTCATATTTATTAAAAATCAAAAACTTACTTTTTGTGCACTGTCTAGTTTAGAAAATACCAAAAAAATATCAAAACACCTCCAAAAATTCCAAAAAAATTACCTAGTGTCTATTTTATGCTATTTTAGTGTCAGTCCAAAAATCATTAAAAATATCAAAAGAAAAACACTAAAAATTTAAAAACACTCAAAAACTTCAAAAAAAATATATAAAATAGTAGAAAAATCAAAAAAATACAAACTCAGTTCCTATTTGTCACTTATTTTGTTCTTTTCATTAGAAAAATAGTGTGAAACATTTTGAGTACTGGTTACTATTTTTAAATCTCATTTTACTCTCAGCCAGCATTATTGCCACTGTTTTCCTTTATTTCAGTAATTAAAAATATCAAAAACACCTTGAAAAATCCCCAAAAATCACAAAAATAGTAGAAAACCATAAAAATATCAAAAATATTTTATTTCTGAATTTTTGGTTATTTTTGCATATTTCTATAAATATCTTAGCTTGTCTTTTATTATATTGTCTTTACTTTCCAATATTGAAAAAGAAAATAAAAAAATATAAAATATAAAATATAAAAATCAGAAAATTAAAAATCAAATACAAAATTAAAAATTAAATAAAAAAATTAAAAATTAAAAACCCACAAAAATTTATTTGTTTGCTTGCTTAGTGTAGACACATCACACACTCACTTGAGCACATTTTTTGCTTGAACTACCTTGTTTGCTCCCTGTGTTCGAACTCTCTGCATACTTGACACTATACACCATTTGTGCAGAGTTAAAAATAAATTTTAACTCCACATTTATTTCTAATTATTGATTTTTAGTATGGGTTAATTGTTGACTTTAGTCCGGATTTAGTGTGGTCACCACACCGACTGAGTTCACGCTTTGTGTTGAACTTAAGACCGACTATTTTTGGCTAAATCAAATGGCGTCGTTGCCGGGGAGCAACAGCGAATAGTTCACATTTTGTTTGATTGTGTGATTGTTTACCATAGCATTATTTTCCATCTCTTACATTTTTGATATATCTTGTTGAGCTTTCTGACCATCTCTTTTCTTGTCTTCTTGCGAGGGACCGCGGAGCGAGGCGGATCGCCTAGGCGACCCGACGCAACCTTGGGACGTGGAGCCGGCTATTCTTAGCCAAGCCGGCAGGAGAGAGCAGGAGGAGTGAGGGAGAGAGATTAGCTTAGCTTTTCATTTATTTTTGGTGAGAGAGAGACTATTAATTTGTAATAATACAGGTACACTTGGACTTGGACACTCAGACTTTCGGGCCTAATTTCTGGGTGTTTGTTCACCCGGGGGCTCACCGCAGTTTTTGACGCATTTTCATCGCCGTTATTTTCCGGCTTTGTTTTCATTTTTCACTTTCTTTTGTGGATTGAGCTCTTAGCTCTAGGTTCTGCTTGACTCGATTAGAATAGGTCCAAACACCTAATTATCTTTGCATGCTCCTATAGATTCGTATTTGGACTTAGACTAATTAAACAGTTAGCTAGTAGCTTCCAAATCCACGCGCCGCGAGCTCACACCCGAACAAGCGCTTTCTCCTACCCCAAATGTGTTGGGCAGAGGAGGGGTGAGCCTAGACCGGACACTCGGATTAGGAGTTACTAGTTAGCTTGTGGTTCTTCACGCTAGCAGCTGCCTGTTCTAGGACGATTTCCGCATGCATATCGCCATATAGCTTAGGTTTAAAAATTCTGCTTTGCATCCCACATGGAGAGAGCTGGGATTCGCTGTAAGTCCTCTTACTTTGCACGCATCATCTAGGCACAAAGGTGAGATTTCCACCTTGGTGTCGACTTGCACGGCTTTTCCGACTCTATTCTCCCTCTGTTTTTGGAACAAAGTAGGATAAAGGAAAAATACAAAAAAAAAACCGTTAGGCGCTTGTTTGAATCTACTCAAAAGAAGCGATAACACCAAAAAAATTAAAAAAGGGACTGCTAAAGAAAACTTGACCAAAATAAAATTGGTAATTGGATTCATTGCTTGGGGAGAGTAACACCCTCACTTGTCTTCAGGTTGCATGGGAAGGTCTCCTTCCAAGTGAGGTGAGCGCTTCGTAAGGATTAGAGCCCAAAACCCAACTTGTGGCTGCCTTGTGTATCGCCTGGATTTCCGAAGTATTGGCGCTACTATCGTACGTAGTCGAGTAGGGCTTGGTCGCCATTGGTGACTCACTATTGTGTGAGCACCGACCTTGTCCGAAGTACCGAGCTTAGGCCACGCCTTCACGGGTGTGTCTGTCTCACCGGCTGCGTCCGAGTAGGATCTTGCACGCTCACGGGTGATTCCGTTGCGAGCGAGGTCCGAAGTATCGGTTTCGCCTATCGGCTTCCTCCCTCTATTTCTTTGGCTGAGTAGGGATCCAGGAAGGGTTACAAGGACCTCAAAAAGCGCAAGTTACAGGTTACACAGGAGGAGGACAAGTACGGGGACACTTTCCTGGCAGTACTCTCGCTCCTATAGGCGTAGCGTTCTAAGGACTCGTGACAAGATAAATACCTGAAAACAAGCTAAAATTGACAAGATAAAATCCGAACCTTCACGGCTTCACGAGTTGAGTTGGTGAATCCACCCTTGCTTTGCGTTTGATTGCTAGATTTATTTAGGTCAAGATCAAAAACACCGCACAATTGTGCACAATTTTGTTGCATATCATCTTCTTCTTCTCTTGCAGTTTCCCCGCTCTTTCCGAATAATCAAGATGATGGGACGGAGATCTCTTAGGCCGACCTTGTCGGCACCGCTATCTAGCACTCCTCCTTACTCATCTAGGAATGCCTCGGAGAGCCCGCTCTCCGAGCCTGAGTTCACATCCACCCTGTTCCCCCTCGACCACCCTTCCCATTCTCCTTCTCTCAGTCCAATTGTGTCAGAATTCAGTGCATCACAGAGTTCGGCTCATTCTACAGCACCTGAAATGGCCTCATTTGCTTTTTCAGAGAATCCAGCAATGGCAGACAGAGGCGAGCACCCAGATGACCACGAGCATCCCCCGTTCATTATTGATCAAGTGGCCATCAACAATTCCTTGCTAGCGTCCCTGGAAAATATGCAGAGACAGATCCGTGATCAGGGAACATTCATGGGTGATCTGATGAGAGAGATAGCACAGCTGAGAGAAAACCGACCTGGGGGCGGTGGCGGTGGAGGAGGAGGAGGACTCGATGCAGGAGGAGGCGATCCAGACGCTGAGCGACCGCCACAGACTATCATGAGGGAACTGCACAACCCAGCTTCGTCCCTCACTCACCGGTGGATCAGACTCCCGCCAATCCACGGAGACTTCGAGCTTCGGCACCACACGATTCAGTTGCTACCCAAGTTCCACGGGTTGCCGACCGAAGAGCCGCACCTCCACCTCCAAGAATTCGAAATGATTTGCAGCACTATCCATGATCGGTTGATGACCGAGGACACCATTAAGATGATCGCCTTCCCATTCTCATTGGTTGATAGAGCCGCATATTGGCTCAAACATCTCGGGCGATTCGTCGATACTTGGGCAGATCTCCGGACCGCATATTTGAAGAAATACTATCCTCTCGGCCGGACCAATGCAGCTAGAGCTATGATTAGCAATTTCGTCATGATCCCAAATGAACAGTTCCACGAAGCATGGGATCGATTCAGAGAGCTCATCGACCGGTGTCCACATCACGATATATCCAAGCCCAACCTGGTGCAGAGTTTCTTCTGTGGGCTGAAACCGGAGCTGCAGGGGCTTGTGAACGCCTCTTGCGGTGGGTCCTATTTCTCCAAGGGAGAAGACGACGTCTGGGCCATCTACGAAGGCATGGCAGAGAACTCTACAGTGATGACCCAGGCCCGAGTCTACACTCAGCAGAAACCCCCGCAGGGAGCGGGATCATTTCAGAGGATCGCCCGCATCGATGCCGGTCCCAGCACAACGTCGGTGGCTGCGGCCCAAGCCGAATCAGCAGCAGCCGGCATGGGCATTATTAGCGAGAAGTTGGACCGTATGGAGATCCTTGAAAAGAAGCAGAACCAAGGTCTAGCTCAGATGGACCTTCTCACCAAGACCATGAGTGACCTGAAGACTCAAATTCTATGTATTCAGGAGGCACATGCCCATTCCCAACAACCTCCCAGGTCACAGGTTGCTTCCAGCAGCAGCAATCCCAACCAGGCCTCCACCTCATACCGTCAGGTGAACCATATCCAGGCGGAGCCGGTTCCATTGCTGCAGTACCATCCAGAGCAATCGCCGTCTCAGGAAACTCAGATGGTGGTCTATCAGCCGGAGTAGCCACTGGCAGTTCTACCTCCACCCTCCTTTGAGCAGGAACCATTGATGGAAGTCAATGGGATTTGGTATGACCGATACCCTCAACCAGCAATTCGCAGGGATCACTCCGGATTCCGTTGGGGCAATGGTGGATCCTCATCCCAGCAGCACCCTCCTGCCCAAGGACAGCAGAACAGCCAGCCGACACAACAGCAGCACCAGCCCCAGTATGCCCAGCCACAACAATACCAGAGTGGTCCTCGTCCCGCTTATCAGGGACAACAGTGGAGGCAGCGTCAGCCGCCTCAGCAGTCTTATCACCAGCCTTCCCCCCAGTATCAGCAGCCGACACAGCAGCAACAGCCCCATTTCCAGCAGGGACAGACATCCGGTTCTCAAGGTCCAGCCTATGAGAACCCAGCCCTCGATAATCTTGCCAGCTTGCTATCTGAACAGCGAGCATCTTTCAGGCAGGAAATGGATGAATTCCGGCAGGAGATGCGGGATATCATCAAAGGCAAAGCCGCCATACCCGCTCAGATCGAACCTAATCCTAATAACCTAAAAAGAAAATCTGAGCAGGTAGAGTTCATAGAGGATACCTCTCCTAGTGACGATTTGAATGATATGTCTTATTCTTTGAATGATGCTGATTTTGTGACTACTAGGAGCGGTAGGATGCCAGCCGGCGGCGCCTCTTCTGAGCGACAGCCAGATGCAGAACCAGGAGCGCCAGAGGAGCAGACTAGCGGTGCTGATGCCGCTAATGATGATGTTGAAGACGGTGGTGCTGATGCCACCAATGATGGAGTCCAGGACGACGGTGCTGATGCCGTCGTGATACCAGATGCAGACGGTGATGCTGATACCACCATTTTGAATGTTGAACCAGAGCGCGGTGCTGATGCCGTGAAGACCGGTGCTAGTGGTGGTGCTGAGGCCACCACATCTACTTTTGTTGAGCCATCATCTGTGATGTTACCACATTTTGTATCTAGAGACTGTGGGAACAAAAACAAAAACAAAAATATGAATAAAGGAAAGGTTTCTGTTCAAATTGCGGATCCATATGTGATGAATGATGATAATTGTATGGATTCTCCGTCTTCACAGGCACAGGGACCGATTCCTAGTCCTCCATCTGAGGAGGCCCCTACCATCCCCTTCCCTGAGGCACTCCGCCGAGCAAAGGGGAATAAAAAAGAAAATCCAAAAAAGAGCCAACAGGTAGAGTTCGGCAACGAAATGATTGACAGATTCCATATTCAGCTGACTCTACGGGAAGCATTTGAGCATATCCCCTTCTTCAAAAAGAACTTGAAAGAGACAACTACTGTTCGAAGGAAGAAGAGGCACAGAGATCAAATCCATATGCTCACTCATGACACATGTTGCATCATCCAGAACAAGCTGCCAGCCAAGCGACCAGACGCAGGAGCTCCTTATGTCAGATGCGAGATTCAGGAGCAGCAGTTTGATCGTACTCTATTAGACAGCGGCTCTTCAATTAACCTCCTCCCGGCAGCCTTACTCAAGCAGTTCGAGTTTGGCCCTCTTCTTCGAAGCAGAACCGTCCTTCAGTTTGCTGATAGGTCGATTAAGAGGCCGAAGGGGTTATTGAAAGACGTGGTCGTTACCATTCAGGGCCTGAAATTCCCCGTGGACTTCGTTGTGTTGGACATGGAGATCCCTGAGTCGGTGACTGATGCCCCCATCATTCTCGGACGTCCATTCTTGGCCACAGCCAAGGCGGTGACCGACCATGATAGTGGGAAGGTATGCTTTCGCGTAGAGGGCGAAACCATACAAATAGAGACGATCGAAGAGATCAGAGCTAGAGAGTTAGAGTGCTCCGAGCAGTCCAGCGAAGCAGCGCAGATGACAGAGGAGGAGTTAGACATCCACCAGGTTTGTGATTTTGAGATGACTGATGATGAATCCAACTGGACAGATCCCGTAGCACCGACCCTCACCTTGCCTACAGATTCACTGTATCTCAAGCTCATGGCAGTCGAGAGCCGGGAGAGCACATCCCTGGATGAGGATATTTCTGAGGCTGACAGTGTTATGATGAGTGGTGCTGAGGAATTTCAATCATGCTCATCTTCTTCTGATCCCTCGGACTCAGACATTGATTGGGATGACTTTGATGACTATTTACCTCGTCTGATTCCTACTGAGCCAACAACCATGACAGAGTGCGAGCCGGTACAGTTTATAGTTGATTCAGAAGGCCGCCCTTCGTCAGAAATTCATGCAGAGAGAGAGTTCTCCCATGCAGACCTGGTAGCATTTACACAGACATATCAGAAACCAGATCTGCCACCTCCCAGTTGCCCAGAACGGAAACCTCTGCTGCAGTCGATGAAGTACAGATTCCTTGATGGGGAGCCAGAAATGCACCCAGTCATTATCTCAGCAGATTTGACTGGAGAGCAAGAATCTCGTCTGATGGAGGTTCTTGAAAGAAACCGCAAGGCAATCGGTTGGAGTATAGCTGATCTCCAGGGGCTGAGCCCAAATCTTTGCTCTCACCACATTTATCTTGAGGATAACGCTAAGCCGTCGCGTGAGTTCCAACGACGGCTGAACCCGAATCTTCGAGACGTGGTCATGAAAGAAATTTCCAAGTGGTGGAGCGCCGATTTTATCTATCCCATCTCCGACTCCAAATGGGTAAGTCCGCTACATGTGGTACCCAAGAAGACGGGTATCACTACAGTTGTCAATGAGTCTGGAGAGGAGATCGCTACCAGAGTACCAACTTCTTGGAGGGTCTGTGTGGACTACAGACGATTGAATGAGGCCACCAAGAAGGATCACTTCCCGCTACCATTCATTGATCAGATTATCGAGCGGCTAGCTGGGAAGAGTCACTATTGCTTCCTTGATGGGTACTCTGGATACAATCAAGTGGCCATTGCGCCCGAAGACCAGGAGAAAACGACATTCACCTGTCCGTTTGGGACTTATGCTTTCAGACGGATGCCCTTTGGTCTATGTAACGCTCCGGCGACATTCCAAAGGTGCATGTTGTCCATCTTCTCGGACATGGTGGGTGACTGTTTAGAGGTCTTCATGGATGACTTCTCGGTCTATGGCGACGGGTTCGACGCTTGTCTTGACTGCCTAGACCGTGTGCTCCAGCGCTGCATTGAGGTTAACCTTTTTTTATCCTGGGAGAAGAGTCATTTCATGATGACTCAGGGGACGGTCCTTGGTCATATCGTCTCCAACAGGGGCATGGAGGTCGATCCGGCTAAGGTGGATATCATCAGAAAACTCAATCCGCCGTCCAATTTGCGTCAGTTACGGTCTTTTCTGGGGCATGTCGGTTTCTACCGACGGTTCATTCAGGACTTCAGTCAAATTGCCCGACCGCTTACTGACTTGCTCACCAAAGACACCGAGTTTATTGTTAATGATAAGTGTCTTGAATCATTTGAGACTCTCAAGAATATGGTTGTTTCAGCTCCTGTCCTTCAGCCACCCGATTGGTCTCTCCCATTCGAGATCATGACAGATGCTTCAGATTTTGTCGTTGGGGCTGTGCTCGGACAGAGGAGGGATGGTTTACCGTTTGCTATTCACTACGCCAGCCGGACTTTGGATGCCGCGCAGCGGAATTACACTGTGATTGAGAAAGAGATGCTGGCCGTAGTCTTTGCTCTTGATAAGTATCGATCATATATTCTCGGATCTAGAGTGACCATTTACACTGATCATACCGCCATCCGGTATTTAATGGCTAAGAAGGATGCCAAAGCACGTCTCACCAGATGGATCCTTCTACTCCAGGAATTTGATATTGAGATTAAGGACAAGCCTGGAGTCAAGAATGTGGTGGCGGATCATCTCTCCAGATTGGAGAATCTTGAGGAATCTGAGCCCATCGCACCTATCACAGAGACATTTCCAGATGAGGCGATCTTGGCTGTCACCTCACTCCCATGGTATGCTGACTTTGTAAACTATCTTGTTGCCAAGACAGTCCCTCAAGGTTGGCCCAGGCAGAAACTTGAGACCTTCCTAGCTAAGGCCAAGTTTTACCATTGGGAGGATCCCGTCCTTTATCATGAAGAAGGGGATAGTATCTGGAGGAGGTGCATTCCTCAAGAAGAGCAGCATAGCGTCCTCACATACTGCCACAAGCTTGAGGCAGGAGGACATCATTCTGGAAAAAGGACAGCACAGAAGGTGCTTCAATCCGGCCTATGGTGGCCTACTCTCTTCAAGGATTCTGATGAGTTCGTGAAGAGATGTACTGACTGTCAGAAAATGGGAACCTGCGGACAGAGAGACATGATGCCCATGCAACCCATTCACTTCTGTGAGGTTTTTGATGCATGGGGGATTGATTTCATGGGCCCATTTCCTAAGAGTCAGGGATTCGAGCATATTTTGCTCGCTGTAGATTATGTCAGCCGATGGGTTGAGGCCATCCCCGCCCGAGCCGCAAATGCTAAAACCGTATGCAAATTTTTGAGGAGAAATATCATTTCACAGTTCGGGGTACCTAGAGTCTTGATTTCAGACGGGGGGTCTCACTTCATCAATGACAAAGTCAGGGCCCTTGCAGACGAGTTCGGCATTGACCATCGGGTTGCCACTCCTTATCACCCTCAGACTAATGGTCTTGTCGAAGTATCGAACAGGGAGATAAAGACTATCTTGCAGAAAGTTGTCCGCCCTGACCGAAAGGATTGGTCACAGCTTTTGGACTCGGTCTTGTGGGCTTATCGGACATCTTTCAAAAATCCATTAGGGACATCTCCCTTTCGTCTCGTCTATGGCAAGTCGTGCCATTTGCCAGTGGAGATCAAGCATAAATCTTTTTGGGCAGTTACTGAGTTGCTTCTAGATCCCGAGAGTATAGGAGAACAAAGAAGAGCTGAATTGGCAACCCTGGAAGAATTGAGGGACACAGCCTTTTCCAACAGCCTACAGTACAAAGAGAAAGTGAAGACATGGCACGATTCGCATATCAGCCATAAACAGTTTGAGCCAGATCAGAGAGTATGGTTGTTTGATTCCAGGCTGAAATTATTTCCAGGGAAATTGCAGAGCAAGTGGAAAGGACCATATGTGGTCAGGAAGGTACATGACAATGGCAGCATCGACATATCCGAACCGTCATCTTCCTCTACCTTCCGCGTCAATGGTCAACGCCTGAAACTATATCTTGATCATGATCCACCGACCATTGACGTTGCCCCCATTCTTCTGGTATGAGATGTGTCCTTTGACTCTCATCATCTGCATCTCATACATGGTGAGCAATTCCATCTCCCGCTGTACAGATCCATCTGTTCATATCACTCTGTTGTCGGTTGATTTATTTTCTTATTTTCTTCTTTTCTTCTTTTCTTTTTCTATCTTCTTGATCTATCAAAAAGGTGTCGCCCTTGTAGACATTTTTCCATACTTAGAACGTACTTTGTCCTAAGTATAGGGGGGGTGTGCACCCCGAGTATTTCCATTCTTTGATCCTCTCCATTGTCTCCTCTTCTTGTCTATACTTTGGGATATCTTACCCTAAGTATAGGGGGAGACAATCTGAGTACGATCTGTTCATTCCCACCCTTGACACTCCCTGCTTTGTGTACAGTCTGCTATACTTAGGATTATTTGATCCTAAGTATAGGGGGGACGGTCAACTTCTCAGTCATTGATTCATTCATTTATTCTTTATTATTTAGACTTGTCTATACTTAGTACGAGTTATGTCTTCTCTTTTCTCTCCGATCTATGAGGACATAGCTCAAGCTAAGTATAGGGGGGTCGTATATACTACGTATATACTTTAGCCATAACTCGTACTTTCGTATTTTCCTAATAATATGGCTAATAATTCTTTAAAATTCATTAAAAATCCTTAATAAAAAGATGTGGTTATTCCTCAAATTCTTTTGTATTTACTGATTAATAAATCAGGTGGAAATGTTTTTTGCAAAATGTTTGAAAAATAGTTTGAAAATCTTTGTGAACATCTATTGAAAACTATTTTGAAAATATTTTGTTATATGTTTTCAACCTTTGTAAAAATGTGTGGTTTGTAAAATTTATTTTCTTTGTGTGAAATAAAAATGTTTGAAAAATGATTTGCAAATGGTTTGAAAAATGGTTGCAAAAATGTTTTGAAAAACCTATATATACTGTTTTGAAAGCCTTTGCAAAATGATTTTCAAATGTGTGTAAAATGTTTGTAAAAATTATTTTGGACTATAGTTTTCAAAAATTGTGTGAAAAGCTTGTGTCAAATAAGTTTGAGGAATATATACATCACACCAAAATCTACTGTATATATGTATAAAACCGACCACTTACCCTGTAGATTCTTAAAATCCACTTCTTGTAAAAATAAGAAGCACTCCCGTGTACATATTTTCACCTAGTTTTTAGCCAAAACCTTTTGTTTTCAAAAATTCCCAAAAACATTTGCAAAATTAAAATCCAAAAACATTTGAAAAACCTTTTTGAAAAAAAAATAATACAAAAAAAATGCATCTGCATATGCATCATCATCATGTTTTCAAAAATCCAGAAAAAGTTCAAAATCTTGAAAATTGCATCACAAAAATATTTTCTGCATTGCATTACATAGCATTCGCATTTTTCGGATTGAGTTTGATAGTTGAACAAGTCTAAGTAAAATCCGGAGATTTGAGCTTGATTGGACCTTATAATCTACCTAATAACAGGAACCTTATAGGAACTGGGTTTGAGGTGCTTCAGGTTTAGTTGACTTAATTCTTTGAGGATCACGGGACTTGGTTCAATGGATTCTTGAGTGCCTAAGTAGAGTATTTCGGAGCACACGCACGACTCTTGTTGATAATGACCTAACTTGGACACCTGCACCTTTCACATGACTCAACTCAGTTGGAGTGGTGAGGGGATTGGATTTGCTGGTATGAGACGCACACAAGTGGAAACACTTGTCCTCCTCTAAGGAGGGAAGTGCACCCCAACCCGTCCAGTGATTAGGAAGTCTAAAGACAGGAGGCTGTGGGTTGCGATAAAGCTTCAAAAGAGGGATAGTCTACTGGCTCAAAAGGAAAAACTCCTTATGTAAATGTTGTTGTATATAGTATTCAAAAAAAAAAGTTCAGGCATGTACAAAAATAAAAAGCCTGCAAGTATGTACAAAGTCAATAAGCAAGCTTGAGTTCCAAAGTCAAATATGTGAGCCTGCAGCAGGATGACTTGACTACACTGGTCTTGCATCCAAGGATAGGTAGCTACACTGGCTACCGTCCATTCTTCTCTTCACCCCCCTCCTCTTGAGCTGGTTGCCACTTGAACTTAGAAGGGAATACCCCGCTCCTCGAGGATGGAGTTGCTGAATTGGGGAATCACTGGGTTGTCGTACTGGAGAAGTCAGTTTCTTTGTCATTCTAGTTGGGGAGAGCCACCATCACTTACACTGTACAAGTCAGATTCATAGTCGTAAGAGTTTGCGTTTGAGTTGAAGTATTTCTGACCTGGCTATTGAGGAGACTTGGACAGAGTTTTGGGATTCTCAAGGACTGTTGGATTTCAAACACGGTTCTCACTAAGGTTCCGCCCGCACTAAAATTCCAAAGGTCCGACTTAAGCTCCAAACTTTGATTTTGCAAAGACAAGTTTGAGAATCGAATAAAATCCAAGTTCTTCTTTTTCTTTTCTTTCATTTTCTTTTTGCACTTATTGCATAAGTGTTTGCTAGGGACTAGCAAAGGTAAAGTATAGGGGGATGATGAATCCACATTTCATCATCTTTATTCTATCATTTTGGCACCAAAAACCCTAGCAAATGCCTGTAAATACCCTTAAATAGAGCATCTTAGCATTCATGCATGTGCATTCAATTAGTGTATAAAATACTGTAATTAAGGCCAAAATTATAGAATAAATAAAGAAAAGAAAAAGAATAAAATATTGTAAATATTTTATGACCCAAAACCCCGAGACCTAGGCATCTTGACGAATAGGTCGACAAGGAATAAAGTAGGGGGAGATAAGGTCAGAAATACAGTCAAAATACCTATTCATTCTATTCATTTCTTTATTCATTTTGGGACCTATTTTTGGTTCCACTTTTTGTACATCAAATAAAGAAACTTTGTACATGAAAGTTGTAGATAATATCATGAAGAAAAATACAAAATTGATTTCACAGAAAAATCATGTACAGACAAAAAGTTATGATCTGAATAAGAATCCAAAATTCCAACTTTCCAGACCCGTATCTCACAACTGACAACTCCAAATGCAGTGTACTCACCTTTAATTGTATATAGAATAAAATAATCTATCCAATGGTAGTGGTTTCGCATTTGGCAGAGCTACGGTTTGAAAGTTGAGTTTTGGACCCTCATTGTATACTTGTACATATTAAAATATTCAATTTATTTATTATTTATTATTTTTATAATTTTATATTTTTATAATGTTGTAAATAATACATATAATAATTATGCGCATGTAAATCAGAATAAAAACATAATTAAAATACAAATAAAAATACTTGTATATATATTCAATACATAGATACATTACCTGTATATATACCTATATAAACTACCTTTATATTTTATTTAATATACAAAATACATCAGAAAAATAAAATAAAAATATGTTTATATGTATAAAAGTATTTTCTAACTTTATAAAATTATAAACAAAATTAAAGAAATTAAAATACACCAAATAAAAATAAAATACTAAAATACATAGGTATTATACCTATATAGGGTTAAAAAGGTAACTTGTAAAAATAAATCTCATAAAAATAAATAAAAATCAGAATAAAATACTACATAAAATTTTAAGCTTTTTTTATTTTTTAACTTTTAATTAATTCGGCCATTTAGTATTTCTAAATGAATTAACAAAATAATAACTCAGGGTTTTTCCTGGTTGGTCCACGTGGACCAACCAGGAGGCGTCAACAGTTGACCCCAGTCAACTGGTCGCTCTACCCCTGTAGCCCGTGTCAGGCTTGGTTTTTGAGCCATCTTTTTGGCTTTTTCCAGGCCAATTCTTTCATCTTTTCGTGTTGCATCCTTCTGCAACATTGTCCACCAACCATCTACCTAACTCGCCCGAGCTTAATCTTGGTCGTCGGACCCAAGATTTGCAAGATATTCCTTGATCTTTGGACCCCTGCAGCTCAGGGTCAAACCACTTAAAACCGACCCCCTTCTTTCCTTTTGATTTTCGAGTCCCCTTGGTCCACCCTTCAGCGCCACCTTCGTGCTCCTGAGCTCCTTGGAGGTGACAGCTCCATCGCCAGCTCCTCAGCCAAGGCGTTCGAAGTCGAGGGAGCCTCCACCACCTCCGCCAACAGCCGGCGTCGAGGTACCATTCTTCCTCTGGCTCCGGCCATCGAGGACCTCCCCCCGCTTATTTATTTCTTGCATTCAACTCCTGCTAGCCTTAGGATCAATATCCCCCAAAAAAATCGAAGCTCCATCATCTGAGTCGCTCGATCACCTACTTTGGCCGGAGCGCACCTCCGGCCCTTCGCCGCCACCTCGTTGCACACATCCCCACGCCTCCGCGAGGCCCAGGCAATTTGCCCTGGGCCTTTTCACCACTTTTTGCAGGTCAAAGACCCCTGACCGCACCTGGAGGGCCATTTTGATTCCTCGCCGGAGATACCTGGAGCGTAAAGCTCCGCCGCCTTCGCGCCAGCACCTCGACGCTCCTCCGGCGAATCCGAGCCATCCAGTCCACAGAGGGACCTTCCAGGAGTCTGCAGCTCCATTTTGGAGCTCATCCATCGCCTGAGGAGCGAGATCGGAGTCGGGGAAGTGCGCCTCCGCCGGCCTTCTTCCCTGTTCTTCCTCCTCGCTTCTCCACCGTCCGATCGAGCCGCAGCTCCAGATCGCGCATCGACCGTCCGATCTTCCACGCCCAGCCACCGTTGGATCTCTTTACGAGATCTAATCTCAGACGTCGACGCCAACCGTCCTCGGCCGTTCCCAAGCTGCCACGTGGATAAGTGGCTTGTTCCCCGCCGCTGGATCACGCCTCGCCGCCAGCCGTTGGATTCGAGCCACGTGTCGTCGTCGGAGCGCCCGAGCGAGGGTATTTTGCATCCCAACCCTCGCACTTTTTGTATTTAATATTTAGTATTTAAACTTTTGTCTGCAGTGTAAAAGTCTTGTAATATTTGCACAAAGACCCCCGGACTTTGTTTATTTGCACCTAGGTCCTTCGCCACGTCACCTCACGTGACCTGTACACGTGAGGGGGTGGGCATTTTGCAAGGACACCCTCGGGCTTTTGTGTATTTCGTTTTAGTCCTGAAACTTTCGTAGCAAGTGTAATATTTTTGGATATTTTGCAAGTAGACCCCTAGGGTTTTGTGATATTACATTCCAGTCCTCGCCAGGCGCGTGCAAGTCACGCGCCCTGGTGGGAAAATTGCTAAGAGGCCCAGGCGGCTTTTGTAATTGCATTTTGGTGCTAAAAATTGAATATACCGTGTATATTTTTGTGGAAAATTGCATGTATGCCCCTGGATGTTTTATATATTGCACATATACCCCTGCCAGGACTGTTTAATGTTTGGATGTTTGCTCTAATTATTTGACCCATCTTTTTAAGTCCAAAAATTTCACAAAAATAGACTTAAGTATCTGGACACGTGTACTTTAACGCCACCATTTTAGTTTTTGATTTTACGTTATTTTCATATTTATTAAAAATCAAAAACTTACTTTTTGTGCACTGTCTAGTTTAGAAAATACCAAAAAAATATCAAAACACCTCCAAAAATTCCAAAAAAATTACCTAGTGTCTATTTTATGCTATTTTAGTGTCAGTCCAAAAATCATTAAAAATATCAAAAGAAAAACACTAAAAATTTAAAAACACTAAAAAACTTCAAAAAAATATATAAAATAGTAGAAAAATCAAAAAAATACAAACTCAGTTCCTATTTGTCACTTATTTTGTTCTTTTCATTAGAAAAATAGTGTGAAACATTTTGAGTACTGGTTGCTATTTTTAAATCTCATTTTACTCTCAGCCAGCATTATTGCCACTGTTTTCCTTTATTTCAGTAATTAGAAATATCAAAAACACCTTGAAAAATCCCCAAAAATCACAAAAACAGTAGAAAACCATAAAAATATCAAAAATATTTTATTTCTGAATTTTTGGTTATTTTTGCGTATTTCTATAAATATCTTAGCTTGTCTTTTATTGTATTGTCTTTACTTTCCAATATTGAAAAAGAAAATAAAAAAAATATAAAATATAAAATATAAAAATCAGAAAATCAGAAAATTAAAAATCAAATACAAAATTAAAAATTAAATAAAAAATTAAAAATTAAAAACCCACAAAAATTTATTTGTTTGCTTGCTTAGTGTAGACACATCACACACTCACTTGAGCACATTTTTTGCTTGAACTACCTTGTTTGCTCCCTGTGTTCGAACTCTCTGCATACTTGACACTATACACCATTTGTGCAGAGTTAAAAATAAATTTTAACTCCACATTTATTTCTAATTATTGATTTTTAGTGTGGGTTAATTGTTGACTTTAGTCCGGATTTAGTGTGGTCACCACACCGACTGAGTTCACGCTTTGTGTTGAACTTAAGACCGACTATTTTTGGCTAAATCACCGCCCGCCATCGCCGTCGACACGAAGCTCCCCAGGCGCACAGCCGCCTGCAGCCACCCTCGGTCGTGCGCCACCTTCGCGCGACCCTTTGCCCAGGTCGCCCGCCTCCCGCTGTACGCGCACCCTCCTGCCGTGCGCACAGCCAGCCGCCGTCCCCGCTCCCCGTCCACCCACCGCGGGCCTCCGCCTCCAGCGCCGCTACGCGGCTGCCCGCCATCGCCGTCGACGTGAAGCTCCCCAGGCGCACAGCCACCTGCAGCCACCCTCGGCCGCGCGCCACCTTCGCGCGGCCCTTTGCCCAGGTCGCCCGCCTCCTGCCGTACGCGCGCCCTCCGTCCGCCATCGACGACCTCCTGCGTCTTCCACTCCAGTCAGCCCACATTAAAATATCTATTTGAGATAATTTATTCTCTGGAAAGTTTAACTTCGTGGATTTATTAGGAATTAAATATCTGTAATCGCTATGTTTTCAGTAAAATATTCATAAAAAAATCATAAAGTGTCAGAAAAATCCAAAAATATTAATGTAGCTTCATTTCATCATATTTAATTTTCAATGAATTTTTCATAATTTTTTCATACCATTTGCACGAAAAATTGCATAAAAACCCCAAAAAAGTTGGCATTTTTCATGTGTGCATTTTAAATCCAAAAATTCCAAAAAAAATACATTTGCATTCATTGTTGGATTAGGTTCTTAAAAAAATTACCATTTGGCTGATTTGGATTAATTTCACATTAAAATTAAAATTGGCTAAGTCGCTTATTTTCTTAATAACCTAGTTCACTCGCATCTATGCATTGGCATTTTATTGCATAAAAGAATTACCAAAAAAATCTCACTTGGAAAACCGCAATCTAATTCATCTAACTTGATCTTGAGTTGTTCCTTTGCCTCCTTGAGCCGACCCTGGGGCTTGCCCAGGCTAAATAAACATAAAACCGCATCTTAATTTTCATTCGACGTTTAATCGAATTGTGCGGTTATTTTTGACCGATCGTGAATCTATCCGACTGCAACGCACTAGTCAATCATACGACATTTGAAAGGGTAGATTCCGGGCTCGTCAAATGGCGCTGTTGCCGGGGAGGCAAACGGCTTAGGATCACTTTAGAAAGTTAGGTTTACATTTTCCATTCACTCGGGTAGTCTGATCCCCGAACCACATTGTAATTATACCATTTTTTCCAATTATTTTCTTTCTCTTTATTTTTTTTCTTTTCTCTCTCTTTATCTGACATTTTTATATCTTTTTGTGCGAGGGCCCGGTGGACTTGGAGCGGCTTTCTTGAAGTCGACGCATCTCGAAGTGCATCGGAGGCCGACGGTTCGTGGATCAAGTCGGCTGTTGAGACGCCTGAAAGATTTCTATTTTTTTTAACTTGTAAAAAGTGTCCGCATCACTTCCAGCAGTTCCCGTTTGGGTTCTCGCGTGTGTAAACATAGTGGAACCGTGTCCCCGTGTGCTGTGTGGATGAATGTAATTTAGCTTGCACTAGCGGCTCCTCGAGCCACTCTAGGATTTGCTTGTGCTTGTAAATTATTAGGACCACACAATACACTTAAAAGACGCATCTAGACTGCAGATTTAGTCAAATCAACCTGTGCTTCACTCGCTAATAGAACTGCTTGTCTAGGAGTGGCTTTTCTCGTTTGCATTTGCATATAGTGTAAAATTTCAATTCAGTACTGCATCCTGCATTGTAGAGAGCTGGAGGCACTGTAAGTCTTCTTACTCAAGCATTCATCATCATTTTCTCGATCGCATCAGCTTTTTCCGATTCTCTCTCTCGGTTTTCTAACCTAGGATAAAGGAATTGGGACTGGACGGTAGACGTGATTGCTTGTGTGGATTAATATCAGTGATAACTAATCTCTAAAATCGAGGCTGCTAATTGAATTGGACCAAAAAAATTAACTAAAATTAACCCTTGTTTGCGGGAGAGTAACCCCGACCTTGTTTTCAGGCTGAGTGAGGGTACTTGAGTGTGTGTGTGAACACCTTAAGGCAGAGCCCAAATCCCCGCCTTTCATATCACGTTCTGACTGATCCTAGCAAATATCACAAGTCGAATAATTTCAGATTCATTGACTAGTACCAAGTAGCCTCCGCCTGTCTCAGGTAGATAGGGGCGAAATTACGGTACTCTACGACAAGCTGCCAGTAACCCCCAGGGGTGAAGTTCCGGCCTTGTCAGCCTCCGCCTGCTTGCAGGTAGATAGGGGTGTGGTCATTGAATCCATCGACTTGGGATAGGAGCGAAGAAAGGAAGGAGCGGCGGTATCCTAGGCGACAGGTTAAACAGGGAAGACGCATCCGGCTCTGAGCCGACTTCCCTATAGGCCACGTAATCCTTGCTATTTTTGCTTGAAAATCACACTTAAAAACGATAAGATTAATTGGACTCGATTTCGGGTCCTTCATCGTGTTGAGTGTGAACTTGGGGTTTGCTCTTGCATTTGTCTTTGAGTCTGTCTGTGTGTGTTATCCTGTGTAATTGCACATTTTCTACCTCAATCATCTTTTCCTCTTCAAAGATGTCGGGATATTGGTCCCCATACACTGTGACCTCTGGTCAATCCTCCTCAACCATATACCGTTCATCTTCGCCTTCTCATTCTTCCATGTATCCTCCGCCATCCACGGGAGATCCTTACCCGTGGTCGGCTCCACCTCAACCTGATTATGAAGTCAGAACTTCGACTGACTTCTCCACTTCTTCGCATTTCTCATCTACTTCATATTCTAACACTCCGGATCCTCTTCCATCTTGGGCTGACTGTACTTACTCTCGAGAGCTTGCAGGAATGAAAGAATCAAATGAAGAGCAAGCCACGGCTGAGATAGATGATTGGCAAAATTATATGCCACCGCATACTTCATTTCCACCTCAAGTAGGGACCAGACAACAATTTTCATATACGCATCCCGACTTGACCCTAGGGCATAACATGATCAATCAAACAAACCGAATAGAGAGGCTTGAACATCATGATTTCCCAAACTTGATTGACTTTAGTGATCAAGCTTCCATTAACCAGCCTTCATTCGGAGAGCCTATACACTCACAAGATTGGACTCATGAGCTAGACTTATCAGTCTCCGTTTCATCATATGAGGCTCCGACCAATATTTTCAATCTAGATGGTCCATACTCAACCCAGCATTACATGCCTGAGTCTAGGTATGTTGAGTATGAGACCCTAATATCTCAGCAGTATCCTCCACTTGAGCAGAACTCTCTCATGGATTGTCAAGGGAATTTTGTGGAGGATGACATTTCCAGACTTATTGAGAAAAACGAATCATTTGGTAACAAGTTGAGAGATATCATGGAAATATTGCACTCAATTTCTGCCAGCTTGGGAATGAAAGTGGAAAAGGATATGGGTAATTTTGAGGTTGAAAACCAAGCAAACATTAGGGAACCTACACCGTCTATACAGCTGGAGTCCATTCTATCTCCCTCTTCTACTAACCCCCTGCCTTCCAATCCAGAGTCTGATCATTCATCCATCAAAAATACCAAAAAAATTGAAAAACCAAAAACCCACATAAAAATTGAAAATGAAAATGATCTAAAAAAATTAGATCCTGTCCTAAGGGAAGCACTCGATGAAGATCTGATTTTCAAACTTCCCTTAATAAAGGCCATAGATCACTTTCCCGACCTCAAACGATTTGTGAGAAGTAAATTGATGCCCAAGAGGTCGGGTAATAAGAGAACAAGGACTGAAAGACATATAGTGTCTATGGCCACCTCCTTGGTGATAGGGAGAAAGACCAAGAGCCGCGGAGTGAAGCGGTTGCCCCGAGTTGAATGTGAAATCGAAGACACCATCTTTACCCATGCAAGAATCGATGATGACTCACCGATAAATATCCTCCCGACCTCTGTGTTTGACAAGCTCAAACTCAGGCCAATCAGATTTCGGGCTCGTCAGCACCCCATACCCCCTATTTATACTCCATGGAGATGAGCAAATAAGGTAACCTGGACTCCTACTTCTAATAGGATTAGGAAAATATAACTCCTAATCCTAAAAGGTAATTGATATCCTTTTTTAATCAATAATTGATTTCCCTTTTCCAAATAGGATTACCAATGTTCTTTAAATATGGAATAGGTTCCCACAAAGAGGGGATAAATCTCCCTCTCACCGACGATGTGGGAACTACTCCAAACCTACGAGGGAGTAGCATCTCTCGAACTTTCCAAGCGACAAAGCATTTATCATCGTATCAGCACCATTATCATCTGTGTGGATCTTATCAAGTACAAACCTTCGATTCTAACACATCACATATCCAATGATATCTGACATCGATGTGCTTCGATCTTATATGGAATGTAGAATTCTTGCCAAGGTGAATAGCACTCTAGCTGTCACAGTTAATCGCATACTTGTCCTGATAAAAATCAAGTTCCTGCATGAAGTTCATCATCCACATCAACTCCTTGCATGCTTCTATAGCTGCAATGAACTCAGCCTCTGTAGTGGACAAAGCAACACATTTCTGGATATGAGACTGCCAAGAAACTGCATCACCTGCAAAGGACATCATGTAGTCAGATATGGATCTTCTCCCATCAATGTCACACGCTATATATGAATATGTTTATCCAAGAAGAATAGGCTTCTTTGCTCCAAATCAAAGAGAGTAACTGCTATTACCTTGAAGACATATCAAGATCCATTTAACTGCCTCCCAATGTTGTTTTCCTGGATTTAAGATGAACCTACTAACAATCTCCAACTGCATGAGCAGTATCCGGCCTCATACAAACCATTGCATACATGAGAATACCTATGGCTGATGCATAGGGAACTCTTTCCATATATTTCTTCTCTTCTTTTCTCTGTGGGTTATCTTTAGAACTTAACTTGAAATGTGCTCCAAGAGGGGTGCTAGATGGCTTTGCTTTCTCCTTATGAAATCCTTGAAGTACCTTCTCAATATACTTCTCTTGTGAAAGTTGAAGTTTCCTTATTCCCCTATCTCGAGTGATCTTCATATATAGTATCTAACTTGCATGCCCCAAGTCCTTCATAGCAAAGGACTTGCTCAACTCTTTCTTCAAGTCAGAAATTCTCTCTCCACTGTTGCCTACAATTAGCATGTCATCAACATAAAGCAAAATATGATGAAATCATCACTTGAGAATTTCTTCACGAACACACAATGGTCTAAAGTAGTCTTGGAGTAACCATGCTCCCCCATGAATGAGTCAAACTTCTTGTACCACTATCTGGGTACTTGCTTCAAGCCATATAGACTCTTCTTTAGTCTGCAAACATATTCTTCCTTGCCTTTGACCGTAAAGCCCTCTGGTTGCAACATGTAAATTTCCTCCTCAAGGTCACTATGAAGAAATGTTTTCTTTACATCCATCTGTTCAATCTCCAAATCAAGACTAGCTGCCAAGCTAAGAACTACTCTGATAGAAGACATCTTCACCACGGGAGAAAATATCTCCTCAAAGTCAGCCCACTTCCTTTAATTAAAACCTTTCACAACCAACCTAGTTTCGTACCTTGGATTTGTAGAGTAATCATCATGTTTCACTCTATTAACCCACTTGTTTCACAATGTCTGCTTGCCTTTGGGCAACTTGACAAGCTCAAAGGTATGATTATCATGAAGGGACTCCATTTCCTCTTTCATAGCTTCTACCCATTTCTCCTTACTTGCATCTTGCAAGGCTTCTTCATAGTGTTCAGGCTCGCCGTTGTCTGTCAACAAAATGTACTCATGTGCAAAATACCTGGTGGAGGGTCGCCTCTCCCTCACGGGTCTCTGTGGTGGGAGAGTCTCGGAAGAAGAAGAGCTTTCATCATCATGCCCACCATGATCACTACCATCATCTACATCATCATCATCATCAGGAGTGGTGATCTGTGGTACATCCTCCTCATGTCCTGCATCTGGTACCTGCTCATATGCATCATCTGGCACCACATATGGATCCCTCTACAAAGGGACTGGCTCCATATCATCTGGCTGATAGCTGCTCAAAGGAGAATCCTTAGCAGTCTTCTTGATGTCTTTAATGGTTGGTCTTCAGAGAAGATCACATCCCTGCTCCTCAGCAGCTTCTTATCAACTGGATCATACAACCTGTAGCCAAGCTCATCTTGTCCATAACCTAAGAAGATGCATGGCTTTGTCTTTGTGTACAACTTGGACCTTTCATCCTTGGGAACATGCACAAATACGCGGCATCCAAAGACCCGCAAATGGTTGTATGAGACATTCTTCCCATGCTAAACCTTGTCAGGAACATCATCATCCAAGGGTACATGTGGAGATAGATTAATAACATGAATAACAGTATAAAGTGCTTCACACCAAAAAGAGTAAGGCAACTTAACTTCAGAAAGGAGACATCTGACTCTCTCCATCAGGGTCTTGTTCATTCTCTATGCAACGCCATTCAACTGCGGCGTCTTGGGTGGAGTCTTCTGGTGCTTAATACCATGAGACCTGCAATACTCATCAAACGACCCAATATACTCACCACCTTTTATCACTGCGGATGCACTTCGGCTTCTTTCCAGATTGTCGCTCCACTAATGCATGGAAGTCTTTGAAAACACCAAAGACTTTGTCCTTCCTCTTTAAGGCATAGACCCAAACTTTCCAGGAGAAATTATCAATGAATATAACAAAATAAAGTGCACCACCAAGAGAACTTACTTTCAACGGAACACAAACATATGTGTAAATAAGCTCTAATGGTTCCATCTTCCTAGAAGGTGGATGACTCTTGAAGGAGACTCTCATCTGCTTTCCAGCCAAGCAGTGTGTGCATCTCTATAACTTCTCTTTCTTGACATCTGTCAGCATATTATTCCTCACCAAACACTGCAGCCCCTTCTCGCTCATATGCCCCGATAGTCGATGCCACAACTCAATGGATTTTGCATCTCCAGCCACATGTGCAACATCATGGGAGATGGGTGCATTCATGATGTAAAGATTGTTGCTATACTTCTTGCCACGGGCAACAACCAAGGATCCTCGAGTAAGCTTTCATTTACCGCCACCAAAAGTATTAAGGTATCCTTCATCATCAAGCTTGCTTGCAGAAATGAATATTAATTGCATGTCTGGTGCATGCCTCACATCTTTGAGCGTCAACACAACTCCATTGGCATTCTTCAATGCAATATTGCCAACACCAACAACATGGAACAAAGAACCATCCCCCATCTTTAATGTACCAAAATCACCAGCTGTATATGAAGAGAAAAACTCTCTCTGAGATGTAACATGTAGAGCAGATCCGCTATCAACAAGCCAAGAAGTAACATCATGTGTGGCATTTACCATCTTCTCATCACAGTCAATGAGAAGCTTATGTTGTGCAGCTGCAGCAACTTGTTCATTCTTTTTCTCTTCCTTGTCGCCACCATTCTTGTTATCTCTCTTGAACGGGAAGTAATACTTCTTGATGTGCCCTTTCTTCTTGCATAGTGGCACTCCATATTCTGATATCCAGATCTGGACTTGCTTCTAGCATTATCTCTACCTTTATCAGTCTCGATCCGACTCCTCCCCCTGTTCTCTGTGACAAGGAACCTTTGAATGTGGAGAGCTTCCTTGGGTTTTTCTTCGCACCTCCTCGTTGAGAATGTCAGACTTGATTGTCTCTAAAGAAACGACTACATTGACTGCAGAATTCGTAAGTGAGACTCGAAAAGTATCCCATGAATCTGGTAGAGTAGCAAGTAGTAGTAGTCCCAACATCTAGTCTTCAAATTTTATCCCCATGCTCGTCAATTGGCTAGTAATTCCTTGGAACTTCAGAAAATCTAGTACAGAGATGCCTTCCTTGAACCTCAAGTTCACTAGTCTCTTGAGAAGAAATAATTTGTTACTTCCCGTCTTGAAGGCGTAAAGATTTTCCAACTTTAACTACAAGCTTCTAGCATGACTTTCATCTTGGATATGGTTGTAGACATTTTCATTAACAAACTATCTTATGAAGCCACAAACCTGCATGTTCAAACTCCCATTCGTCATCCGTTTTGACTTCGAGCTTCTGCGTAGAGAACACCGGAAGGTACATAGCCTTCACACATAAAAGATCCTTCATCTTGTTCTTCCACAAAGTCCCATTCAGACTAATCATCCTGCTCGAACCAAACTCCATCTTGTAATCCGTCATTGAACCTTGCTTTGATACCACTTGTTAGGAATAGATTCCCTATATAAATTGAATTACGGAAAAATAATCAAAGTCGATAGGTGGATCATGCACGATATATCAACTACGAGAAAGTATCTCAAACACGTAAAAAATCAACTACAAATGCACGGAGAATTTTTAACATGGAAAACCCTCAATGTGAGGAGGAAAAACCACAGGGTTGATCGTAATCCAAAATCAAGCATTATAATTGAAGTAATCTCCCATGAGGGCCTTACAAAAGGTCGGCCCTCAATACGATGCTAGGAATCACCAAATAATGGAGAATAATAGAGAGGAAAAATATTACCAGTGGTAGATCCGTCGCCAAACTGTAGGGAAGAATGCTGGAGAAGAACTGCTCCAAAGGTTACTCCCTCCAAACTCCGCGGCAACCACGGACCCTCTTTCTTCTTCCTCTCTCTTATTTCTTTCTTGTTCTAGGAGAGCTTGTGTTGGGATGATCCTGGTATGTACCTAATACCCCCTATTTATACTCCGCGAAGATGAGCAAATAAGGAAAACTGGACTCATACTTCCAATAGGATTAGGAAAAGATAATTCCTAATCCTAAAAGGTAATTAATATCCTTATCCAATCAGTAATTGATTTTTCTTTTCCAAATAGGACTATCAATGTCCTACAAATATGGAATAGGTTCCCACGAGGAAGGGAACCCATCCAACACAAACCATGGCATGCATAAGATTACATGTAGCTGATGCATATGGAATCTTCTCCATATCTTTTTTCTCTTCAGTTGTCTTTGTACATTCCTTGGAGCTTAGTTTGAAATGTGCTCCCAAATGTATGCTAGCGAGGCTCCATGAAGAACCCGTGAAGTACCTTCTCAACGTACTTCTCTTGTGAAAGGTGAAGTTTCTTTGCTCCACTGTCTCGAGTGATTATCATGCCCAGTATATGACTTTCATGCCCCAAGTCTTTCATAGCAAAGTACTTTCTCAACTCCTTCTTCAAGCCAGAAATTCTCCCTCCATTGTTGCCTACAATCAACATGCCATCAAAATAAAGCAACAAAATGATGAAATCATCGACTGAGAAATTCTTCACAAATACACAATGGTCTAAAGTAGTCTTGAAGTAACTGTGCTCCCCAATGAACGAGTCAAACTTCTTATATGATTGCCCGGATGATTGCTTCAATCCATATAGACTCTTCGTCAGTCTACAAACATAATCTTACTTGCCTTTGATTGTAAAGCCTTCAGGCTGCAACATGTAGATTTTCTCTTCAAGATCACCATGAAGGAAGATTGTCTTCACATCCATCTATTCAACATATAGGTCAAGACTCACTGCCAAGCTGAGTACCACTCTGATGGAAGACATCTTGACTACATGAGAGAATATCTCCTCAAAGTCCACTCTCTTCTTCTGATTGAAGCCCTTAACAATCAACCTAGCTTTTGTATCTTGGGTTTGTAGAGTACTCGTCATGCTTCACTCTATAATCCACTTGTTCTTCAAATCCCTCTTGCCCTTAGGCAACTTCACAATCTCGAATGTTTAGTTGTCATGAAGAGACTCGATCTCTTCTTTCATGGCTTCAATCCACTTTTCCTTCTTTGCATTCTGCATTGCCTCCTCATAGTATTCTGGCTCTCTGTTATCTGTCAACAAGATATACTGACTTGCAGGATACATGGTGGAGGGACGCCTCTCCCTTTTAGGTCTCTGTTATGGTAGTGCCTCTGAAAAAGACCCATCATCAACATGATTGTCATCTGTATCAGCATCTCCATCATCATCATTGGAAGTGGATGCCTCATGCACATCCACATCTTCTCCTGCATCATGAAACTGTTCAGTTGCATCATCTGGCACTACATGTGGAGTACTCTGCAAAGGAACTGGCTCCACATCATCCGGCCGATAGTTTCTTTAGGAAGAACTTTTATTAGCCTTTTGGATGTCCTCGATGGTCTGCTCTTCATAGAAGACAACATCCCTTCTTCTGACTAGCTTCTTCTTAACTAGATTATACAACATGTGGCCAAGCTCATTTTGTCCATATCCCAAGAAAATGCATTGCTTCGTCTTGGTGTCCAACTTGGATCTCTCATCTTTGGGAAAATGCTGAAATGCACGGCACCCAAAGACCATCTTGGCCATATCCCAAGAAAGCTAGTCAAAGCTAGCTTTGGACATCTAACTCGCTCCATCAAGCTTGGCTACATGTTGTATAATCGAGTTAAGAAGACGCTAGTCAGAAGAAAGGATGTTGTCTTCTATGAAGAGCAGACCATATTGGCATATCCCAAGAAAATGCATTGCTTTATCTTGGTGTCCAACTTGGATCTCTTGTCTTTGGGAACATGCACAAATGCACAACACCCAAAGACTGTAAGTGGTGGTATGTGACATCTTTTCCGTGTCAGATCCTATTAGGACATCACCATCTAAAGGTATATGTGGGGAGAGATTAGTGACATAAACTGTAGTAAAAAGATTTATACCAAAAAGAGTTAGGCAATTTAGCCTCGAAAAGGAGACATCTGACTCGCTCCATCAAGATCATGTTCATCCTCTCTGCTAGACTATTCAGTTGTGGTGTCTTGGGCAGAGTCTTTTGGTGCCTGATACCATGAGGTCTATAATATTCATCAAATAGCCCTATGTACTCTCCACCATTATCGCTACGAATGCACTTCAACTTCTTTCCAGACCATCTCTCTATCAGTGCATGAAAGTCCTTGAAAACTCCAATTACTTGATCATTCCTCTCTAAGGCATAGACCCCAACTTTCCTGAAAAAATCACCAATAAATGTAACAAAGTAAAGTGCACCACCAAGAGAGCTTACTTTCAGTGGACCACAAACATATGTGTGTACTAGCTCTAGCGCATCCATCTTCCTCGAAGGTGGACGGCTCTTTAAGGAGACTCTCGTCTGCTTCCTAGACAAGCAATGTGTATATCTCTCCAACTTGATTTTCTTCATAGTTGTAAGCAAGTTTTTCTTAACCAAGCACTACAATCCATTCTCGATCATGTGTCCCAATCGTTGATGTCGCAACTCAGTAGATTCTGCATCTTCAGTCACATGTGCCACATCTTTGAAAAATGATGCATGCATGATATATAAGTTGTTGATATATTTCTTGTCACAAGCAACAACTAAGGATCCTAGGGTAAGCTTTTACTGCCTGATAACAAAAGTGTTTTGATATACTTCATCAAGCTTCCCTTCAGAGATGAGATTGATGTGCATATCGAGTGCATATCTCACATCCTTGAGTGTAAGCATACCTCCATTGGCATTTTGCAATATGACATTGCCAATGCCAATAACATAGGATACATAACCATTCCACGTCTTCAATATGCCAAAATCACCTGATGTATATGTTGAGAAGAACTTCCTGTGTGAAGCAACATGAAGAGTAGAGCTACTTTCAATAATCCAAGAAGTACCTCCATGGGCGACATTCACCATCTCCTCATCATAGACAATGAGGAGTTCATGTTGTGCAGCTGTAGCAACCTGTTCATTCTTCTTTTCTTGTTTTTACCTCCATTCCTATTGTCTCTCTTAAACTGATAGCAATACTTCTTAATGTATCTTTTTTTTCTTGCAAATGACGTCCATGTTCTGATATATGGACCTTGATTTTCTTCTGTTACTGTCTCTTCCCTTGTCATTCTTGAACCTGCTTTTCCCCATGTTCTCCATGACAAGAACATATGTATGCAAAGAACTTCCTTGAGATTTCTTATATGTCCTCATTGTGAATGGTTGATTTCATGGTCTCCAAAGAGATCTTCCTTTCGGTTGCAGAATTGGTAAGCAAAACCTTGAAAGTTTCTCAAGAATCAGATAAAGTAGCAAGCAATAACAAGCTCAAAACTTCTTCCTCAAACTTGATACCCATGCATGTCAATTGACTAATTTCGTCTTGGTAATCATTCAAAAAATCTAGCATGGAACTTCCCTCCTTGAATCTCAAGTTCACAAGTTTCTTGAGAAGAAATAACTTATTGTTTCTCGTCTTAGAGGCATACAAACTCTCAAGTTCTAATCATAGACCTCATGCATGTTTTCTTCCTAGATGTGGTTGTAGAAATTTTCATCCACAAATTGTCTGATAAAACCAGAAATTTATTTGTGCTCGAACTCACACTCTTCATCTGAGTTCGCATCGTGCTTTTTGGTAGAGAAAATTAGAAGATGCATAGACTTTACATAATCTTATTTTTCCACAAACTGTAGTTGGTCTCATTTAGGCTGATCATCCCACTGGTGTTGTGCCCCATCTTAAAACCATATTGGTTGTGATACCACTTGTTGGGAATTGATTCCCTGTATAGATCGAATAGCAGAAATTTACCAAAGTTGATGAGCGGATCATGCACGATATATCACTAAAAATACAAAAATATCTCAACCACAGATGAACAAAGAATTTTTTATGGGGAAAATCCTCAATGTGAGGGGAAAAATCATAGGGTAGATCGCAACACTAAATCAAGCACTATGATCAAAAAAATCTCCTGTGAGGGACTTACGAAAGGACGACCCTCTATACGGTGCTATAAATAACCAAGCAATGGAGAATAGTTGAGAGGGAAAATATCATCAAATGGTAAATCTGTTGTCAAATGTATGTGAGAATGATGGAAAAGAACCGCTCCAAGATTATTCCCTCCAAACTTTGCGACAATCACATACCTTCTTTCTTCTTTTACTCTGTCTCTCTCTCTCTTATTTCTTTCTTGTACTAGGAGAGCTTGTATTGGGATGAACTTTGTATGGAGCACATACCCTCCATTTATACTCCATGGAGATGATAAAATAAGGAAACATGACTCCTACTTACAATAGGATTAGGAAAATATTGCCCATGTTCCTAAAAGGTAATTAATATCCCCCTCTAATTAGAACTTGATTTTTTCTTTTCCAAATAGATTAGCAATGTCTTGTATATGGATTAGGTTCCCACAAAGAGGAGAACCCATCCAACAAATACAACTACCTATATTTTTCATATCCCAATAAACAATCAAGTTGATTGATTCAAAGCGATGAAAGATGGAATAAAGCTTCTGTTGATATGACTTGAATCCTAACTACTCGTTGGGATGCTGATGTGATTGATCTATATCATGCCTTCTTAATGGTTGAGACCTGTTGGGCTAGGATTTCTGACATATCTGATCCGCCTCCTGAAATTTGATTGGCTGAGAATTGTTGGCTATGATTGCTGACATGTCTGATCCGCCTCCTAAAATCTGATTGGCTGAGCTGTTGGGCTAGATTGTTAACATGTCTAATCCGCCTCTTGAAATTTGATTGGTAGAGAGATGTTGGGATGGATTGCTGAATACAAATAGTATTCTTCTGCTGCAGTATAAAGAGGCCCTAGGGCCACTAGATACTGTAATCCTCATTCTGATCTTGATTCTCATTCCATATATGCACCCTTCTCAATATCCTCTATATTACTTTTTCTCCATATAGTAAAACAGATCGCCGTCGCTCAAGGGTGTAGCCCAGTTACAAGTAAACCTTGTAAATCCATGCATTTGCGTCTTTTGCTTGTTTGATCGTGTTTGTGCGTGTTTGCTTCCGCAATTCACAACAAACTGGTATCAGAGCTTTGAGTTCCATCAGGATCATCCAGCAAGATGGCGTCGCACAATCTAAAGATCGAGAAGTTCGCAGGGAAGAATGGATTCAATCTATGGCAGATCAAGATGTGTGCCCATCTGAAGTAGCAGGGTATCTGCGTATTGTTAGATCAGGAGGGGGCGAAGGCACTCGAGCCCTACGAGTTGATGGTGCAGGAATAGAAGGTGCACTTGACGATCATGTTGTGTTCGTTGGATGAGATTATTGCGGAGGTTGCCGATGAGGATTCTGCGGTAGGTTTGTCATTGAGACTTGAAAGTCTGTACATGATGAAGTCTCCGATCAACAAGTTGGTCTTGAAGCAACGTCTGTTCTCTCTCCGCATGCAAGAAGGTACGTCTCTTAAAGAACATATAAATCGCTTAAATACATTATTGATGGATTTAAGAAATATAGATGTTAAGATTGAAGATGAGGATGCTGCTTTGTTTTATTGGCTTCTCTTCCATTATCATTTGAAAATGTTCAATCATTCACTGTGGGAAGAGAATCGATAACCCTAGAGGAAGTCACACGAATTTGCATACATGTGAACTTCGACATAGGGCTACTAGGATGCAGGACTCTAACATTTCAGGTTTGGTTATGACTCATGAGAAGAGTCATGTCGGTTCTGGCTACACGAAGAAGGGAAAACAAAGGTCCAAAAATCATAATTTTAAGGACATTTACAATTACTCCAAGGAATCTGGACATTGGAATAAAGACTGCCCAAAGAAGGCCACAGTTATTGTAGTGGCTCAAGGAGGCAGAGATTCTGAAGATGATTTCGTTCTCACCGTCACAGATCAGAAGACAACGGATAGCACATGGATTCTTGATTCAGGCTACTCTCATCGTATGACTCCCAATGAAGATTGGTTCTACACCTATGAGAAGATAAATGGTGGAAGTGTCGTCACAAGGAGTAATGCAACGTTCAAGATGGTAGGGATCGACTTGTGAAGATCAAGATGCATGATGAAGTCATGAGGACTGTGATAGAAGTACGACATGTTTCTGATCTGAGGAAGAACTTGATATCTCTTGAAGTCTTGGACTCTAAAAGATACATGTACAACGTTGAAGGTGGAGTCATGTAGGTTGCCAAAGCTGGGATTGTTATCATCAAGGGCAATAAGCTGAATACCGTATATGTCTTGCAAGGATCTACAGTTCCTGTGAGTAAGTTCAAGCGTTGTTTGAACTTGCTTAATGTCAAAAATTGGCAGTAGTCCCAAAGAGGGGCTAGCGGCGGTATGGTGAAGCTTGGCAAAGCTTCTCTGAGGATTCAATTCAAGGTTGAGATTGTTAGCATGACTTGAATCCTACTATTTGGTTTTGGGATTTTTACTCGGCAGACCCTATAAACTTTTCCAATTACCTCCACGACCTTTGAAACAACCTAATTCTCCCCTCGACCCCATAAACTTGTCAACTCTTACCCCATGAACCCTCCGGTTAGTCTGTTTGAAGCCAGTGGGAGGTTCTTGGGGGTAATTTACAGGGTCGATGGGGTAATTACGTTGTGCAAAAGGTCGTAGAGGTAATTTGAAAAGTTTATAAGGTTTGTCGGGTAAAAATCCCTTTGGTTTTCAAGCAGTGGTTAGTTCTGCTACCTGAGAATTCAAGCCCGGTAGATTCTAGCAGTGGTTAATTCTTGTAGTGGAGAACTCAGCTCATGGTGGAGTATAGTAGTTAATTTTACTATCAAGAATCAATCCCGATTGAGTCTGGCAGTGGTTCATTCTGCTATATGAGGATTCAATTCAAGGTAGAGATTGTTGATATGACTTGAATCCTAACTACTTATTGGGATGCTGATGTGGCTGATATATGTCTTGCCTTCTGATTGGTTGAGAGCTGTTGGGCTAGAATTACTGACATGTCTGATCCGTCTCCTAAAATCTGATTGGTTGAGAGTTGTTGGGCTATGATTGCTGACATGTCTGATCCACCTCCTGAAACTTGATTGGTTGAGAGCTGTTGAAATGAATTGCTGAATACAAATGGTATTCTTCTGCTGCAGTATAAAAGGGACCCTAGGGCCACCAGATATTGTAATTCTCATTCTGATCCTGATTCTCATCCCATATTTGTACCTTCTCAGTATCTTCTCTGTTACTTTTTCTCCATATAGTAAAATCGATCGCCGTCGCTCAAGGACGTAGCCCAGTTACGAGTGAACATTGTAAATTCGTGTGTTTGTGTCATTTGCTTGTTTGATCGTGTTTGTACATGTTTGCTTCCGCAATTCGCAACAACTTTCTTAACAATGGTTTTTACCATATCTTATTTTACAAGAAGCAGAATAACCGACCTATATATTCTTGAAGTATGATTATCCAATACATCTGTGTTGATGGAAGTACAAATTGCATTCTGTTTAACAAGAGACCACTTTAACTTGTAACCTTTTCTCTGCTTTAAGAGAATCCAAATCAAATTCAACCCTCTTGTTAATCGAATAAGAGCCACTAGCTACCATCAATGGACGAATGGATATCACTACAAGGAGGTGCAACGGCATTACGACCATCGGATCCATACTCTTGCTTAAACGCTTAAACTATTGTGCGTGGGTGAAAATAGGAAAGAGCTGTCGGACATTTTCCTCGGATTTGTTGCTTGTTAAGGTTCATTCGATCGCTCATATAAGATGTCCGAATTTGAAGACAACTTTGGTTCCATTATTAGTACAAAACCAATTGGAAGGTGTATCCATTTATGTTCGATACCTATAGATTCGGTTTTGTGTCAATTTATACAGGATCAGATAACTTTACGAGGATTTAAAAAAATAAAGGCAGATTTTCATTGCGGATGAAATTTTTTAAAAGGAAATTATTGAATAACCACTCAAATAATGTTAATCGAACTCTCACATGAACATAGGTAAAATTAATGAAGTCAAATATAATAAAAATTGAAATGAACTGAAGCTAAATGTATATAAAGCCCATAAAAACCAAGCAAACATGTGCCTGTAGTAACCTGAACAACAAACAAATGTAAGTTGGATTCATCTATACCCTTCAGTTGAAGTAGTTGTATCCACCATTGTTTGTGTTGGAAGAGAAAGGATGTCAAGAGAGACGGTCTGCCATGTTTGGGGAAAGCAGCACAGAATGGACTGCTTATCGAACTTGCATGAAGGTCTCTTCAGTCATGGCTTCCCTTGTAAGCTCCACAATCCATGTTCTATCATGACCAATGCATAGATGGGCAGAGCCACAACTCACCTCCCCAAGCAGCCATTGGCTCACGGCAGCACACTCACGGATATGAGCAAACCGATATTAATGCACGCTGCCGCATGCAGGACGTTAATAGAGAAAGAGCGATGACAGACTGTCACAAAACCATATCGATGAGTAGGCTGCAAACAAGTATATACACATACCTGGATGCTGATTGTTATCCAGGTCCTTTTAAAGGTCCAGATAACGAATCTGAATTTCAAAAAAGAAGCATAACCTACGATGGAATAACGTAGGCCTACTGATATGCGTAACAAGATATCTCCACAAGAGCACATGACGATATCAATAACAGAAAATATATGATGAGTTGTTAAGTGAAATGGGGATTTTTCTTCTATATTATATATTTGAAAAAAGAAACTACCTTGTAACCAGATTAGATGTATTTCTAAGCTGACACTAGTGGGCACATTTCATTATATACATAAACCATATTTATTTCCACTGTGATTAGAGCTGTCTAATTGATGACAAAATGATGTCCTCTTGCTTTTCAGTCCTTTGCATCTGCAATACCTCCTGGAGTTATCTGGAAGACGTGGTCACAGTTAAAGAGCACAAGATACCCTGGATTGATTTTAAGCAGAGAGACCTCATTAGTGCCGGTAAATTAATGAAAGTTTTTTAGGTAGCTTAGATTTTACGGAATTCACGTGTCTTAAATTCCACTGATTTTTTGATTTTGTCTCATCTAATTCAGATGAATCCAATTTGATTATCGGGTTCTTTTCAACTAGTTAGAAAAATAAGCACGAAAAAGGATATGGCTTCAGCCTCGGGGAGACTGGGGGCATCAAAGATTTTACAGACGCGCTGCTCCCCTTTCCCTTTCCTGAGCATCAACCTAATGGTGGAGGCATGAGCGAGCACATGGCCACCCGCCGGCTTCTTCGGATCCGATATGAACATCCCTCCTCCCGGATCCGCAATCACTGGAATTTTATTACATTCAATATAAAACCATATCACAGCTTGATCACATTGGATAGAAATATGATAAATAATGAAAAGCAAACTATTGCACCTTGGTTGGTCATGTAGACGGCTACGTTGAACTCCTCGGCTATCTTAATAAGACGGGAGAGCATTTGAGCAAGCTTTTGCTGGTAACAGACAGACCAAATTGAGTGAACAGACAGGGAATGAAGTGTGCATTATATGAACACAGAGTGGATGTACTTGACGTTCTGCGAGCTCTCCTCTGCCAGTGAAATCCACACGAAATAGAGCGATCACAGAATCCAAGATCTGCGATAGTTGAGGGCATAGTGTTATGTCTATAGAATTTATCAAGTCAATAACAAGCAAGGGACGGAGGGATTACGAGAAGGCGGAAGGGCTCTTCAGACATCTTGGCAGCAAGGCCGATGAGGAGGTTGTACTGATGCTCATATGTGTAGGCTCGGGCATATATGATCTAGAGAAACAACATAATAAAAAGACCTGTAAGAATACACATACAAGTTATTGAGTATTAATATCCAATTTGCCGTGTTCTATAACAGAAGAGTTACATTGTCAAGTACAGCACCCGCATCCATCCCGAACCTCTCAGCTATCGGCACTATACGATCTGGACGGCTGCAGTTTTACAAAGTAAAGGGAAATTGACTGCTAAGTTTTTCCCTCTTCTTTATGGCCACAACACTCCAGTTTATTCTAAACTAATGCTTCATGTGGAATTCTTGAGAAAGAGATAAAGCATAACAATCGCAATATTGCAACTTAGATTAATGAGGTTTGAGATACATGGGATGGCGGCCCTCCTCCATGGAAGAAGAGAAGAGGTCTATACCCATTTTCTTAGATGGATTCTTCAAAGTTCAAACCAAAACTAGTAGTACATGGCCCTACATGTAAGTCATTTTCTTGTTTAATTTTTTAGTCATATATATGGATCAGTACCCACATTTCAATTTTTATTTCCACTGAGTGCTGGGCATCTGAACATCAAAGTTCAGTCACATCAGAACCATTAGACCTTGCCCATTGTTCAATCGAAATGATTTTTAATTTCTATAATATAATGCAATATGTTTCAAAGTTTCATGTCAAAATACTTCTACTAATCTATGGGGAAAACACATTTGTACTCGTGTCTGTGACAACCAAGCTTGCTCAATATTTTCAATGTGTTCTGTAAACGACTCAAGTATTGGAAAAATGCTTGAAACAACATACACCTTACTATTTTTTTGTTTCCTTTTGAATATTTACTGATATAGAAATAAAAGCAAGATTTTAGCTTATTAGGTAAGTATCTATATGTCGATGATTTTCCAGGATAAAAAGATGTTTTTTAAGAAAATTAAAAGACTTTCATGTTCTTGAAGGATACAATGTCCCCTCAGTGTCAATGTAGGCAACTTTGCCATTCCCACCGTGCATGTTTATGGGTAGCTGCACAATCGAGGACACAAAATCAGATTATACCTCTTAGATAGAGGTAAAATATAGAGCAAATGATGACATATTTGACTTGGGGATCAGTACTGCAAATGAAAATTTGCAAATGTAGGACCTGAGTAGAGACAGAGAGCGTATGTGCCAGCTGGGTCTTCCCTGATCTGAGAAATAAACAGTGAAATCAATCAAAGATGATGATGCCTCTGATAAAGATTCAAAGTTCTTGAGCACGAGGCCCTCTTCCTACCGAAACTCCCCAAAAGCTTCAGTAATCGCTAGTGTTTCGATGCCACCTGCATGTAAGCCCTCAAGGTTAGTATGGTTTAAATTTTGATTCCCTGTAATCCACATCTAACAGTTATTCCAGATTTATCTTTTAATTAAAAAAGGATGTTCACGCTTGGGAGGTGTTCAGCCAAGCTCCATTAATGACCAAAAGAAAAAAGCTACAGCTACTTCTAGATGTGTTTCTAATCTGAACTTTCCAGTGTTTATGAACAGCCATTTGTAAAAAACAACATTTTATTCAACTATCAAGTAGTAACTTAATATGTCTTTATATTTTTTATGAATGCAACATTTTCTTGCATGTTGCTTCTTAATGACACGTGTATGACTTATAAGCATAGATAAAGTTATATGATTAATATATAGGTTGACTATCACGAATGGCACCATGTGATCCATTAGATGCATTGCAGAGCATCCAAATCAGCGTGCTTCTATCAAATAATTCTAATAAACTTCAGATCCAAGAGAAGGAATCCAGAGGATAGAGTTGTACCTCCAAGGAGTTCATCGAGGGCATGGCTTCCTGTAGTGATTCGGACCACAGACTTCCTCTGCAGATCAAAAATACACAATCTTTGTGTAACATAAGAAGTAAAATTTGTTCCAGAAAAAGTAACAAATTGAACCACCTTCTGTGATTGGTATTAATCATTTACCTTTAATAGCAAATCGCTTCCAGTGATGTAACCGAAATTCTATGAGAAAAGTAGTCCCATGAAAAGGGAGTCAATGGAACAGCTGATATATCAGCAATTATAGAAAATACAACAAGATATCAGAATTGGGGCACAAACCACTATTTTCTCTGCTGCCTCACAAATCTTATCAACTTTTGCTTCCGATAGACCTTTAATTCCAGTCAGGCTCTGGTTGAGGATATGGAAGGCATCAGCTATTTCTGAGAAGTAGAGGATAACATAAAATCATAAATAGGAGAAAGGATCTCAGAAGAACCTTCTTGGTGTGCATCATAAGGCCATTGCATGTGTAAATGCCTGCATCCTGGAGCTTCTTCACATCTCCAGCATTGATCCCCTGCGAGATGACTGCAGATAACGAAGGAGACAATTAAATAATTCCCATCCACGGTGGTTAACAGCACGTGGCAACATCAAGAAATCAAAATGTTTTAATTCAAACGTTTGGGACTCATGAAGGAATGCAAGAGAACCAAAATGGCAATAAACAGTTCATGGGGGAAATAGTCTTTTAAGCCAATATAGTGTTGAATACAGTGGATTATGTTAAAAGACTCTTCTAAGATGACAGAGAAATTAATGAAAAACAGAAATTAAACACTAATTACTGTGAATTGTGGTAGGGAAGTGGTGTTCCAATAACTTTTTCATTAACACCGTAATAAACTTATAATCTCAACCTGTTATTTTACTGTTGTATGTAGAGCAGAAACTAGTGCTATGCCAAAACCAAAGATATAGAAAGTACAATTCTTTACATGTTGGATGATACAGTCCAAAGGTGATCAGGAAACAAGGAACTAATCATGCATGGTGTATTACTGTGGTACCTTAACAAAACAATTCTAAAATGGAAATTTGTGAACTTGAAGTAATGATGAAGGGCTTAAAAGCTAATCGACAACATACCATAGAGATATCAACAGTGGATTCAATGTTTAACAAAAAAATATGTTGCATTTAAACAAGTACTTTTGCTGTGAATCTGTGATGACTTATAATCTAATCATATAAAAGAAATCCTTGTGATACCTTGACATAATGCTTCCAGAACAGAGAAATACGAGCATAAACTAGTGGCCATATTCTTATTAAATATAATCCAGTATATATCAAAGAAACATTAGTGGACAGGTTATACAGACAAGTCTGTGCATAATCTCAAGGAATGTCATCCAAACAAGGTCTCAGTATATACAATCTAATAGCAACCTTCACATATAGAAAGAATTTCTGTCAACATTAGGGGTGTTCAAATATTTCCAGGTCAGCGGGTACCCGGTTTGACCCGCTTATTTTGACCCTAAACTCACGGGTACCCGTTTGAAAATGATGGGGCGGGTACCCGTTAAAACATGGCCCATGCCCCATCCAAAAACCCTTTTGAATAAATGGGTACCCGCGGGTACCCACTTAGAAGTTTTTACTATCCAATTTGTTTAAAATGATGAAAATAATCAGGCACAAATACCGATATATAAATATTGTTCTTATCTCATTTAAATTATAAACATAAATATGGATACAAACGTTGGTAAATATCATAAATATATTGCTGAATCGTTAGAAAAGATAGGGATATGAAATGGATACAAATCGCGATACGAAAAATAATACCAACTAATATAAATATAGGTTGATTAAATATACATGCATTTGATGGCCCGCACACGACATATCTATATATGTATCCATTTTGAATGGTGTACATCAATGAACTAAACAAAATTATAACTCGGATTATTTACCGAGTTACAATATCACTTAAATATCGATTTCATCAATTTATTGAAATGACACCGAAATTGTGAATTTTGTCCTATGTCTTTTTCGATCCTCGTTGTTAATTTGATAACGGATTCGGCAAAACGTTTTCAATATTCCATTATGTGTATCTTGTTCATATGTTGCAAATTAGTGATGACAAAGGATCGGATCGGATCAAATATTGCTATTTCCATATCCATGTTCGCATCGTCTATGTCGAATACAAATATGGGTATTAATTGAATATGAATTAGAGAACTACATCCTGAAAAAGTTGGATATGAATTTGAATTAGATATTCATCGAAACTGAATACGAATCTAATAAAGAGCGAATCCTAATAAGAATCGAATAAAGAGCGATTCCGGATATGGATTTGATAATGAAGGAATTCGAATACGAAATAAGGTCTTAATCTCGTATACACTTCTATCCCACGTTGGTATTCCCAATCTCATATCTTACTATATATGAATAATGTGATTAGCCGTGGCTATAGTATTATAGCTGTAGCTGATATTGTACCTACAATGTGATTAAAAAAAGTGTTAAGTCTCGTACGTTTTCCAATTTAATCAGGGAAATTACGGATACGAATTCAAAGTTGTGTTTGTATAAATATTTTTGCTTACAGCTTAGCGCATCACCCATGTATCGGTGTTGTTTGCCGTGAATTTGATGCACCCGCCCCCGACACCGCCACCGTGTTCCTCGTTGACGGATCCACAAGGTTGAACTTGCATGCGTTCACTACCGGATCATAGTCAACCGATCCCAATTGCTAGCATGTAGAAATCGTAGACGTGGATGTGCATGAGGCGTTCAATTCTGTCTCTTGATTAATATTTATCCAAATAAGTATATAAAGGCAGTATTTCCACGGGTACCCGCGGGTACCCATTACCCATTGATATTAACTGGGTACCCATTATGATTGGGTACCCGTTTGAATGGGACGGGTCGACCCATGACCCAATATCAACGGGTCGGGATGGGTCACAATGAAATGGGTCGGGTACCCGCCCCGTGGACACCCCTAGTCAACATACTAGCTATCCCGTCAAGGTCTCATAAAATCTCAACAATTACCACCCAGTTCCGCACCATAACTGAGAACTTAGATTTAATAAGATCACTACCGTTTCCATCCACTCCAAATCTGCTCAATAGGAAACCATAAATCTATCTAAATGAAACTCCAACATACGATGAGAATTTATGTAACATCTAAACAAATCACTTCAAAACAGTGAAATACAGGGGGGAAACTAGTGATCAAGAGCTCAAACAACAGCAATCCTTAACGTATCAAACAATCATCAACAGCAGACTCTATTTACCGGCAATTCTAAGTAGCATCTCAACAGATACCTCCTGGTTTCATTCTACATAAAGCATGAATATCGAAATTAAGGTTTAACTTGGTCATGGCTTCTGAAATCCACTCAAAAACCGCCTACTACGAATAGAAACCGGAATATTGGGAAAATCACCGTGACATCTAAACAAACCGCTTCTAGAACAATGCAATATAAGCAAAAACCATTGATCAGAGCTCAAGCAGTTCCGATCCATAACATATCAAACGATCATCGCCAGCGGAAGACTCCTCAACATACACCTTGCAAATCCGCCCTAGAAACGAGCAATCAAGTCCGATCATGACAAATTCACTTGGATTTATATATCAACAACCCCACAATAGAGATCTTCACGTTTTTGTCACGGAAGCGCAACAGATCACTCGAGTGTGAAAACATAGAAGAGAATCGAGTGGATCGGAATACTAACGCTTGTCGATCGATTCGAAGCAGTCCTCCTCGTCCTCGAGGTCCTCCCGCTCGATCATCTGGAGCTGATCCTCCGATCTGGGATCAGTGCATTCGGGATCGTTAAGGTTTGTTGAGTGAGAGAGAAAGAGATAGAGAAATGGGATCTTACTTGTAGTCGACCATCCTGTTCTTCGCCAGCGGAGAGCGGAGGAGGAGAGAGGAAGGAGCGCGGGAAATGGGAGGGAGGTGGTGTTTGGAAAATGGGAGACGGGAATTGATCAGTTGGAGGTGGGGGTTGGTATTTTTATATTAGGGAGAAATCCGGATACCGTTAACCAGTATCGGATAGTATCCGGATATTGCCCGTTTATCTGTATCAAATAGTATCGGATAGATGAACCTATATCAAGTAATCTTATAAACGGATCAGCCTATATCGGATACTCTATCTGGATCGTCTTATTGGATATTTATATATTTAGGATCAAATAATATGGAGCGGATTGGATATTGATCTGGATCATTTCTACACAGGCTCCTACATGTTATAAATTCATGTATTCAAATTTTATCGCATGATTATATTTTTATAATTTATTTTCAATATCCAGCCTTGTAGATTTCATATCTAACTCTTTATATTGTAATTAAAATTGCTCAAATATATCTAATGTAAATACTTTTTACATTAGACACCCGCTAGCTTAATTGTGTCTTTGCAACTATTACTTTTTGCACTTGGTTGGCCGCATCGTGAAATGCCCGTTAGTGTTATTTTGCTATGAGTTTAGCAGAAATATTTGCATATTAAGTTCGCAAGTCAACATTTAAGTTGTAATTATAAAGAATACAATCGAGTGTGAAGGTGAAAATTGTATGCAAGCGAAGAGAGAGCAACACACTTTATCATGTGATGGAATTCAACCTATCATGATATAACATCAGAATATGTAATAAAACTTCAAAACTTGCATGGATCGATCAAGAAGATACAACTACTTTGGTCACGTAAACTCCATAGATTAATCTAATATGGTTATATATCCATGCATTTAAAAAAATCTTTGATGGTTGTTGAGGAGATGAACGAAAAAATATATGATAAGGAACTCGTTTTAAAAAATGAAAACCTTCGTATAAGAATAGAAAATTAGATAAGATCAGGGTTTAAAAAATCGGACCAGACCGGCTGGTCGGATCGGTTGGATCGGGAACCGGCTCCGACCCGATCGATTCGATCGATTTTATGTAATTAATCTAAAAAAAAGAAAATAAAAAAAAATCGGGTCCGACCATGTGACCCAGGTGGTTGGACCGGGTTGACCCAGTTTTGATGGTTTAGTATATTTACAAAAAAATAAAGGTTTAAATAATGAAATAATAGGATTTTTATCACTTATGCCCTTCTTAACTTTTGCAATTTCAGTTATGCCCTCTCTTTTTTGGAATATAACTTGTGTCACTACTTTCTTAGAGTAATTTCTACAAGCATCTATAAATAAATTAATTACACCCATAACCCTGAGTAATTCCTCAATATCATTCATAACCCTGCATAATCGCCAATTACACGAGAAACCCCGAGTAATGCTTAACTCTTGCATGAGATAACCCTGTGTTATATTCTGTTTAAGATGTCCATTATAATTGACGGCTTCCGTTAAAAAAAAGTCAAAATTGCCCTCAAAGATCATTCTTATTTGCAATAACTTGCCACCTCCTTCCCCGTCGAGCTCGAAGCCTCACCTCGTCGTGCCAAAATCCCTCCTGGCCCGCTGCTCCGTACCCTCGCCGAGCTACTCCGGCCTACTCCAGCCCCCTCCTGGTCGAGCCCCTCGACACCTCTACAACCCCCCTCCTCGAACCCACCTGTAAGCTCGACTCTCCGCCCCGCCCCTGCTCCAGCCCCCCTCCCGGTCGAGTCCCCCAGCACCTCTGCAATCCACCTGTAAGCTCGCCCTCCGGCACCGGGCCGCTCCGCCCCACCCCTGCTCGACCGCGAGCGAGCTCTCCTCGAAGCCCCAAACCCGCCGCGCACGGAACCTCTGCAACCCACCTATAAGATCGCCCCCTCCCTCCGGCACTGAGTCGCTTCGCCCCGCCCCTGCTCGGCCGCGAGCGATCTCTCCTCGAATCCCCACCCTCGCCGTGACAAGCTCCCTCCTGGAAGCCCTAGCGTCCTCCCCCCTCCCCTCCCCCCGCCGAGCTCCCTCCAGGAAGCCCTACCCTCCAGCCGCCGAGTTCCCTCCAGGAAGCTTACGTCACATGCTATTATCCAATTTCCATGACTGAATACAAAGTCCACAGGTAACGGGATATGGGTTACATCGGTCGATCTAGAGGTGGGTGAGCTCCTCTCTAGCAGCATCGAGAGCATTGCATTGAAGATCAGGGCTTCTATGTCGAAGCTGGATGATGGCTATCTGAGATCTATCATCGACTTCCTCGAACAGCAAGATGACCCCACGTGGAAAAGGAAAAGATTGCTCCCATGTCACCTTCACGCGATAAGCTGGCTCGGTCTCCTGATCTACCAGGTCGACTTCGGATGGGGTCGGCCGACGTTGATACACCACGCGGATCCACCATTTAGTGGTTGCATGTACATGGTGAGGGATCCTGATGCTAATGGTGGCATTAATCTTCTTCTTCCACTGGATGTGTCCGTGCCCGAGTTCAAGAAGCACTTCTACGCGGATCTCTGATCTACGAGTTTATCTGTTTCTGTTAGATGATTAGATCCTTGAATCCTTTTTCTTCTTCAGTCTTCGTTATGCCTCTCGCCTTCTCTGTGTTTCTCGTCCATCAACCCACTCCCGTTTCTTTGGTGGATCTATCAACGTCACTTGAAACCACTAAATCCTTTATAATTAGCTGCATTTTTATTTCATTTGTTTAGTACATGTAATAATACTAGACAACGACCACTACGGCCTCCCCATACGATTTGACTTCCCTTCTCATCTTAGCCGCCCACGTGGCACACGAAAGTAGAATTCATCCTAGCCGCCCGATCTACCTCGATAGGCCCGTCTTAACTGAGGCGGGGTAAGTGATAACCCAACCCCAGTTAGGCACTGACGTCCCACGTAACGGAGGGTTACATCTGTAACCAACACCCATTACTCAGGGTTTATGGCATAAATCGCGATTATGCAGGGTTATGAATGATAATGAGGAATTACTCAGGGTTATGGGTGTGATTATCCCTTACAATATTATATTCATATATAATGTTAGAAAAATGTGACTACCTTTTGTAGGGTTTTACTCGAAATAGACAATCATGTTATTCTATTGAAAGATTTAGGGATATTTACCCAGCAGACCCTGAAATCTTTCGAAATTACCTCTACGACCTTTGAAACATCCTAATTCCTCCCACGACCCCGTAATCTTGCTAACCCTTACCCTACAGACCCTGTGGTTAAGCTCCATCCATTTACCCGTTAAAACTAACCGAATTCCGTTATAGGATTTTACATTATACCCATTTTATTTGTCAAATTTACATTCAATGCCATTCTTCCTCTCCCTCCTCCTGGTATCTGTTCCCCACCCCTTGCCCTCGGCCCTCACCCTCCTCGCCGTCCTCCTCGAAGCCCCAACCCCCGCTGCGTCACCCGAAGCTCCAGCTACGCCGCCTGTAGCACCTCCTCTGCCCGTGGCCTCCCCTTCTTGAGCTCCCCTCCCACCGCTCGAAGCACCCCCGACCACTGCCTCTCCCATCCCAAAGCTTCAGCAGCGCCGCCCGAAGCCCTCCTTCCCCGACCGCGCGAACCCCCTCCCCTCCCGCTGCGCCGCCCGTGCGAGGAGGGCGAAGCCCTCCTTCCCCGAAGCCCTTCTTCCCCATTCCCTGGCCGCACAAACCCCCTCCCCTCCCGCTGCGCCGCCCGTGCGAGGAGGGCGAAGCCCTCCTTCCCCGAAGCCCTTCTTCCCCATTCCCTGGCCGCACAAACCCCCTCCCCTCCCGCACCGCCCCCGAAGCCCTCCTTCCCCATTCCGTGCGAACCCCCTCCCCTCCCGCTGCGCTGCCCGTGCGAGGAGGGCGAAGCCGTCCTGAGGCCCCGAAGCCCTTCTTCCCCATTCAGCCCTCGGTGGAACCCGACTCCGCCCACCTCCAACCTCCTCCCGCCCTCTCCTCCTCCAACTCCACCGACCCACGGGACCTCTTCAGCCTCTCCCTCCGCGTCTCCATCGCCGCGCTCCGCACCGTCACCGACGTCCCTCGTCAGCTCTCCTCGAGGGTCAACGACTCCATGGTGAAGGAGGCCCTGGACACCTGCACCGACCTGATCCAGGACGCCCTCGACAACCTCAACACCTCCCTTGCCCTCGTGACTCCCTCAACCCCTTGGGAGAAGATGGTGCTGACCAATACCAAGGTCGACGACCTCCGGACCTATCTCAGCGCCGTCCTCACCGACGTAGACGCGTGCCTGGACGGCTTCGATGGGACGAAAGGAGGCTTCCAGAAGAAGCTGCGGGAGGCTCTGGAGAACTCGACGGAGCTGGCCAGCAACAGCCTCGCCATCGCGACCCACATCCTGTTGCCGCCTGGAGCGGGCAACCGGAAGCTGCTGAGGATGGTGCCCCTGTAAGGTGGGGTCTTTTGTACATTAGAGAAACACGTATACGTACATGCTTGTGGTAATACGTACGTCAAGTGACCCCCAGTAAAGAGAGAGGGAGATGATATTAACTCAAGGTTAACTCAAGAATTGACTCCAGTAAAGTTAAAATTGACGGCAGGGTCTGTGGGGTAAGACGAAGCAAGATTACGGGGTCGTGGGAGGAATTATGATGTTTCAAAGGTCGTAGAGGTAATTTCGAAAGATTTCAGGGTCTGCTGGGTAAATATCCCAAAGATTTAACATTTTAAACAATTATTTCATTTATATATAAATACATATTTACATATATGTATCGGATTTTATCGGTTCAAAAAATTGATTCGACCGGTTAGACCAGTAAATTAAGCCCGATCTGATTTTTTTGAGTCGACAGGAATGGGAATGAGATTTAGTCATCTTACTGCGAATATCTAAGCTATTTTGTTTCACTCATATAACTATCTGGTTTAACTTATCCACCCGAATGATGATGACATCATGCTGACATCATCACCGATCCGACCCAGTTGGACCAAACCGAAGACTGATCGATTCAATGTCCGGTCCGATTTTTAAAACCTTAGTTAAGATAGGTGAAGTAGAATTTGTTAATAAGTTACAAGTATAGTTTTAAGACCACAAAACGTAGTGCTTCATTGCAATTGAATTTTTGGATGTAAACTAAAGTGGATTACTGCATTTCTATTGAATTTATTCTTGATAGAGACCGCAGAATTACCAAGTGAAGACGGCTGCTTTTAAAGATATGCAATATTATACAAACGAAAAAATGTATTAATACCTTCTATAACAATTGGTGATCCTGAAATCAATGAATCAATGAATTTTTCATTTCGAGACTCAAATAATCCATGGATATTGTACAACATAGATGAACCATTTAAATGTTTTTATTGCATACATGTCCCACTTTATAAAGCTTCTCAAATGTGATTATACAAATATTGCAGTTTACATTTATTTTTCCGTCGCCTTGTTTTCATATAAATTGTGATCTTCCACCTGCTACTCTGCAGCAACAATCCACAAGCCACCTTTCTAGTAGGAAAAAAGGACTTTTTTTATTTGAAGGAAAAAGGACTTGCAAGAGCATATTTTATGAAGAAAGTTGCATCAGTCCATGATAAGAACAACACTATGATTCCAAGTGCCGTGTTTGGTACAAGGTTAAGGGGAATGGAATAAGGGGAATAAGCCCCCATTTTCCTCCCAACACGGTTCCCCGTGGTACGACTATTCTCCATTATTTCACTCTTATTCCTATCTTTATCCCACCTTACCCACCTTTATTTCATCTTATTCTCCTTATTCTTATCCTCCAGCCGAATGGAGAATAGGCCCTTATTCCCCTTATTCCTCATCCTTATTCCTGCTTATTCTCCTACCGAACAGGCCCTTACGATCTACGATATACATGCTTTGGTGATTCCATCAGAGATGGTGGTGGAGAAAAATAAAACAAATAAAAAGATCGATGAGAATGTCGATCATATTAAAACATATTAAATCAAATAAGGAATTTTGTGAACATTAACTATCCATGGGGGTTAATATATAGTAAGATGTCCAAATTTTCATTAAAAAATATATAATTGTGAATTATACACTTTTAATTTAATTGAGATTTGGAACATATACTTTATATTTTAAAGAATCAATCCATAAAATTTGATTTTAAAGAATAAATCCAAAATACAAGATCGTGCAATGCATATTACTCAAAACATATGTAAATAGATTTACATACATGGTAGTTCGATTTTAAAAATTAACTCTGAAATAGCTAATGATATTTATTTGAAAAATAGCTAGATGACATTATTTCTCGTTTACATCACTATTTCAATATAGTTATATAGTTATCATCATAATATCACAATTAACGTAAAAATATTTTTTAACTTGGTTCCTGGTTATCATAATAATATCACAATTAACATAAAATTATCTTTTTAACTTGGCTCCTTCCGTGACATGACTTACATCTAGAGTAATTACAAGGTTGTAAAAAATGACATCATATGATTCAACTTCCACATTTATAGCATTTTGCAAGCGTCACTCCAACAAAATTGGCTTACAACAATGAAGAATTTGAATATTTCATGCCTTATATTTTCTCCAATGTTGATTTTATAATAATTAATATTATTAATTGTAAAGTTCTCTTTTGTTCTTGTAGTTCATAGCTAATATCGCATCCGTTGTTATATTTGGATGTATTGACGACTATTTGTTGACGTTTTTATTAAACGTTTATAATAATCATTGCTAATTTGATAGCAATTAAGTCAACAAATAATAATTGTTATTTGATTAATTTGTTCCTAGCAACATAAAAATGAACTCAATATTTGCTGCCAATTTAGAGAATCAAGCAACAAATAACACTCGTTGTTTTACATTTAACTACAGAGAAGATCTGACAATATATATTAAATTATATATTATCATAGGTCAATTTCATTGCAGCGTAGGAGTTGTGCTTCCTTTTCTACATGGAGAAAGAAATCACAAGGTGTCGGGGTTAGCATTTTTTAAATAGAGATTTAGCATAGGAAAATTAAAAAGGCACTGTACAGTTAAAATACACATCAATAATATATGAATGGCTTCCTAACATTTAGGGAGAGCATGTGCCCCTCATGCCACCTCTAAGTCTGTCCACACATATTTATTTATGTATGTATGCATGCATGCTTGTACTTATCCACACATACCCAATTTTTGATATAAATATAGTTGTAGATTTACTTGTAATTGTACACCATCTTCACCACATTTAATATATTTATTATGAGATTTGTAATATATTTATTTGTAGTGTAAAACATCTAATACATGTATATCTAACCTAATCTACGAAGCTTTCTAGGTACTCTTTGGTTTCATGTCATATCAAATTTACATATATATATATATCTATTTTTATCGATACATGACATAATTTTCATGTTCATCGACATTTGTATTAATATTCATATTCATTTTAAATGAATAAAAGCATGATAATACTTATATCCAAATTCGTTTACATCCCTAGTGGCTCTGTGACATTGATAACGATGTTAGAGCTATGCTAATTTGAAGTGTTTGTTGTACTGTTGAATGTAAGGTTGTGTTACTTATGTATCCAATATTGGATTTTTGTGGGTGCCAAACTTAAATGTGTGGGACTTTAGGATTTCATCCTATTTAAATAAGTCTGGCATGTTATTAACTAAGCTCATATATGTGTAATAATTTTTTGAACTTCCAGTCCAGATTAGCTTGATTAGGGTCGACATAGTTTGTTTATTAATTTTTATTTAATGAATGATAATTTGAATTTTTTTTAAATTTATTTTAACATTTTAAGAAATAAAGGACAACATCTTCTCATTTTTAACACACTGGTTGATTACCAATAATTACTCTATTTTCCTTGTAAGTTAAATGTTTTGATTGGAAGAAATACTTATTTTGGCTTTCTTCACTTTCAAAATTCACACCGTTGCTATATTATCCGCTGCTAGTAGTATAGAAACGGACATGATATTTGTTGTGAATTTTTGTAATCAGTAATTTAACAAGTTTGAATAAATTACAAAAAAATAATAATCCTGAATTGTACATATTATTTCGATATTGCACCTAAATTAAAAAAAATTATGTGTTACTTGATATTTAAGATCTATTTTGTACTATCACTACAAGAAAAATGAGTTGTGGCCACAGAATGTGGCTACGGAAACTTGTAGCCATGATAATTTCGTGGCCACTAGTTTCTCGTAGCTACAATTCGTGGCCAAAGCTTCATACAAGAGTTGTGGCTGTTGAAGGGAACAAATGAGATAAATTTCATCTAACCCTAGAGCTCTCTTATATAGGAGAAAAGCTCTATGGGTAAATTACAGAAAAAAGACAATTAGAAAGACAAATAACATAATTACTCTAACACTCCCCCTCAAGCTGGAGCATATATATCTAACATGCTCAGCTTGGAACAACATAGATGAAAAGGACCTCTAGCAAGAGCCTTGGTGAACATGTCTGCAATCTGCTCTCCTGATGATACATAAGAAGTTGAAATAAGCCCCTTTTGAATTAAGTCCCGTGTATAATGACAATCCACTTCAATGTGCTTTGTCCTTTCATGGAAGGCTGGATTATTGGCTATGAACAATGCTGCTTGATTATCACATTTAAGATGCATAGGAAGAGGTACTTCAATGGTTAAATCAGTCAAAACTGATTTAACCCACATCATCTCAGCACTACCTTGGGCCATTGCCCTATATTCCGACTCTGCACTTGATCGAGCCACGACAGTTTGTTTCTTACTCTTCCACGCTACTGGTGAGCTACCAACAAATACAATAAATCCTGAAGTGGACTTTCTATCATTAGGGCACCCAGCATAGTCTGCATCAGCACAACCTGTGACAGATATAGAGGTATCTTTCCTAAACAGAAGACCAGCACCTGGAGACGACTTCAGATATCTCAAGATCATATAAACAGCATTCATGTGAGCCTGTCTGGGTTGCTCCATAAATTGACTTACCCTACTGACAGCAAAGGATATATCTGGTCGGGTAATAGTGACATATAACAACTTCCCCACGAGCTCTCTATACCGTCTCTTGTCCACTTCCTCAGATTCATCATCATAGAGTTTAACATTAGGATCCATAGGAGTAGTAGCTGGTCTACATCCTGCCATTCCTGTTTCAGATAACAGATCAGTAACATACTTCCTTTGTGTCATTACCATGCCTTGCTCATTTCTTGCGAACTCCAATCCCAAAAAGTAACGAAGTGTACCCAGATCCTTCGTAACAAACTGCTCACTAAGAAAATCCTTGGCTGCTTGAATACCCTGCTTATTACTACCAGTGATAATAATATCATCAACATACACTAAGATGATCACACTACCTTGCTGGTCTCTCTTTACAAAGAGAGTATGATCTGCTGTAGATCTGACGAAGCCCTTCTGTTCAATCAACTCCGAGAGCTTCTGAAACCAAGCTCGTGGACTCTGCTTCAGACCATATATGGCCTTATGAAGATGGCACACCATATTGGACTCCCCCTCAGCAGCAAACCCTGGTGGCTGCTGCATATAGACCTCTTCCTGCAAGTCACCATACAAGAAAGCGTTCTTGACATCTAACTGAAACAAGGGCCAGTCACGGACAATAGCAACTGCAATGAGAATCCGTAAGGTAGAATGACGGGCTACTGGAGAAAACGTCTCTTGATAGTCCACCCCATATGTTTGGGTGAACCCACGAGCAACCAACCTTGCTTTGTATCTATCAACTGTACCATCAGCCCGATGCTTAATAGTAAAAACCCATTTGCTTCCGACTATTGACGCACCTGGTGGAGGATGCACAACACTCCACGTACCACGTGACTGCAACGCTGCCATCTCCTCTTCCATAGCTAAACGCCATGGACTACTCTGTAGTGCCTCCTGATATGACCTTGGGATTTCCATTGCTGATAACCCAAGGACGAATTTGCGAAACTCCGGGGACAACCGCTCCAAACACGCCTGTGATGCAAAGTCCATCCCATATTTGGGATTCATTGTCCGCGCACGCTTTTGCCTTCTATGGGCAATAGGAAGATCAAGATCATCAACTGTAGTAGTGGTAGTATCATCTGTGCCATGTGTATCTGTCTGCGCATGCAAATCACCCGTGCCATTAGTAGTACTCAAATGTTCATTACATACCTCGGGCGTGCTGGATGATGGAGGAGGCACATGAGCAGAGGGTCGACGTTGATAGACCTGAGGATAAAAAGTAGAAGGTGGTGGTGGAGGTGGTGGTGGTATAGGCTGTGGTGGTGGTGGAGAAGACTGTGGTGGTGGTGGAGGCGGCACATAGATGTCATCTTCTTCCTCTGAGTGCGTGAGTCTGTCACCTGTAGGAGAAAAATACATAATGGACTCAAAGAAGGTGACATCTGCACTGACGTAGTACCTTCGTTTCACTGGATCAAAACACCGATATCCCTTCTGGGTTTTGGAATAATCCACAAAAACACATTTGACAGCTCTGGGAGAGAGCTTGTCAAGACCAGGAGAAAAACAATGAACAAATGCAACATACCCAAAAACACGCGGTGTTAGGGAGAAAAGGTCCTTCTCGGGAAACGCAGTCAAGAAAGGAATCTTCTCCCCTAACACTGTTGAAGGCATACGATTAAGAAGATAACAGGCAGTGAGAACCGCATCCCCCAATAGGAGTGAGGGGCACGGCTCTGAATCAAAAGGGTTCTGGTCATATCCAATAAATGACGATGCTTTCGTTCAGCCACCCCATTTTGTTGGGAGGTATAAGCACACGACGTCTGATGCACAATCCCATGAGACATAAGAAATTTGGACAATTGGGTACTGCACAACTCTAGAGCATTGTCAGACCGTATGTACTTCACTTTAGCAGAGAAAATATTTTTTATTTCAGTAAGAAAAGACTGAATAAAATGACCAGCATCAGATTTATTTTTAAGAAGAAAGACCCAAGAAAGTCTAGAGAAATCATCGACAGCAACAAGATAAAACCTGTGTCCTTGAAGATCAGGGACACGACTGGGACCCCAAATATCAAAATGTAGCAGCTCAAATAGACCATGATGACTTGGACCTATACGACTCGGAAAAGACGACCTGTGATGTTTGCCAAGTTGGCATGCCTCACACTGAAAAATTAGACTTGGGAGAAATCTGTGGAAGAATATGAACCATCTTTTGCAACGGAAGATGGCCAAATCGAAGATGCCAAGTGTAGGGTGACACCGGTCCAGCTCTCATAGAAGAGATACCAACAGAAGGAGATTGCACTAGTCTATACAGACCCCCTTGCTCATGACCAGTCCCAATCACTCTGCCCGTTAATATGTCCTGAAACACAAGAGTAGATGGGTCAAATATAGCACGGCAATGTAAATCTTTGGTGAGTTGACTAATAGACAGCAAATTCATCGAGAACTTTGGTGCATAGAGAACATTGGACAGTCTCAGGGTAGGAGTCAACTGTACCTCCCCCTGACCAGTAATAGGGGAATATGTACCATCAGCTATCACCACCGATCGTTCAGATTGAGCAGGATGAAAGACACTAAACTGACCTCTGTCACCACAGAGGTGGTGTGATGCACCTGAATCTATGATCCATTCTGATAGATCCGCCTTGTTGTATGGCTTGCGTGCAAAGGAAGGCACGCTACAGGCACTGGACTTGCACGTGTTCTGTGCGCAGGAAGGCATGTTGTTATGTGACCGGAGTAATAGGGGAATTTACTCTGTGTCCGAAGGAATAGAGGCTCAGCGTCTGCTGCAGAAGAGACTTATAATGCCACCAGTGCTGGTTGATGAGTACTTTTACGGTGATTGCTCCAATGGTTTGCCACCCTATGAGGCGGATCTCTGTCCGGCATTAGGTGTTCAGCAGCTCTATAGAATCTGTATGCAGTACTGGGATGATAAATATAACACTCAAAGCGTTTCGTCAGAATCTTCTTTTGCGTCGTGAGTGCTGCTCCTTCAGCAATGGGGAATATGTCAAATCCGGTTTAGCAGAGTTGGAGCTATGGTGTGCAAAAGCAAAATCGGAGTATGCTGAAACATCTTGGGATGAACTCAAGCACATTAGACAGGCCGTTGGATTCTTGGTTATTTTTTTTTCAGAAGTATAGGATATCATATGATGATATTGTCAGTGACCTCTGCTCGGTTCCCCAACGTTGCTGGGCATGCGCGAACCCATCTGCCAGCCGCGATTCCTGTTAGATAGCCCTATCGCAACACCATCCGCTGCCCATCGCTACCGACCACCGATCTTCAATGCTGCTTCAGATCTGCCCAGCACATGCCTAGGACAGGCGAGATGGCTCAGCACAGCGAGAGCCTAGATGGCGCAAGACGAGATGATGCGCGAGAGGATGGCGCAGTACTGGACCCTTGAAATCACGCGAGGGCTATCACGCGAGGGCTTATCAGGGTTATCGCGAAGAAGGAGTATGCCCCAGAAGGGGATGCGCCAGAAGGGGATGCGCCAGAAGGAGTATCGCGCGATGATGAGGATGCGCCAGAAGGAGTATCGCGCGAGGGCTGCGACCTCGAAATCGAGAGGGAGAGAGAAAGGGCGGCGGGTGGGGTAGGGTTAGGTCTCAAAACTCCGGCCTAGGACCGTACCGTAGCTCTGATACCATGTTGAAGGGAACAAATGAGATAAATTTCATCTAACCCTAGAGCTCTCTTATATAGGAGAAAAGCTCTATGGGTAATTACAGAAAAAAGACAATTAGAAAGACAAATAACATAATTACTCTAACAGTGGCCACAACAAGTTCTGTGGTCACTTGTAGTGGCCACGACATATTCGTAGTTAGAGAACTCTCGCGACGAGACTTGTAGCTACGGCTACTGGCCACGACATATCGTGGCCAGAGCCCAATTCCATTGCCACAAGTCCCACATCCATGGGCACAATTCTGTAGGCACAACTTGTTTTCTTTGTAGTGTATAAGAAAAACGAGTTGTGATCACGAATGTGGCTATAGAAACTTGTGATCACGATAATTGTGTGCCCACTAATTTCTCGTAGCTACGATTCTATGGCCAAAGTCCTCAAAGATGTAAGGAGGACATTCAGGCAAGAACTATGGCCATGACAACTTATGTGGTTATTTGTAGTTGCTACGACATATTCGTGGTTAGGGAACTCTAGTGACAATACTTATGGCTACGGCTATATGCCATAAAATATTGAGGTCAGAACTCAATTCTTTGACCGCAAGCTCCACATCCATGAGCATAGTTATGTAGCCACAGCTTGTTTTTCTTATAGTGTTGCTATGATTTAAGGTTAGAAAGATAACATGATAACTCAATTTCATTGTTGAAGGAAATCTTAAGATCATATACTATCTTGTTATTTTCTAAAATTTTGACATAGTTGTATTATATTCTCTCAGTTTCGGGTTTGTGGGTGTGAGGGTTGTGATTCTTTTTATGGAATATAACCATGATTTTGGATAAAAATATGATTTTAACTTTGATTTTGACATAAATGTGAATGCATTTTGCTAACTCGTTCCACTTTTTTTTAGAATAGTAAGCTGCTTAGTCATCTATACTTGCAGCTTTTACACATGCATTTCTTATTTTTTCCCCATAACACTTATAATTCATAGTATTGTCATTTTGTCATCGTAATATAGCAGTACAAGTATTATAATGGAAGGATACTATTATGAGTTTTATAAGAACAGATAAGCATAAGTGTAAATGAAAAAAAAATGTGTGCACTGGAAAGATACTATTATGAGTTGTCTCTAACCATTATTCCAAAGTATAATCAATTTTAAGCAATGAACGAATTACAAAAAAATGTGTGCATTTGATTTTTATTATGAGATTAATCCTAACTACAATACGACAATTGATTAGATGATTCAGAAGGGCAGGAGTTGCACTAAAACTGCGTAATTGCTTATTAGTAATACAAACACAAACCCCAAAAGATATATATATATATATATATATATATATATATATATATAGGGAATTTATCCAGAGAGCACTGTGCCCATTTGAGTTCAAATGAGCCCTTGCTTTCATCCTTCAGATCATGATCTAATGATTCTATTTTATCTCATCCATTCCCCTTTTTTAGCGTCAATCCTTACCATAACAAACTCCCCCCGCATTCTCCTCGTGACTGATTTCCTTTTTTGATTTGCAATTAAGTCTCTCCGACGTTGCATTGTATTTATTTTTGAAATTTTCAAAATCATCTATGGATTCGTCTTCCTGCGAAATCTCAAGATCTCCAGCGACGAAAGAAGATCGTCTTCAAGTCCTCGATTTGTAAGTTTTTTCGTTGTTTTTTAGACATTTATTTATTGTTTTTTTGTAGAATTTGATCGTTTGTTTTTTAGTTCTCATTTTCAGTTTCAAATGCGATGGATCATCTGTGAATGGAAACTGATCATGATTCCAAAGAAGCAATGATGAACGATGCTTCGTGGATGGATTTGAATCGTGAAAAGATCGTATCAAAAGGAGCGAAGATGGATGTCTCACAATTGGATTTAGATAGCGAAATCATTATTTCAGAAAAATTATACCAAGTTACTGATGACATTTGCATATGTTACTGATAATATATTATGTATTACTTTCTATTTTATCATTCTTACTGATTAAAATCCATTCATAGTTACTTATGTATCTTAAGAAAATACAAGTTCTTTCTATCAAATACAAGTTAAGTAATTTATACGTAGCTATCAGTAACACTTGATATATTGTAAGTAACTAAATAGACTTACATCAGTAATTTATACGTAGCTATCAGTAACACTTGACGTATTGCAAGTAACTAAATAACATCAGTAATTTATATGTAGCTATCAGTAACACTTGACGTATTGCAAGTAACTAAATAGACTACATCAGTAATTTATACTTAGCTATCAGTAACACTTGACGTATTGCAAGTAACTAAATAGACTACATCAGTAATTTATACGTAGCTATCAGTAACACTTGACGTATTACAAGTAACTAAATAGATTACATCAGTAATTTATACATAGCTATCAGTAACACTTGACGTATTGCAAGTAACTAAATAGACTACATCAGTAATTTATTCGTAGCTATCAGTAACACTTGACGTATTGCAAGTAACTAAATAGACTACATCAGTAATTTATACGTAGCTATCAGTAACACTTGACGTATTGCAAGTAACTAAATAGACTACATCAGTAAAGAAGGCGGGGATGGACATTAGTAACAATCAAAATGAGTACAGTAAAATGGATAATTGTAATTAGTACTTCTTGTATGGACATTAGTAATTTACATACTTAATTACTGATCTCACAACAATAATTACTTGAGAACTGAATATGTATTACTTGAGTAACATGAATGAATTACTGATCTCAGTACAATGTAATATTACAGATGTAAATTATCGAGCACTGTTTCAATATTACTTATCTCGCAACACATGATTACTTTCATACAATATATACATTACTGATCAAATGTACAATGACTATTTATTCGAAATGAAATTAAGGATTTGAATTTATCTTTTCAAAACTGTCTTCCTTTTTTAAGGACTCGGTATAATTGGAAATGGAAAAGGCTCAAAAATATTAATATCCTTCCAAAATCATGTCCTTCGAAATAGGAAACCATTGAAATGAAAATACACGTGGCGAACCCACGTTTTGTGCTCAAAAAAACTCAAATGGGCACAGTGCTCTCTGGATATGCCCTCTATATATATATATATAGAGAGAGAGAGAGAGGGCTTATCTAATGAGCTCTGTGCCCATTAACGTTCATACATTCTGAGCCATGCACGTGTATTAGCAATAACTATATTTCTAATTATAGGTTACCACGTTTAAACAAATCCTATATTTCCTATTATATAACATCCTTAAAAATTGGAAGACGGTTTTGGAAAGAAACGATTCAAATAAATGATTCCACGTGGATGATTAAGGATCCAAACGCTATGATAGTAATAAATATAATTCGGTCAAGTAAATGCTTATTGTGAGATCAGTAGTATCAAGACAATGATCAGTAATTTACATCCAAATAGTTACATTGTACAGAATTTAATAATATGTATAAAATGATCAAGTAAATGTGTGTTGTGAGATCAGTAATAACATAACAAATGGTTAGTAATACCATTGTCTATGTAATGTGCATTGCATTAACAAATAGTTACTTTCTTACTTGAGCAATGTCCATGACTTACTGACCATTACTTTGTTATTACTGATCTCATAGTAGATATTACTTGAGAATCGTACACATATTACTGAACATGTGATATAACACATATTACTGACCATTTGTTATGGTTTTACTGACTTCACAACAAGCACTTACTTGTCCATTGTATATAAATTACTGGAATCTGCACCATATAATAAAATGAATGTAAATTACTGACCGTTGTTTGGATATTACTGACTTCACAACAAGCACTTACTTGTCTATTGTGTATATATTACTGAATTCTGCACCATATAATAAAATGAATGTAAATTACTGACCGTTTTTTGGATATTACTGATCTCGCAACAACCATTTACGTGAATATTGTCTCTAAATTACTGAATTCTATTCAAAGTAATAATACATATAAAAATTATTGACTATTTGTTATGGTTTTAGTGACTTCACAATAAGCACTTGACCATTGTGTATATATATTATTGAATTCTACACCATATAATAAAATGAATGTAAGTTACTGACAGTTGTTTTGGATATTACTGATCTCGCAACAACCATTTACTTGATTATTGTATATATATTACTGACCTGAGCATTTGGATCTTGATTTTCTGCAAGAAATCATCGATTCGAATGTTTTCTTTTCAAAATGATCTTCTTATTTTTTAGGACGCGGTATAATTGGAATACCACTTATTATTAAATCACTTTGCATATTAATCTCCTTCTAAAAACAGCATCATTCGAAATAGGTAACCACTCAATTGGCAATACAGGTGTGTGGCCTACAAATGGTGCTCACCGAAGCGCTAATGAGCCCTGTGCGCATTGGAAAAAAATCCTATATATATATATACATATGAGGATGGGGAGCTTGCACCAAGGTGCATGTAACTTTACATGCACCGAGCCTTATGTATTCACATTTTTTATATTTTTGAAAAATATCACCATATATATTCATCTATATATCCCTCCAATATGTCATTCGAATTTCGTCAGAAACAGAGACTCCTATGACCTCCATCTAGAACAGATAATTTTAACGGTCTTAAAATTGTTGTAATCGACCTGTTCTAGATGGAGGACATAGGAGTCTCTTTTTCTGATGAAATTCGAATGACATATTGGAGGGATATATAGATGAATATACATGGTGGTATTTTTCAAAAAAGTAAAAAAATGTGGAAGACATAAGACCCGGTGCATGTAAAGTTACATGCACCTTGGTGCAAGCTCCACATCTGCTATATATACTATAAATTATTAGAAGGATCATATAATAAAAATATCATATATAAGTATATAATTTGAATGTTTTATTGGCATGTATATGAGATTTTTATCTATCCTCCTTCGAGTTTCTGCACATACATTTATGTCTCTGCCTTTTTTTGCATAATACTTGTGCCCTTACCATCTAGGGTCAATAACAAGTAAGCCTCTCAGGTTAGTTGTCGCCCATTTTTCATTCCAAACAGATATCAATTTATGGGTACAAGAGTAATTGGAAAGAAAAGACAAGGGTATAACTCAATGGATAACAATTTTTTTATGATTCGCTACTAGAAGCATCACAAGTGTAACATTGTCCGCGCAACAACTAATTCTGAGACCTTGATATTCCAATACAAGTAACTTTGGGTTGGTAAAGACCTCAATAGAAACGAATGCACTCCATACCAACAAGCTAAAAAAATTGAAAAGGAATATTAACAACACAATAACACACATTAATTTCAATATAATGCATGCAATCTATAGTGAACTTATCGATGACCTCCACCAACTAATATTATTGGGGATTATCATGTGAAAACATTGACTAGGAGTTGATGAGATCATTAATGTGGTTATCTTCCTCGTGTCTTTTGATTAGCTTAAAGTTGATAGGAAGATTACTAATGTACCATGGTTATTGTTATTTGCAATATAAATAAGACTTTGGGGTAACCACATAACTGTTCTCCGAATACATTCAAGGGAACGAGTAGAGAAAAATTGGTGCGAGGAAGAGGAGAAGGCACAACTATTATAAATCCTTATATTGTGTGATTGAGCGTGATTTCTTGTTTGGTCGATTTCCTCATATGCATCATTGATTAGATTCATTACCAACAACTAATATCAGTGTCGTGGTTCGACGATCAACCTCTACACATATGACAAAGTTGGAGATGAAGAACAAGAAGACCAATGAATTGAACTTCATATTCTCGAGGATGAAGATCAATGGCATTGTATACCTAAAGGATCTTCATTACTGGTCGAATGGAAGAAATACAAAGCCATGGAGGATGAGGAGTGTAAAGGTCATCATCGAAAGGTCCTGAAAATGGTAAGACTCAAACTTGCTCCATCGATGGCTTCGAAAATTAGGAAATACAAGACAATAACATGTCTCAGGATCGTAGAAATATGTATGGGTTCCCTCTACGTCAAATAAGGCATTTTTGATGAAGAAAATTTTCAACTTAAAGATGAGATATAACTCTCATTATTGATCTAAGTAGTATCAACCATTTGGAGTCAGTAAAGATTGTATGTGACGATGATATGAAATCCCTTTTACTTCTCTCTGATTTACACGACGCCAATGGTTGGAATCCATTGGATATATATAGTTGTCAGCAACTCCTTGATTCTAAGATGCTAAAATTTATAAGATGTTGCTGGATTTCTTTTAGAAGAAGAGGCGTGGAAGAAGATGTCTAGAGAAGCTTCTTGTTATGTTCTTCCTTGAGCATGAAAGAGCGCGACATGAAGAGTCATGTGATTCATAAGAATTATATAGGAAACTCATTGCAAGGGAGATCAAATCTAAAGATAGGAAGAAAGTGGCATGTTGGAACTACAATCTAAAGGGGCATATAGTACAGATCGCATCATTGGAGATCACCTGCGATCAGAGCCTTGAATGGGAGATCGAGCCACTCGAGAACTACCGTCCTCGGAGCACCATCGCCTGGAGTTGTGAAATTAGGGGAAGAACTTGCACATCAGCAACCTTTGATATTCAACGGATCGACGAACCAGATCGAGCCCGCCCCACCGCTTTAAGGCTTGTGTGCCTTGCACGTGCACCTAGAATTATTTTTGGGAAAATTGTTGTTTAGCCTCATACTCTTGCATATTCTCTGAATAGGTCCTGGACGAACTTGCACGTGATTCTTCATGTGGATGTTGGTAATTTTGCAGAACGTACCCTTGGTGTTGTTCTTAATTGCGTACATGCACAAGTGCTGAACACTTCACATGAAGCATCACGTGACCACTGTGATTTTTATGCATAAGCCCCCCGATTTTCCATCATTTGCGCACATATCCTATAATTTGTAGATTCTTACACATATAGCCCTATCCAATATATTAAATAACTAATATTTTATATTCATATAAAAACATAAAAAACATAAAAATATAATAAAAATACCAAAAAATATAGTATACTATATTCTATATAGTATTATATCAGTTTTCAAAAATAAAGATTTTATTATTTTTAATAATTCAAAAACAACATAAAAATACAAAAACTTACAAAATCAGAAAATATAAAAATACGTTCAAAAATCCTATAAAAATTAATTACACTAGATTTTACTATATTTTACATAGAAAACCAAAAATAAAGTAAAAAATGAATATTAAAATCCATAAAAAAAATAGAAAATACATAAAACTTCAAAATTCATAACTATTCAAGAAAAATCATAGCAATACCACAACACCTTGTTGTATAGATATTTTCTTCTATTTTCCAATAAAAATAAAATAAAAATATTTTATTATTATTTACTACTTTAATATTCAAAATTATTCCCTATTTAGTATAAACATGTTTTCACTTAAAAAATATTTCAAAACTCATAAAAATTCTAAAAATAACTAAAAATACATAAAATCAGTAAAATAAATATAAAAATATAAAAATCTAATAAAATATAAAACCCATACCTATATTATTTTATTTATAGTTATACAAATCATAAAAATAATATAAAATTCATAAAATCGACTAAAAATCGTAAAAATCCCATAAAAATAAATAAAAATCTAGAAAACCCTTCACCTTAGACACTCTACTATTTCCCCAAGTTTTCACAGTTTGCCTCTCTGAGTTTGACACTCCCGTACTATCATTATACACATTAGTTTAGGAATATAAATAAAAATAATAGTTTTTCTGTGAATTTCATCTGACTGACACATCGATGATATTTTCAACTTGTAGAACTTTTAGGTCATGTGATTTATCAAGGGTACAACTGATTAAAACTAGTAGATATCTACTTAACACTTATTATAAAACTCTAGAAATAAATGAGAATTTTGTAAAGAAGGAACAAGATAAAAAGAAGAAAATTAAACTAAAAAGAACTAATTTCACTGTTCATATGTGCCATGTAGACATCAAAGAAGACACGAAGGAAATAATATATTGTATACAATGTTATATTTTATGACATGAACCCTAGAAAGTAAGTTAAAACATCTTTTTGAAGAAAATAAAATAAAGGATATAAAAATAAAAAAGGAATCACGTAATTGTACAAACCCCGGTTAGTTCATATCAATAAAACCTTGATAAATGTTTTAATAAGCATCAAGTATTACTATTTTTTACCTTCTTATGTATACTAAAATAACATCAAGGAAAAAATATAATAAAAATTATACACATGCAATAAACACAAAACCTAGTTTGCATTACACACGTGAAAAATATGAACATTTGAAACTCACAACTATCTTTAGCTCCTATATACCTAACTCAATTTTTAGGTATCCATATAACTGTGAATTCTCAAGGAAAAATATCAAGAACTAAAGATGAAAGATATAATAAACTTCATTATTTGGTATCTATTTATCTATATTATCTAATTGATTTTTAAATTTTATTGTACTCCTATAACTTATATATCTTTATATAAAAACACGTAACATCAAGTAAATTTGACAAGCAAAATAATTTATAAATCCATTTGTAAATATTTAGGTATAATATGTCCATAATTGTACTTTTAATAATTTATGCCTATTTCTCAATAATGTGACTTTATTTTGTTCTAAAATTGTTAATCTTATATAAATTATAAATTTATTAAGAATATATAAAGCAAATACATAAATAAATAAAAATGAAACTCAAAATAAAATACATGTTAAAAATATTTTTTTAATATTTTATACCTCATAAAATAAAAAGTTTAGGAAAATTTTCATCTTTATACTCCATCTATTATTTCTATGAGATAATATATCATGACAGAATTAGGATATGTCCAATTCCAATAGCTTCAATTCCATACTAAGCAGTCATATTGAAGCACATATATGGTTAAGATATGCATCACTACAAGAAATTTGACCTAAGATAATAAATAATTTGATTATTTGTTGTCATATCTTTCAGTGCCAACTTCCTAACAAAAGATGGAGGATGGAGGGGTCCTGTGAGGGAACCGAGAGAACGAAGGGTGTCCGATTCTCTTCCAGAATGAATGGAAGAGGGGCTTGAGGAGGGATAGGTCCTGCCTGATGTTGCTGAGGCAGGGTCAGGCAAGGGTGGGGATGGTGAGTCGAGAGCCACTGACATAGTGGGAGACACAGTCATGGTGGATGGTGAGTCCGCTCAGGGCGCTGCTTGGACTATAGTGGTTTCAAGGAGGGAGCGAAAGAAGAAGGTTTTCAAGTTTGGTGCGCTGCTTTCGCTGTGGTGAATCCGGCCACTTCGCAAAGTCTTGCACTAGGGATCTCATTTGCTTCCGTTGCAACAAGGCAGGGCATCGGAGAAGGGACTGCTCATGAAAAGGTGTCTGGAGGCTGAAGGTTGAGCTGATTGCTCCGTTTCCAAAGGTCCATAGAGAGGGATTTTTGGTTTCAGAAGCTTACGCAGGTGACACCATTTTGGCGTGTAACGACCTATGGCTCTTATTCGGTTCAAACTTTGCTTGAGACGTGGTAACATTTGATGGGGGCTTGTTGTGTGTTTGTGGGCTCTCGAGCGAACAAGAGGAGTTGTTACTGAAGGGTGAAATCGAACCTTCCCAGATTCGACCATGGCGTAGGACTCGATTCCGTGATGGTGCGATGACGCAGACGATGCGAAGGCACTTACAGATAACAGGGATTCCTCTAAGGTGCAGAAAGTTTGGAATCATTCGCGAGGTGCTGGCGCCTTTTGGAGAGCTTGTTGCTCTTCTTTGCAATGGCCTGAAACAAGGTGGAGATAGAGATGTTTTGACGGGGATCACTGGCACTCCGTGCGTGGTGCCCAATATGATGACTTTTTTGGTTGGGCGCACAAAATTTTTCTTGGGCCTTCGAGTGGTGGAATATCTGCCCCAGTCTTCTTCCGGAGAGAAGTCGGATGTGCCCGTGGCGGAATTGGCGGCTCCGTCACATGCGGCGGCGATGGTTGAGAAGGGCATGCAATCAAACATCGCAGCTTTTGCGGAACTTTCAAATTCCAAGGCAAATTCAAAAGGAGTAATTGGGGAGCCCACGTTTTCCAGCCTTAATGGAATCCATGCAAACAGCATGAATGGAGGGATTCCCAATCAGGAATTTATTCAAAGTTTGAATCAGAGGCCTCATGATGAAGATCCAATTGAGCCATTCATGGATCACTGATGAATCTCTATTTCATCACCTTTATTCTATCATTTTGGCCTTAAAAACCATAGCGAATGCATGTAAATAGCCTCAATTTGTGCATAAAAGCAATCATTATTTGTATATAAAATAAGGTTTTTAATGCCAGCGTTATAAACTCAAGAGAAAAAAGAAAAAGGAAAAAATATTGAAAATATTTTATGACCCTAAACCTCGAAACCAAGTCAAGAATTGAGTTGGTCGACAAGGAATAAAGTAGGGGGAGATAAGGGCTAAAATACAATAAATTGTGATTTATTCATTCATTATTTATGCATTTTTGACACCTATTTTATTCTTTATTATTTATTCATCAAATAAAGAAATTTTGTACATGAATTTTGTAGATAATATTGTAAATAAAAATACAAAATTGAGTTTGTATAAAAATAATACAATGCGTATATTTTATATACAAAATAAAAAGCCAGAAACCAAACTTCACAGACCTATATCTTTCAAATAAAAACTCAAAACATATTAAAATCACCTCTAATTGTATATAACTTTTCACGAGCTATTTAATGGTAGTGGTTTTATATTTTTGGAGCTACTGTATAGAAGTTAGGTTTTTGATCCCTCATTGTATATTCTACTAATTAAAATATTCATTTTATTCATTCTTTATTATTTTGGCAAATTTCTTATTTTTATAATTTTGTAAATATTATTTATAACACATGTACATATTATAATTAGAATAAAATCTAAAGGAAAATGCAAACTAAATAAGTCTATGAAAATACATAGACAAAATACATATGTTATTATATGTATATAAATAAAAGGGAATATATTCTTCAATTCTTTCATATTTTTATAATATTTGTAGATATTATACATATTCTATTAATAATACAAAACTAGAGTAAAAACAACAAAATACATTAAAATAAAAAGATGTACATAAAACTTAGGTAAAATACCTATAGATTTACCTATATACTACACATACTTATTTATTTAAGTGTACAAATTACATCATAAAAATAAAATAAAAATATATTTATACTCACAAAAATAAGTTATAAATATATAAAATAAGAGAATAAAACAATAAAAATAAAATATACAAAATAAAAATAAAAATGTGTAAAACATAGATGAATATACCGATAAATACACCAATAAAAATTAACTATTAATAAATAAAGCCAATAAATAAATAAAAATCACAATAAAATATTAAATAAAATAATAAACATTTTTTATTTTATATACAATAATATAATAATATCATTTACTATTTTAAATTAATTATTTTTGAATAAAATTGTTGTTTTGTCTTTTAGCGGCCCTAGCTGGACCAATGATGGCACACGGACTATTGACCTCTGGTCAACTGTCCCATCTAAAGACCTGGCGTGCCAGAACCATCTCTTCCCTCGACTTCCGCCATTTTTCCCGCATGATACACCCATCAATCGGCATCGATTCCTTCTTGAGATTTGATCCTCGATCATCATACATCTACGCCATCTCCTTTAAACCATTGTAAATACGATCGATTCCTTGCTATCGCCTGGTCAAATAAAGGTGCCATACATGTTTATAAATAAGCCTCCTCCTTCATCCATTAATTTTTGGTCATTTCCTAAACCCTAAGGCACACGGTTTCGACCTAGCACGCATCCCCGTGACAGGGGGAGGTCCCCTGAAGCTCGCGACAGATGGAGGGTGATGGAGGTGCACCCAAGGCAGAGCTCCTGCACCACCTCTGCTCCTTGACCCCATGTCAGGTACGAGCCGCACCATTTCCATTTCTAGGTAGAGTTTTATTCCTGCATTTCATTTATGCAATTAGTTTAGCCCTTAGCTCAGTAGATTAGCCTAATTAGGTCGATTTGAAGTTCGACAGAGCTCCGCTCCAGCTGGAGGGCGATGGAGGTGCACCCAAGGTGGAGCTCCGGCACCACCTCTTCTCATTGACCCCAGCTCAGGTACGAGCTGCACCATTTCCATTTCTAGATAGAGTTTTATTCCCGCATTTCATTTATGCAATTAGTTTAGCCTTTAGCTCAGTAGATTAACCTAATTAGGTCGATTCGAAGTTCGCCGGAGCTCTGCTCCGGCGAACAATTTCACTGTGCCCCCGATGTTCTCCGACCACCAGTTCAGCTCCATTTTCTCGTGTACTCACTTCTCCACCTATATTCGCCCTGTACCCAACCTGATCGAGCTTCGATCAGCGAAAACCTCACTCCACCTCCGCCGGAGCAGGTCCATTCCGCCTCATTTCGCCCCGATCCACCACCAAATATAGGCCAAGACCTTCGACATTTTCCCGCGTATTTTTTAACCATTTTGCAGGTCTTGTAGAGGGTATATGAGCCCTATCGAGGATAAGAATAGGAGCCCCATTTCCAAGGGTCCGTCCGGGCTCTTGGCTGCTTCTCCGGCCATGCTGTGGGGCTCGATCGATGCGGGTGGCGTCCAGGAACGAATAGCACCACTCGGCGGCGATGGAAGAGGTCGGAGGAGCCCGCTACTACCAATCAAAGCTTGCCCGAGGTGAGCTTCTTCCCATTTCGTCCAACCCCCTCTAGAGTCGTCCGATCAAGGAGGAGCCCCTAGTTCGAACCTCAACCGTCGGATCACACCAAGCCAGCACCTGTGGATCACGTCAAGTGATCTAATCTGGAGCGTAGAAGACGAAGAGGTACCAGCCATCGAATGTGTGCCACATGTCAAGCCAAATCCATTGAGCCGCCCGTTCCAGTCGTTAAGGGGTAAATTGCATGTTCAGCCCCTACAATTTTGTATTCAATAATTAGTTCTGTAAATAAAAGTTTACGTTGTAAATAATTAGGGCATTTTACATTTAGGCCTTTGAACTTTATGTATTTGCACTTTTGTCCCTGCCAGCGCTACATGTAGTCCCCACGTGACGGTGGAATTTTTGCATAGAAAACCCTGGCATTTTTTTATATTGTAAAATAGTATTTAAAATATAAATAAATATTTTATTATATTAGGTAAATTGCATCTGGGCCCCTGAAGTTTATTTTAATTACAGTTATGCCCTATCATGATTTGTATTTTTGTGACTTTGATCAAATTATTAAAAATAGCTAACTTGCTCTTAAAAATCCACAAAAATAGGATTAGATGCTCCATGCATTGTACTTACACTCCACATGTTCACTTTGCTTTGTTTGCATTCAATATTTTTATTAAAATTAAAAAGGAGCCTAAGTAACCCCTGTCTAATGTATAAAATCCCAAAAAAATATAAAAACATTTTAAAAATTTCAAAAAAAATATATATGGTATATTTTGATATTTATTAAGTCCAGAAAATAAAAAACCCTAAAAATAAGAAAAAGAAAATTAAAAATTAGAAATCTCCAAAATCCAACAAAAAATATAAAAATTCTATAAAAATACAAAAATATGTGTTTCTTTTTTATAGTTATCTATATTTTATTATTTATGTATTAAAATTATTTTGGATAATTTTGGAACTTATTTATTATTTTTAAAATCCAAATCAATTTCGAATATTTAATTAATCCTTTATTTGGGATATTTTGACTTTAAAAATACCAAAAAATTAGCAAAAATACAGATAAATCTCAAAAATAGTAAAAATTTTTATAAAACCCAAAAATATTTATTTCCTGTATCTTTGATTATTTTTACCTATTTATATATATATATATCTATTATCTCTCTCTTATCTATATTGTATATATATTCTATATAGCTAGATATCTATTAAAAAAGAAAATAAAAAAATATAAAATATAAAAAGAAAATTTAAAATCAGAAAATTGAAAATCAAAATATAAAAATATAAAATCAAAACTAAAATAAAAAATATAAAATTAAAAACTCACAAAAATAATAACATGGACAAGAGATAAAAGATGAAAATTTTGTGCATTCATTTTGCCTTCTTCTCCCGTTTGCTCCCAGTGTTCGACCTCTACACATGCTTACACCTATACACATTTGCATGTAGAGTTATAATAAATTGTAACTCCACATTTTTGAGATTTAATTGCTTTATTCATATTGTGGGTTATCTGTTCATTAATTGGGATTCGTTGAGCGGTTAACGCATCGACTATTGATCCGCCTTGTGGATTAATACGACCCTCGATCAATCCCAGGTTATCAAATGGCGCCGTTGCCGGGAAGCAAGGTCGCGTAGTTGGAGCTTATTTTGTTTTGTCTGTTGTCTCTTGTTCATTCATTTGTTTGTCTCTTACGTTATTTATTTATTTATTTATTTTTCTGTATTATTTGATATTGATTGATTGATTGTTCTGATCACTCTTCTTTGTTTATCTTTGATGCGAGGGACCGTCGCGTATAGGAGGACATCTTAGGAGGACCGTTGCACCCAAGCAAGGCAGAGTCAGCCTTTCTTAATCAGCTGATAGGAGAGAGAATCAAAGGCAGATGGAGAGGAATTTTGGAGACAGATTCATAGCTTCATTTTATTATGCAAAAAAACATTTGTAATTTATGTGAGAGAGCAACATTTGGACTGTAATAATATAGGAATCTCACACTCTGACTTCCCGAGATCCATTGCCCGAGGGATTGTTCCCTTGGGGGCCTCGACGGTTTTGACACTTTTTCGCTTTTCACTTTTTATTTTATTTTATTATTTTGTGTGAATGAGCCTTAGCTTATCATTGCTTGACGATAGACTTAGGTCCAAACACCCTAATATATATGCATGTACCTATAGAGTTGTTTTGGACTTAGTCAAATTTTGCAAACTGTGCTTCACGATAATAACAGTTACTATCCTAGGACGATTTCATCAGAGTGCATCTCATATAGCATAGGTTTTCAATTATGTTAATGCATCCCGCATGGAGAGAGCTAGGAAGCACTGTAAGTCTTCTGACTTGGCATACATCATCGATTTCCGACTTGCATGGATTTCCCGATCTTCTCCCACTATTTTTGCTCACCTAGGATGTAAATGGAATTTGAAACCCCGTTAGGCATGTGCATTGAAAAGTAACAAAAAAAGTGACAACAAAAAAAATCAAGACTGCTAACCATACTTGATCTCTAAAATAAAATGTAATGTATTCCTTGTCTTGGGGAGAGCAACCCCCTCATTGTATGCGCATTTTATTCCTACGCACACGCTAAGTATTGGTGCCCAAATCCCAAGCCTATCTCCGGTGTGTGTAACTTTGTTATGATCACCTAACTCTAAAATCGACAAGATAAAAGACCGCATCTCGATCTTCACTATGTTGAGTAGGTGAACCGGGGGTTTGCTTTGTGTAGTGCTTGTGACTTGTAGTCCATCTGCATTTCCATCTATTTGAGTTATCGGTCCCGTCTGTGTGAGTCATTCTTTTTCATCTTTGAGTCTCTCTGTCTCTCTTATACATATGTCTCCTCATTTGCATTGAGTCGTGATATTGGCGCTCGAGCTCAATCATCTTCGCCAGATCTTTCGTCTCTCTTCTTACCCACCTTCCTTGTGTCCCCTATATCATCATTTCTCTTACCCGAGATTCTTGTGCTGGTAGGTATCGCCCGCATCGAGGATTTTAACTTACATTTATTATTGGAATAAGTCGGGCGCTTTTTAAGGACGCTGAGATTGATACCCTACATTTGGTGGATCTGACTTTCGATACGTGTATAGGAGCTTATTGTGGACTTTGATGATGCATGATTATTAGGTGTGATGATTATTTGATGTTTTCGATCTCGCACACCGAATTGAGGATGTGATATAATGTGATGATTTGACAATGATTTCACGAGCATTGATTGATCTATCTATTTTGAGGTTCCCTCCATCTTAATTTTGAGAATTAATTGATTATTCTGATTTGGACTTTCCGGCATAGGTATGCGGAACCCATATGATGTCTCTCATCTTCTTGATTGATCCATCCTCGATCTCTTGTTTCTATTATCCACCTGTGGCACTTTGAGGATTCCAGATTATCTTTTGTGCCATCTCAGCTAGATTTCATTGTCCTGACGGATGTTTTGTGATTGACCTGATTATTTATCCCTCACATGATCTTATGCCCTCCTGAGGATTGATTGGTTGATTGCTATTGAGGACCTGAGATTTGATGCCAGCAATCCCAAGACTTGATTGAGCTAGTTTGCATTACTTCCCGAGGACTATCTGTGGGAGGATGCGACACATTCTCTACGCTCAGTTCCCCCGATGTTTATGCTGCCTATATGTTGGAGCATGGAATCGAGTTGATTTGTCTGTTTGGCCTCCCTGTTGATTGTGCGCACGATCTATAGGTGCACGAGGCCAATGTCACAGACTCCTTTGAGTCTTCTCTCCTTGACAGTCCTCGCAAGGATGAGCTTCACTTTTCTGATTATTCCTTTCCTAGTTCATATGCTCTCCGAGGGTTATCTGCGAGTGACTATGACACCTTGCTCGATCTTGCGGTCTCTTTTATGAATCCACGATTCATCGTCTTTATTCTTTTATTTAGCTTTATTTCCTTAGTAAACACCTGTAAATACCTACTAATTCTATGAAATTACCATTTTGCATACATTTGTTAAATATGCATTTTTAACACTTTTTGTATTCAAAATAAAAGAATAAAGAAGAAAAGAAAAAGAAAAGAAAAATAAAGGATATGTTTATGTAAATGCAGACTGACCCGAACCCCAAGAGAAGGTCAAGACTTGACCTGGTCGACCAGGAATAAAATAGGGAGAGATAGGATCTTCAATTCAAAAATCCAAAAATATTTTGTATATATTTTCCCTTTATATTTTTATAAAACTTGTACTATTTTATTTGTACATAAATTGACCTCAACTTAATTATTTTTGTAAACAAAAGTTGTAAATAAAAATATTTTGTAAATAATAAAAATAATTGCAAAATAACATAATGTACATATTACAAATAATCACACTCAGAAAAAGCTGTAAAGCGATAATTGAAAAACCAATTTCGGCTCCATACAAACTCAAATTGAATCAAACTCACTTCCATTGTACTCTAAATTAAATTATCTTTCAAATGGCTGGGTGTCATAATTTTTGGAGTTACGGTTAAAAAGTCAGTTTTTAAGGTGTTTTGTGCAGTTTTACCACTTACATATTTGTATATTTATTCATATTTATTTTTTATACATAATGTACATATTTGTAAATGGGGTTAAATGGGGCTTCCCCTAGGGGAGCTAACTTGCCTCCCCCCACGCTATTTCGCCCGTTTTTTTATTTTTTTTGAAAATTTCTTCTGTGAATATTCATCAATATATCCTTATATTATGCTATTAAAATTTCGTGTGAAACAGAGACTCGTACGGCCTCCATCCAGACAGACATTTTTAACGGTAACAGAATTGCTAAAAACGACCCTTCTGGATGGAGGCCGTAGGAGTCTTTGTTTCGCATGAAATTTGAATGACATAATATAGGGATATATTGATGAAAATCCACGGAAGAAATTTCGAAAAAAAATAAAAAAAGGGGGTGAAATAGCGCAGGGGGGAGCCAAGTTAGCTCCCCCCATGGGGGCAACCCCATTTTACCCTCGTAAATATTATTTTCATTAAAAATAAAATAAAAATATAAATAATAAAATTAAAAAAATTTATTTATTAAATAATTTCCTTATTTGTAAATATGTATAATGTAGTATATGTATATAATATTTGTATACAACTAATTTCCTTATATAAAAATCACCAAAAAATAAATATCTAACATTAATTAATTAATTTAATTTAATTGTGAAAGCTGCATTTAGATTTAATTGTTTAATTCATTATTTAATTTAAAAACATGCCTTGTATATAAGATAGGGATTTTTACCCGGCAGACCCTATAATCTTTGTCAATTACCTCTACGACCTTTGAAACATCGTAATTCCTCCCTGAACCCCGTAAACTTGCTAACTCTTACCTTATAAACCCTGTGGTTAACTCCCATCCATTTACCCGTTAAAACTAACCACTTTCCGTTAAATTCTTTTATATTATACCTATTTTATTTATGAAATTTACATTAATTGCCACTCCATTTTCCCCTCTTCCTTTTCCACACAACCTAACTCCTACCATCTCCACCGCCCTCCTCCCCGACCGACCTCCACCTTCGACCTCCTCGTTCCCGACCTCCGGCCTCCTTCACCTCCAGGTCCTCCCGTCGCTCGAGGCCCCCTTTCCCCCTGCTCAACGCCCCGTCGGGCCTCCCCTGACTCGAAGCCCCCTCCCCGGGCCGCCGCGGACCTCCCTTCGAAGCCCCCCGGCCCGCCCGTCGCTGTAATCCCCCGCCTCCCCCCGACCTTCCGTCCTCGAAGCCCCCCTCCTCAAGTCGCCTCCCCTGCGTGGGCCTCCCTTGTCCGAAGCCCCCTCCGATCGTGCTTCCCCCTGTTCGAAGTCCCCTGCCTTTGAAGATCCTAGGCCCGGCCGCCGCTCAAATTCCCTGCCTCCCCATGGCCTGCCCCCTCCTCAGATGTGTTTTCGTTGCTAGAAATCCCCCACCGTGGACCTCCCATCAAAGCTCGCACAAACCGCCCACCGCTGGAAAACCCCACTGCCCATCAATCGAAGGCGTCTTCTTTCATCAAGCCAAGCATTAAATTCCACACCAAACCCAATATTTGTATTCCACACCCAAATCAAAACCATCACAAAGCTCCTTCCTCATGGATATGCGTCCTTCCTCATCATGAAGAAGGCCACGCGCAGGAAGCTCCTCCCAGGTCGAGCACCGCTCCTGCCCGAAGCAGCCCCCCACCTCCTTCCTGCTCCAAGGCCCCCGTTTGCCTCCCCTGCAGGTCGATTTAACGGTAGATTAACTGCTCGAAGCCCCCTGTCTGCCTCCCCTGCTCGAAGCCCTCACCTCGGCCGCTCAAAGACCCCTTTGTCGCCTCCTGCTCGAAGCATCCCCGCGCGTCCCTCGACTCCCGCCAACCTCCTCCCAGCCCAAGTCCCCCCCGTCCTGGCCCACACCCCGCCTGGAAGCCCCACTTCATGGAGGATTTTTTTTCTTGTTAATTCTAGCCGTCCGTTTGTGGATTGGTTAGATTAACTCCCTTTTAACTCAATGAAGTTAACTCTAGATGTGTCAATTTAACGGTAGGGTTTGTGGGGTAAAACGGAGCAAGTTTACGGGGTCCAAGGAGGAATTATGATGTTTCAAAGGTCGTAGAGGTAATTAACAAAGATTATAGGGTCTGCCGGGTAAAAATCTCTATAAGATATTATTCTATACCTTAAATAACCACCATTAAGGTGGCTAATTAATTTCTATAAAATTAATTATTTTATTTATTTTATTTAATTCTGAATTTCATAATTAATTAATTATATTAATTAATTAATTAATTAATTAATTTAATTAACTAACAAAAACCTTCCTTATTTGTATATACTTTCCATTTTGATTTTTATCTTCTTTTTAATGGGCTCCTCCTCCTCTGTTATTCGTTGTTCAATCTTTAGTGGAGAGGAGTCCGATCTTCGAGAGCCATCTTGTTGAAGAAGGGTGCCCAGCCTTCGAGTCATTCGGTGACAGCGAGTCGGCCCTCGTCGAGGCCATCACGACATATCCGATCCCGAGGTGAGATCCAATTTTATTTCCCATATTTTTCCTAGATAAATTTTGGATTTTAATTTTTGCAGAGATGTCGTTATTAATCTTTAGAACTTAAAAATCTCAAAAAATTGTCCACTTTGATTTGATACGCATCTGAATCCGTTTTCATTTCATCTCGTGATCTCTCCGTTTCCATTTCTATCTCACGCAATCTTCCACCGCTAGTCACGCACGGTGATCGGAAACATAGATCTACCTTCCGTTTCGCCAAGATCCACAACCGCTCATGTACTCTATTTTATTTATAAATAAATTAAAAAACATATAGTTTTTTTATTCCTAACATTTATTTGACAGGAATCAAAATAAAAAAATAAATAAATAAAAAAATTAATTTGCTTATGTTTACTTTCCCTGTTTCAAAAAAATAAAAGTTTTTTACTTCTGTTTACAGTTTAGAAAGAAAAGAAAAATAAAAACAAAAAAATAAAAATCAACTATAGGTTCGTGGACGGTTGGTCACTACCGCCCAGCCGCCCACCAACGACGACCTCGCTCACCGCGGCCACGGCACCTTCGTGGCGGTGCGCCCGCACCACCGCCTCCACCCCAGCAGAGGCCTTCCGCCCTCTGGCACCCCTGCAACCGTGCTCTACACGACCCCGCATCAGCCCACGATCGCCTAGAAGCACCATCTTCACCTCCGGAGCCACCACCAATGGTACCGATCTCGCCCCTCCGTATCTGCACCGTCGCTCCATCACGAGGCGCCACCTCCGCAGCGCTCCACCGAAGACCCACGCGTCCCAATGCGATGTCCCACACGCCACCGACGCACCCCTGCACCCCGCGTGACTCCGCCGTACGCGCCAGTTCAGCTTACCCCCAACGACGTGCCCCACGGGCACTGCCACACGCCTCTGTCCGACCGTGTGCCTCGACAACACTGTGAGGCGGCCGCGACTTATCCGTCGACCGCCCTCCGTTGAACCTCCAACAGCAAGCACGATGCCGCTCCGCCACCTCCAGGCGCCTCTACTCCTCGTCCAGCCCGTGCGGCCTCCCAGCGTCGCCTACGCCACCGATCTCTGCCTGTGCCTCCGATCGTCCTTCAACGTTGTGGCCCGCAGACCTCTGCCTTCCACGCGGCGGCAGCTATCGACCTCCCCATCAGCCCCATCAAGAAGGTGGCGGTTGTGCCCCCCTGCCTCCTCCTTTTGAAGAAGGAACGAACAGAACAAACTTTAATGAGTTTTGGAATTAAATATTGGGTAAATTGCAACGAAAATCCCAAAAGTTTCTGTATTTGTAATAAAACCCCCGCTCCAGAAGTCACGTGCTTTGTACGTTTTCATTTGGGTAATTTGAGAAATATTTCCTGTTGTTTATTATTGTTATATTCTTTGTAAAAACTTTAAGCAAAGTACATTTAAGACCTCTGTGTTTCCAGACATTAAATTCCATGCTTTTTCTTGTTGAATAAATGTTTTTAGTGCTCTAAAAATTCTTTAAAAATTTCTGAATATTCCTGCTGTAGTGTTCTTCATTGTTTAAAATTTCCACTGCATTTTATTACTATTTGATAATTAAAAAATTCAAAAATAGTTTCTTTTTTCTACCTAACTTTAAAAAATCACAAAAATTCGAAACTGGGCCTAAAAATTCTAAAAAATTTAATGTAGGTGTACTTTACTGTCCTTTAATTTTGCTAATTTTCACGCAATAATCGTTTATAAAACCCAAAATAATTACGAAAAACTAAAAATCTTAAAAAATTGTAGAAAATTATAGAAAAAATAAAAAAATGTGATTTTAGTCTTTGTGTGTAGATAATTGTTTATACTCTAGTATAAAAATAAGTTCTAGGAGTTTTGGGCATTAAAGTATTTTTAAGGTGCAAATACTCTTGGTTATGCATTGTTTTACTTTTATTTCCACTGTTTTATTTTTATAAAATCGCAAAAACATCATAAAAAATTAAAAAAATTATCAAAAACATTTTAAAACCTGTAAAATACAATAATATATTTTTTGTAATTTTCTAAATATTTTTGGATATTTTGAAAAATACAAAAAAGAGCTTACATGTGTATTTTTAATCTTTGTGCATATTGTGACTTGTGCTTTATTTTAAAAAAAATAAAAAAAATTAAAAATTTAAAAAAACCACTAATAATATTTAATTTTGAAAATTGACTACATAGATTTTAAATCGTGCTCCTTGTGTTTGACCCTGGTCGCTATACCAGGTAAATTGAATAGCGAAAACCGCTTACATTCCATTGCTTGATTTTCTTTAAAGTGATTTATACATCTTTTTCTCGTTGAGTTAGCCGATTAATTTGGGTCGCAACGACCATTGACATATTTGCATACTTGACCCTAGTTGATCGGTCGCTCATCAGATCTCTTCTGCTAGTGGACGATCTATCATCTACCGAGGTCATTCTGATTGTTTCATTTGAGTCCTCTCTCCTTGACGACCCTTGCAAGGATGAGATCTCATCTGAATATTCACTGATTAGCTTGCATTATTCCTCGAGGACTATCTACGGGAAAATGCAACATTGTCTTTACGCTTGGTTCCCCTTGCTGATTGTGGCTCCTTTCTGTTGGAGCACGGAACCGAGTCGTCTGATATCTTATGGTCCCTGTTGCTTTGTTGTTTATCCGATCTGTTAGATCTTGGGACCCATCTTCTATCCTTGATGGTCCTCGCAAGGACGAGCCATCTTTAATTGAATCCGATGCTCAGTTGGTAGTACGCTCCCCGAGGGTTGTCTGCGGGACGCTGCCACATTTTCTTGATGTATCGGTCTCTTTTGCTGGTAGCCGAATTGTCGCGTACCGAGACCGCTCATGTGATCCATCTGATGGATCCAGCTCTTTTGAGCTTGCTCACCTTGAAGACCCTTGCAAGGTTGAGCCTCTATTCTGATTATTCATTGACTAGCATGTACTACTCCTCGAGGGTTATCTGCAGGAGGGTACATCATATTTTAGGTACTCGGCTTCACTGGGTGTCTTCCATCTGCGGGAGCACGAAGCCGAGTCTGATGATTTTGGTACTCGGTCTCCTCCTCGGTTGTGTCTCCTCTCTATTGGAGCACAGAGCCGAGTCTTCTGATTACTCTATGATCCCGCACACCTGAGGACCCTCGCAGGGTTGAGCCTTATCTCGTGTTGTTCGGTGTATTCCTGTGACTTTCTGACTCTATGATCGCCGGATATCACGCCGTTGTCTCCTGCTCTTTACCTTTTATATAATTCGGAGACCATGATTGACCTAGAGGGGTCTGCACTGTTCCTTCCCCCTCCACGTCTTACAGTATCAGCTCTGCTCACTCATTCCTTCCTTATGAGCCGATCTTTGGATTCATGCTACCGGACCCTGTCTCACCTTTCGGTCTATATTCACCGATAGCTGACACCCAATTGATTGCATACCCAGGTGTCTTTGGCACTGTCTGACCGCGTCCTCGTTCTCACAGGGAGACGATGACGAAAGCATGGTAATCGCTTACCAGATACCATCCTGTCCCTCATCAGTCTTTACTTGGTGTATATATGTGTTTCGTCTTTCATTAATTCGTCCTCCCGTATGTCACGTGTACCCCAGATCTTTCGTCATATCTGTATAACTATACTTAGGACGTACTTTGTCCTAAGTATAGGGGGGTACAGACAATGTTGTTCCTTCTCCGTTTTGTTTCATCACTCATGTCGTTGCTTATATGTGGGGACCTTTCACCCTAAAGTATAGGAGGAGTGATGCGTACATTCTCTACGATTTTTTCATCTATTTATATATATATATCTGTCTTTTCTTCTTTTTCTTTTCATTTTTGCTTGATCTACATAAAAGGTGTCACCCCTTTCTATCGGTTTTCTGTACTTAGGACATACTCTGTCCTAAGTATAGGAGGGTATGCACCCCGATTCATTCATTCTTTGATCCCCTCCACTGTCTCCTCTCTTGTTGATTTTCTTTGCTATACTTAGGCATATTTCGCCCTCAGTATAGGGGGGACAACCCGAGCTATGATCTGTCTATTTATTCCCACCCTTGACCCTCCATGCCTTGTGTACAGTCTGCTATACTTAGGATTACTTGATCCTAAGTATAGGGGGAACAATCAACTTATTATTTATTTATTTCTTCACTCTTTATTCTTTAATCATTGTAGTACATGCTTTTCTATATTCAGTACGAGTTATATCTTCTCTTTCTCTTTTCGATCTATGAGGACATAGCTTATGCTAAGTATAGAGGGGTCGTATAAACTATGTATATACTTTAGCCATAACTCGTACTTTCGTATTATTATTAATAAATATGGCTAAAAATATTATATATATACATATATATTTCATTAAAAATCATTTAATAACAACAATCATTCCTCAAATTGTTTTTGTATTTACTGACTAATAAATCAAATTAAAAATATTTTTGCAAAATAATTTGAAAAATGGTGTGAACCGTTTGGAAAACTTTTTATGAAATGTTTTCAACCTTTGTAAAAATATTTTGATTAAAAAATTCTTTTCTTTGTGTGAAATAAAAGATTTGAAAACCTATTTGAAAATGGTTTGGAAAATATTTTGTAAAAATAGTTTGGAAAATGTATATATATTGTTTGAAAAATCTATGCAAAATAGCTTTCAAATGTTTGAAAATATATGTAAAAATTATTTCGTAATATAGTTTTGAATATTGTTTTCAGATAAATTTGAGGAATGAATGTGTCATAGGAATAAAATGTGTATATAAATAAAAATAAAATTCTTTATCAATTGTATATATGTACCTACAATAATAAATTTGTTAAAACCTATAAATTCTTTAAATTCTTAACTATTGTAAATAAAAAAAACGCCCGTGTAAATAACTGTACATATTTTATTTTTGTGCTTAAATTCTTTTAATTTGTAAAATTCTTTTTGTAAAAATTCTCTTTGATTTCAAATTCCTTTTGAAAAATTGCATCATTCTTTCTGCATTATTGTACATGGCATTTGCATAATATTCTTTTCAATTGAGCTTGATGATTGAACTAGTCCAATAAAGTCGAAGATTGGAGCTTGGTTGGACCTTACCGCACCTAACTGCACTAGAACCTTATGGGAACTAGGTTTAAGGTACTTCATATCTACACAGACTTAATTCTTTGAGACTCAGGGCTGGGTTCAAGTCACCTCAACTGACTAACTAGAACTTTTCGAGACACACACATGACTCTTGTCGGGCGTGACCTAACTTGGACACATGCAACTTTCACTTGGCTCAACTCAGTTGGAGTGGTGAGGGAGTTGTATTTGCTAGTCTGAGACGCATACCGGTGGAAACATTTGTCCTCGTCTAGGGAGGGAAGTGCACCCCAACCTGGTCCAGTTCCAATGAAGTCTAAAGACAAGAGAGTGTGGATTGCAATAAAGCTTCAAAAGAGGGATAGTCTTCTGGATAAAGAGGAAAAACTCCTGATGTAAATGCTGCTATAAATAGTATTTCAAAAAAAAGAGAGAAAAAGAAAACTCCAAAAAAATGGACATGCTTGAAAATAAAAAAAATAAAATGTCTGTTGGAGTATGTATATATGTTGTATAGAAATAAGTGATGAATCCACATTTCATCATCTTTATTCTATCATTTTGGCACCAAAAACCCTAGCAAATGCCTGTAAATACCCTTTATTTCATCATCTTAGCATTCATGCATGTACCTGTAAATAGTGTATAAAACACTGTAATTAAAGCCAAAATTATAGAATAAATAAAAGAAAAGAAAAAGAATAAAATATTGTAAATATTTTATGACCCGAAACCCCGAGACCTAGGCATCTTGATGAATAGGTCGACAAGGAATAAAGTAGGGGGAGATAAGGGCCAAAATACAGATAAAATACCTATACCTTTTATTCATTCTTTATTCATTTTGGGACCTATTTTTTGATTCCACTTTTTATACATCAAATAAAAAAACTTTATACATGAAAGTTGTAGAATATTTTATAAAGAAAAATACAAAATTGATTCATAGAAAAATAATGTACAGATAAAAAGTTATGGTCTGAATAAAAATCCAGAATCCTAACTTCCCAGACCCGTATCTCACAACTGACAACTCCAAATGCAGCAAACTCACCTTTAATTGTATATAGAATAAAATAATCTATCCAATGGTGGTGGTTTCGCATTTGGCGGAGCTACGATTTGAAAGTTGAGTTTTGGACCCCTATTGTATAAGTGTACAGAATAAAATATTCAATTTATTATTTATTCATTATTTCTTTATTTTTATGTTTTTGTAATTTCATAAATATTACTTATAATAATTATGTGCATTAAAATTAGAATAAAAATGCAAAGAAAATGCAAAATAAAAATACTTGTACATAAAATACATAGATACCTTACCTACACTTATACCTGTATATTTTATACTTATATTTTATTAAATATGCAAATCAAGTTAGAAAAAAGAAATAAAAATATATTTACATGTATAAAAGTATTTTATAATTTTATAAAATAATAAATAAAAATAATGAAAGTAAAATACACAAAATAAAAATAAAATACTAAAATACATAGGTAATATACCTATAATAGGGCTAAAAAGTGAACTTGTAAAATAGACCTCCAAAAAATAATTAAAAATCATAATAAAATACTACAGAAAATAACGAATATTTTTTATTTTATATTCATTAATTAATTTAGCCTTTTTCTATTTTTAATTGAATTTGCAAAATATTTACCAGGGATTTTTCCTGATTGGTCCACGTGGACCAATCAGGAGACGGTCCCAGTTGACCCAGGTCAACTGGCCGTCCTCCCCCATGTGCAGCGTCAGAAGTTGGTTTTTGAGCCAACTTCTTGGCTTTTTCGCGGCCGACCCTTGCACTCTTTTGTGATGATTCCTTTTGCAAAACCAAACCTCGATCATTGGTCTACCCCGCCATGTGATTACATCGAACCATGGATCAATGAGGTGCTCCAGGCATTTCGATCTTTGAGCTCCTGTCAACCTGAGTCAAACCACTTAAAAACCAAACCCCCACTTTCAATTTGATTTTTGAGAACCCTTGGTCCACCCCTCGTCGCCACCTTCGTGCTCCCGAGCTCCCTGGAGGTGACAGCTCCATCGCGAGGCCGTCAGCCAAGGCGATCGAGGTCGAGGGTGCCTCCGCCACTCCCGCAAGACCGGCGGTTGAGGTACACTACTCCCTCTGGCTCCGGCCATTGAGGGCCTTTCCCCTTTCATTTCTTTTATGCATTTAGTTCCTGTTAACCTAAGGATCAAAACCCCCTAAAAAATCCGAGCTTTATCGCCTATTTCGCTCAAATCGCTAAGTTGGCCAGAGCGCACCTCCGGCCGTTCATCGCCACCTCGAGTCACGCATCTTCACGTCCATCCAGAGGTCTAGGCACTTTTCCCTGGACCTTCTAATGCTTTTTGCAGGTCCACGTACACTCATTGAAGCCTGGAGGCGAATCTGGAGCTTCGCCGGAGCTAACGGAGCTCTGTAGCTCCGCCACCCTTCAACGAGCCCCTCGGCCATCGCCGAGGCTTTTTGCCGCCGCCAGCAGCTAGAGAAGGACCGGAGGACGCTCCACGTCCATTTTGAAGCACTGCCATCGCCGGAGGACGAAGATCGGGGACGACGAAGTTCGCCTTGCCGGCGTTCTTCGTTGTTCTTCGTCATCACCTCCCAGCCGTCGGATCGAGGAGCGCCCCCAGGTCGAGCAGCAGCCGTTGGATCGCGCCACGTAGCCACCGTCCGATCGTCATCCACGATCTAATCTCTGCCGTCCACACGAAGCGCCATCGACCGCTGGATTCACGCCACGTGTCCAAGTGAAGATCTGCAGCCATTGGATCCGCGCGCCGAGGGTATTTTGCATCTAAGCCCCCACGCATTTTGTATTTACTTTTTAGTCTAAAAACTTTCGTATGTAGTGTAAAAGTTTTGTAAAAATTGCAAAAAGACCCCCAGACTTATTTTATTTACACTTAGGTCCTCCGCCACATCACCTCACGTGACCAGTACACGTGAGGTGCGGGCTTTTTGCACAAAGGCCCTCGGTCTTTTTAGTATTTTGTCTAAGTCCCAGAACTTTTATATGAAGTGTTAAATTCTTGGAAATTTTGCATTTGAATCCCCAGCTTTTGTAGAAATTACATATTGGTCCTCGCCAGGCGCGTGCAAGTCACGCGCCTTGGTGGGAAAATTGCTAGCATACCCCTGTGGGTTTCGTAATTGGTTTGTGGTCCTCTAAATTAAATATTCAGTTCAAACTTTTGTGGAAAATTGCATGTATGTCCCTGGATGTTTGAGAAATTGCATATATACCCCTGCCAGGCCTGATTAATGTTTGGATGCTTGTTTTAATTATTTAAATTATCATTTTACCTCCAAAAATTCTCAAAAATTAGGGTTAAGCTCCTGTATGCTTGTACTTTGACGCCCTATTTTTTAGTTTTGAATTTTATTTTCTTTTAATATTTATTAAAAATCAAAAACATGCTTTTTATTTACTGTCTAGCTCAGAAAATGCCAAAAAAATAAAAGACCTCGAAAAATTCCAAAAAAAATCCCTAGTGTGTCTTTTAACCTATTTTAGTGTCAATCCAAAAATCACTAAAAATCTCAAAAGAAAAACCCTAAAAAATAGAAAATACATAAAAACTTCAAAAATATATATAAAATTATAGAAAACTCCAAAAAATACAATCTCAGTTCCTGTTTCTTCTATATTTCATTATCTTTATTTGAAAATTAGTGTGAAAAATTTTGGTGGCTATTTGCTAATTTTAATTCCTATTTTACTCACAGCCAGTACGTATTTCACTGTTTTCCCTTATTTCAGTATTTAAAAATACCAAAAACAATTTCAACAATACCTAAAAATCACAAAAACAGTAAAAAATCCTAACAATATCAAAAACATTTTATTTCTGAATTTTTGGTTATTTTTGCACATTTTTATAAATGCTTTATCTTGTCTTTTGTTATATTATTTTCATATTCCAATATTGAAAAAAAATAAAATATAAAAATATAAAAATCAGAAAATTAAAAATCAAAATACAAAATTTAAAATTAAATAAAAAAATTCAAAAAAAATTTAAAATTAAAAACCCACAAAAATCTTTGCTTGCTTGCTTAGTGTAGACACTACTCACATTCACTTGTGCACATTTATTTGAATTACCATGTGTGCTCCCTGTGTTCGAACTCTCTGCATGCTTGTCCCTATACATCCTTTGTGCAGAGTTAAAAATAAATTTTAACTCCACATTTATTTCTGATTGTTGATCTTTAGTGTGGGTTAATTGTTGATTTAGTCAAGATTTAGTGTGGTCAACACACCAATAAATTTTAACTCCACATTTATTTCTGATTGTTGATCTTTAGTGTGGGTTAATTGTTGATTTAGTCAAGATTTAGTGTGGTCAACACACCGATTGTTGACTCGCCTTGTGAGTCAATACGACCGCACTCGATTTTGGGTTTATCAAATGGCGCCGTTGCTGGGGAGCAACAACGAGTAGTTTACATTTTTGTTTGCTTGTGTTTGTTGTCTACCATAGCTTTATTTTCTCTCTCTTGCACTTTTGATATATCTATTGATTGAGCTATCTGACCATCCTTTCTTGTCTTCTTGCGAGGGACCGCGGAGCGAGGCGGATCGCCTAGGTGACCCGAAGCAACCTTGGGAAGCGGAGCCGGCTATTCTTTAGTCAAGCCGGCAGGAGAGAGCAGGAGGAGTGAGAGAGAGTGCTAGATTAGTTGCATTTTATTTTTGCGAGAGAGTGACTTTGATTAATTGTAATAATACAGGTACTTGGACTCTTGGACACTACCGGGCCTAATTTCCGGGTGTTTGTTCACCCGGGGGCTCACCGCGGTTTTTCATCACGTTTTCCGTTGTCATTTTCCGGTTTTGTTTTCCTTTTTCATTTCTTTTGTGGATTGAGCCCTTAGTTGTAGGTCCTGCTTGATTCGATTAGAATAGGTCCAAACACACTAATCACCTTTGCATGCTCCTATAGATCGTATTTGGACTTAGACTAATTAAATAGTTGGCTATTAGCTTTCGATGCGCGCGCCGCGAGCTCATCCCACACAAGCACTTTCTCCTAACTCAAATGTGTTGAGCAGAGGAGGGGTGAGCCTAGACCGGACAATAGGATTGAGGGTTAGCGGTTAGTTTGTGGTTCTTCACGCTAGCAGTTGCCTACCCTAGGACGATTTTCGCTTTGCATATCGCCATATAGCTAGGTTTATAAATTCTGCTTTGCATCCCGCATGGAGAGAGCTGGGATTCCCTGTAAGTCTTCTTACTTTGCATGCATCATTTAGGCACAAAGGTGAGATTTCCACCTTGGTGTCGACTTGCACGGCTTTTCTGACTCTATTCTCCCTCTGTTTTTGGAACAAAGTAGGATTAAAGAAAATACAAAAAAATCGTTAGGAGCTTGTTTGAATTGACTCAAAAGAAGCGATAACACCAAAAAAAATTAAAAAGGGACTGCTAAGAAAACCTTGACCAAAAATAAAATCGGTAATTGGATTCATTGTTTGGGGAGAGTAACACCCTCACTTGTATTCAGGTTGCATGGGAAGGTCTCCTTCCAAGTGAGGTGAGCGCTTCGTAAGGATTAGAGCCAAAGACCCAACTTGTGGCTGCCTTGTGTATCGCCTGGATTTCCGAAGTATTGGCGCTACTATCGTACGTAGTCGAGTAGGGCTTGGTCGCCATTGGTGACTCACTATTGTGTGAGCATCGACCTTGTCCGAAGTACCGAGCTTTGGCCACGCCTTCACGGGCGTGTCTGTCTCACCGGCTGCGTCCGAGTAGGATCTTGCACGCTCACGGGTGATTCCGTTGCGAGCGAGGTCCGAAGTATCGGTTTCGCCTATCGGCTTCCTCCCTCTATTTCTTTGGCTGAGTAGGGATCCAGGAAGGGTTACAAGGACCTTAAAAAGCGCAAGTTACAGGTTACACAGGAGGAGGACAAGTACGGGGACACTTTCCCGGCAGTACTATCTCTCCTTTAGGCGTAGCGTTCTAAGGACTCGTGAAAAGATAAATCCCTGAATCAAGCTAAAATTGACAAGATAAAAGCCGAACCTTCACGGCTTCATGTGTTGAGTTGGTGAACTCACCCCTGCTTTGTGTTTGGTTGCTAGATTTATTAAGGTCAAGATCAAAAACACAGCACAATTGTGCGCAATTTTGTTGCATCTCATTTCATTCTTCTTCTTCTTCTTCCGCATTCCCCCTGCTCTTCCCCAATAATCAAGATGATGGGACAGAGATCTCTTAGGCCGACCTTGTCGGCACCGCTATCCAGCACTCCTCCTTATTCATCTAGGACTACCTCGGAGAGTCTGCTCTCCGAGCCTGAGTTTACATCCACCCTGTTCCCCCTCGACCACCCTTCTCATTCTCCTTCTCTCGGTCCAATAGTTTCAGAATTCAGTGCATCACAGAGTTCAGATCATTCGACAGCACCTGAGATGGCCTCTTTTGCTTTTTCAGAGAATCCCATGTTGGCAGACAGAGGCGAGCACCCAGATGACCATGATCACCCTCCGTTCATATTTGATCAAGCGGCCATCAACAACTCCTTGTTAGCGTCCCTGGAGACTATGCAGAGGTAGATCCGTGACCAGGGTACCTTCATGGGTGATCTGATGAGAGAGATAGCTCAGATGAGAGAGAACCGACCTGGGGGCGGTGGCGGTGGCGGTGGCGGTGGAGGAGGAGGAGGACCTGATGCAGGAGGAGGCGATCCCGATGCTGAGAGACCGCCACAGACCATCATGAGGGAATTGCACAACCCAGCTGCATCCCTCACTCATCATTGGATCAGACTCCCGCCAATCCATGGAGACTTCGAGTTGCGGCCCCATACCATTCAGCTTTTACCCAAATTCCACGGGTTGCCTACCGAAGAGCCACACCTCCACCTCCAAGAGTTTGAGATGATATGCAGCACCATTCATGACAGGTTGATGACTGAGGACACGATCAAGATGATCGCCTTCCCGTTCTCATTGGTTGACAGAGCCGCATATTGGCTCAAACACCTCGGGCAATTCATCGACACTTGGGCAGATCTCCGGACCGCATATCTGAAGAAGTACTACCCTCTCGGCCGGACCAATGCAGCTAGAGCAATGATCAGCAATTTTGTCATGATCCCCAATGAACAATTCCATGAAGCTTGGGATCGATTTCAAGAGCTCATCGACCGGTGTCCTCATCACGACATCTCCAAGCCCAACTTAGTTCAGAGTTTCTTCTGTGGGCTGACACCGGAGCTGCAGGGGCTTGTCAATGCCTCTTGCGGTGGATCATACTTTTCCAAAAGTGAAGATGACGTCTGGGCCATTTACGAAGGCATGGCAGAAAACTCAACCGTGATGGCCCAAGCCCGAGTCTACATGCAGCAGAAGCCCCCGCAAGGAGCGGGATCATTCCAGAGGATCGCCCGCATCGATGCGGTCCCAACACAGTGTTGGCAGCCGCAGCCCAAGCTGAATCAGCCGCAACCGACATGGGCATAATCAGTGAGAAGCTGGACCGCCTCAAGATCCTCGAGAAGAAGCAGATGCAAGGCATGGCCTAGATGGACCAGATCGCCAAGACCATGAGTGACCTGAAGACGCAGATCCTTTGCATGCAGGAGGCACAAACTCATTCCCAGCAACCTCCCAGATCACGTGCTGATCCGAGCAGTAGCAATGCCAACCAACCCTCTACCTCGTATCGTCAAGTCAACCATATCCAGGCAGAGCCGGTTCCCTTGCTGCAGTACTACCCAACGCAGCTGCCATCTTCGGACACGCAGATGGTGGTGTACCAGCTGGAGCACCCACTGACAGTTCTTCCTCCACCCTTTTTTGAGCAGGAACCATTGATGGAAGTCAATGGGATTTGGTATGACCGGTACCCTCAGCCTGGGATCCGTCGTGATCATCCAGGATTCCATTAGGGCAACGCTGGCTCCTCCTCCCAGCAGCAGAATCCTGTCCAAGGACATCAGAATAGCCAGCCACAACAGCAGCAACAGCCCCAGTATGCCCATCAACAGCAGTATCAAAGTGGTCCTCGTCCCACCTATCAGGGACAGCAGTGGAGGCAGTGATAGATACCTCAGCAATCTTATGCCCAGCCGACCCAGAACTATCCGTACCAGCAACACCACCAGCAGCAGTAGCCCCATTTCCGGCAGGGACAACCATCCGGTTCTCAGGGTCCCATCTTTGAGAACCCAGCTCTCGATGATCTTGCCTGCTTGCTCTCCGAACAACGAGCATCTTTCAGGCAAGAAATGGATGAATTCCGGCAGGAGATGAGGGACATAATAAAAGGCAAGGCCTCCATACCCGCTCAGATTGAACCTAATTCGAACAATCTGAAAAGGAAGTCTGAGCAGGTAGAGTTTACAAAGGATACCTCTCCTAGTGACTATTTGAGTGATATGTCTTATTCTTTCTATGATGCTGATTTTGTGACTACTAGGAGCGGTAGGATGTCCGCCGGCGGCGCCTCTTCTGAGCGACAACCAGATGTAGCACCAGGAGCGCCAGAGGAGCAGAGTAGCGGTGCTGATGCCGTTAATGATGATGTTGAAGATGGTGGTGCTGAGGCCACCAATGATGGAGATCCAGACGACGGTGCTGATGCCGTCGTGAGACCAGATGCAGACGATGGTGCTGATGCCACTATTTTGGATGCTGAGCCAGAGCGCGGTGCTGATGCCGCAGAGACAGGTGCCGGTGGTGGTACTGAGGCCACCACATCTACTTTTGTTGAGCCTCCCTCTGTGATGTTACCACATTTTGTACCTATGGATTGTGGGAACAAAAAGAAAAGCAAAAATATGAATAAAGGAAAGGTTTCTGTTCACATTGCGTATTCATATGTGGTGAATGATGATTATTGTATGGATTCTCCTCCTTCACAGGCACATGGACCGATTCCTAGCCCTCCATCTGTGGAGGCCCCTACCATCCCCTTCCTTGAGGCACTCCGCCGAGTGAAGGGGAATAAAAGAGAAATTCCCAAGAAAGATCAGCAGGTAGAGTTCAGCAATCAGATGATAGACAGATTCCATATTCAGCTGACTCTATAAGAAGCACTTGAGAACATCCCCCTCTTCAAGAAGAACCTGAAAGAGAAGACTACCGTCCGCAGGAAGAGGAGGAACCACAGAGACCAGATCCATGTGCTCACTCATTCTACTTGCTGCACCATCCAGAACAAGTTGCCAGCCAAGCGACCAGATGCAAGAGCTCCCTATGTCAGATGCGAGATTCAGGAGCAACAGTTTGATCGCACTCTATTAGACAGCGGCTCTTCAATCAACCTTCTTCCGGCATCCTTGCTCGACCGATTCAAGTTTGGTCCTCTTCTTAGGAGCAGGACAGTCCTTCAGTTTGCTGATAGGTCGACTAAGAGGCCGAAGGGGTTATTGAAAGACGTGGTCGCTACCATTCAGGGGCTGAAATTCCCCGTGGACTTCGTTGTGTTGGACATGGAGATCCCTGAGTCGGTAACCGATGCCCCCATCATACTCGGACGTCCATTCTTGGCCACAGCCAAGGCGGTGACCGACCATGATAGCGGGAAGGTATTGATGAATCTCCATTTCATCACCTTTATTCTATCATTTTGGCCTTAAAAAACCCCAGCAAATGCATGTAAATATCATTAATTTGTATATAATAGCATTCATCATTCACTGTATTAATTGTACATTAAATAAGGTTTTTAATGCCAAAATTATAGAATAAAGAGAATAAAAGAAAAAAGAATAAAATATTGAAGATATTTTATGACCCTAACCCTGAGACCAAGGCCAGCATGGAATTGGTCGACAAGGAATGAAGTAGGGGGAGATAAGGGCCAGTATACAATAAATACCTCATTTATTTATTCATTCATTTATGCATTTTCGACACCTATTTTGTACATAATTATTTATTCATCAAATAAAGAAACTTTGTTCATGAAAGTTGTAGATAATAATGTAAATAAAATTACAAAATTGTGTTTATGCAAAAATAATACTCAGTGTACATTTTATACACAGAGTAAAAAGCCAAAATCTCAACTTCACAGACCCATATCTTGCAAATAAAAACTCCAAATCACCCAAACTCACCTTTAATTGTATATAGCATTCCAAGAACTATTTTATAAAATTGGTTTCATAATTTTTGGAGTCCATATGTGGAAGTTAGGTTTTTGGCCCTTCTTGTACATAATACCTAATTAAAATACTCATTTAATTCAATATTCATGATTTTTATAAATTCATATTTTTAGAATTTTGTAGATACTGTATATAATTCATGTACATATTGACATTAGAATAAAACCAAAAATAATTTGCAAAATAAAATAAGCCTAGGTCATACCTAGGCAAAATACCTATGCTACCTATATGTACATAAATAAAAGGGACTCTTATTCTTTTATTCTTTATTCATTTATATTTTTATAACAATGTATATATTATATATAACTTATTAAAAATACAAATCTAAAATAAAAACAAATAAAGTTTATTAAATAAATAAAATGTATATAATATATAGGTAAGATACCTATAAGTATACCTACACATACATAAACACATTTATTTAAAAATGTAAATAAGCTTATAAAAATTATATAAAAATATATTTATACTCATAAAAATAAGTTATAAATTTATAAAATAAAAAAATAAAATAATGAAATAAAATAAACAAAATAAAAAAATATATATATATATCTACTTATAAATACATTATTTTAATAAAACCGTAATAAAATATCTCAAAAAATAAATAAAAATCATAAATAAATACAATATTAATTTAAAAACAATTTTTATTTTATAAGTAAAACCTAATTAATACATTTAATATGTTAAATAAATGGGTCAAGTTTAGTCTGACGTGGGCCAATCAGGGGCCAGGGAAAGTTGACCTCCGGTCAACTCCCCCTGCGCCTCTAACTGACCCATCAGACCTGTCGCTTCCCCCATTTTCTTGCCTTTTTCCCGCTCGATTGATCGCTCCATCGACAACAATCACTTCACGAGATTTACTCCCCCTTCATCCATGATCCCCGCCGATCATTTAGATCCTTTGTACATAGCTCGTATCGCCAGCTACAGCCCGGTCAATAAGGGTGCCCAGTTCGTTTATAAATAAGGAACCTTCGCCTCCTCTTCAATTTTGGTCAGCTTTCAGCCAATCCCTTCCCCGAATTCAGTCTCGGCGATGTTCCTTGTGACAGGAAGAGCTCGCCAGCACCTTGAATCGATCGGAGAGGCGGAGGTTGCACCCACGGCGGCGCTCCGGCAGCCGCCCTGCTCCCTGGAGTCCCTTCAGGTATAAGAGCCGCGCGTTTATCTTTTTAGGTAGATTTTTATTCCCGCATTTTATTTCCGCATTTTAGTTCGCATTTAGATTAGTAGATTAGCGTAATTTAGGTTCTTCGAAGTTCGCCGGAGCTCCGCTCCGGCGACTTCTCCACCGTGCCATCGTTGTTTTCCCGACTCGCTTTCACTGTCATTTCGTTCCCCTTCGCCTTCTCCACCTTCCAGCCACCTCCTATCAACCGGAGCCTCCTTGGTTCCGCGAATCGAAGCTCCTCCATCACATTTCGCCGGAGCTTCCTCGCCCATCATCATCCCCGTGCTTCCAGCTTCAAACCCCGGGTCGAGGGTGACACCCTCGAGCCCCTCTACCTTCCTGTGCAGGTTAGGTGCGCCAAAGAGCACCAGGAGTCGATTCGCACGCGGGCGGAGGTACCTGGAGCTGTTGTTCTTCCCTGAGCTTGTGGCGGCGCTCCGGTGTGCCTCTGGTCGATCCGAGACCTCCAGCAGCTAGAGACACCTTCCAGGATGCTTAGAGGACCTTCAGGTGCGGCGAAGACCGGCGAGGGAGCGAGATCCAGGCGGAAGAAGCTCGCCTCGGCGAGCCTTCTTCCATGTTCTTGCACGTGAGCTCCTAGCCGTTGGATGAAGACGAAGGTCCCAGTTCTAACGCCAGCCATCCGATGGAGCGATGCCACGACCGTCAGATCTCCCACGTGATCTAATCTCAAGCACCCATCGTCGAACCGGTACAGGCCGTTGGATGTGCGACGCGTGTCAAGTGAAGTAATCCTAGCCGTTCACCAGCGCGCCTTTTGGGGGTAATTTTCACTTGTACCCCTGTCTTTTTGTGTATTTAATTTGTAATACTGTAAAATAAATAGCACATTGTAAATAATGTGGAAATTTTGCATGTGACCCCCTGTATTATTTTCATATTACACTTGGGTCCAGTCCACGTCACCTCACGTGTCGTCCCACGTGAGGTAGGAAAATTGCACAAGTCCCCCTGTATTTTTGCATATTTATCTTTAGTCCATGAAATAAGATATAAGGTGTATTATTTTTGTGAAAAATTGCAACCAGGACCTTGTAGTTTCTGAAATTGCGTTCTGGTCCCTGTGAGTGCGGATCACGTGTAGTCCCACGTGATGGTTAAGTTGCAAGGGGGCCCTGGCAGGTTGGTTTATTTGGTTTTAGTCCTGAAAATTGCATAATACATTATAATATTTTGGTGTTTTTGCACTGTACCCCTCTGAACTTATTTTATTTGCAAAAATGCCCCTGCTAGTCTTAGTTATTTTTGTGTCTTTTATCCATTTATTAAAATTACCTACATGGCTTCTAAAAATTCACAAAAATTAGGATAGATGCTCTATGTGATGCTCTTACACGCCCATATTTTATTTCACATTTTTTGCACTTTCCTAATTATTAAAAATGAAATAGGAGCCAATTTTGTACTGTCTAATTTATAAAATAAAAAAATTTAGAAAATGATTTTGAAAAATTCCAAAAAATTATATATGGTATACTTATATCTATATTGAGTCCAGAAATTAAAAAACCCTAAAAATATGAAAAAGAAAAATAAAAAAATTAGAAAGCTCCAAAATCCAACAAAAAATAGGAAAACCTTTAAAAAATACCAAAAATACATTTTTTCTCTTTTATAATCATCTATATATTATTAATGTATTAAAATTAATTTGGGAATTTTTGGAGTTTATTTTATATTTTTAAATCCAAATTATATTCGGCTATCTATTTAATCCTTTATTGAGGACATTTTTGAAATTAAAAATACATAAAAAAGTAGAAATATTTTAGAAAAACAACAAAAAAATTAATTAAAAAAATATATTAAAAAAAAGAATTATATCTATGCATATTTTAAGTATTTATATATATATAGACTATACTACTCCTCTCTCTCTTCTTATATGTATATCTCTTTATATATATATCTTATATATATATATATTACAAAAAATATATAAAAATATATATATAAATAAAATATAAAGACAAAATAAAAATTATAAAAACAGAAATATAAAAAAAATATACAAAACCCAAAACCCACAAAAACAATAAAAGGACATGAACAATTGATTGAATAATTACACAACACACATACAACCATTCACCTCCCAGTGTTCGACCTCTACCTGTACTTACACCTATACACATTTACATGTAGAGTTACAATAAATTTTAACTCCACATTTTTGATATTCATTGCATATATTTACTGTGGAATAATTGTTGATTGATTTGGGGATCTTTAAGTGGTCGATTCAGCGACTGGATCTCTCGCCTTGTGAGATATCTAGACCCTTGATTTTCCCCTTTCATCAAATGGCGCCGTTGCCGGGGAGGCAACGGATTTTGTATGATTTTGTGTGAATTTTCATTCATTTAATTGTTTGCTCATGTCCATCAGACACTTATTTATTTGTTTGGTTTTTATTTCTATTTGACATTATTTGATTGACTGCTCTGACCATCTCTTTTCTTTGTCTTTGATGCGAGGGACCGCCAAGCGAAGGAGGACCTCCTAGGAGGGCCTATGCACCCAAGCAAGGCGAAGTTGGCTCCTGTATGCCAGCCAACAAGAGAGAGCATCAAGGACAGAAGGAGAATTTTTGAAGACAGTCTTTATTTTTATGCATTTTAATTTATTTCTATATGTATATTGATGTGAGAGAGTGACACTTGAATTTTGTAATAATACAGGACTCTCACAGGTACACGAAGACTCCCAAGGTCCAATGCCCGAGGGATTGTTCCCTCGGGGGCCTCGATGATTTTTGACGCTTTTTTTATTTTTTTATTATTTTGTGTGTGAATGAGCCTTAGCTTAGGAGCTGCTTGCTCGTAGAGTTAGGTCCAAACACCCTAATATTTGCATGTACCTATAGTTCGCGTTGGACCTAGATCAAACTCTAAACAGCCGCTCATTTATCTCTTAGCCTTTGTGCCACAGCGAGCCCCACAAAGCGCTTTCTCCTAAGCTCAAGTGTGTTGAGCACAGAGGAGGGGTGAGCCAAGACCGGACTTTTTGAGGCTAAAGGTAAATGAGCGACTTGTGGTGCTTCACGATAATAGCAATTCCTGTACCTAGGGCGATTTCTTCGGTTTGCATTTGCATATAGCATAAGTTTCAAATTCTGTTATGCATCCCGCATGGAGAGAGCTGGGAGGCACTGTAAGTCTTCTTACTTGGCATGCATCATTGTTTTCTGACTTGCATGGCTTTTCCGATCTTCTCCCTCTGATTTTGCCAACCTAGGATACTTAATGGAAATTGGAACATTGATAGGCACATGCATTGAAAATGCCCAAAAAAGTGATAACTTCAATAAAATCGGGACTGCTAACTCTAGTGGACCTAAAAATAAAACGTAATGGATTCCTTGTCTTGGGGAGAGGAACCCCCTCATTGTATGCGTTTTAAATTGCTCACGTACACACTAAGGAGTAGAGCCCAAATCCTATCAAGCCTCCTATGTGATTGTACAATTTTTGTGGTTCTCACCTAACTCTAAAAATGAAGAGATAAATGACCGTCACCTGACGATCTTCACTGTGTTGAGTAGGTGAATCGGGGGTTTGCCTTGTGTATTAATTGTGACTTGGAGTTCATTGTGTTTTTCATTCATTACCAGAGTAGCCAGTCCCGTCCGTGTGAGTCATGCATTTTTCGTCTTTGAGTCTCTCTACCTCTCTTATACATATATCTCTTCATTTTGCATCGAGTCGTGATATTGGCGCTTGAGCTCAATCATTTCTTCACCAAGTCCTTCATTTCCCTCTTCTTAACCATCTTCCTCGTATTCTCCGTATCACCATCCTCATCTTCTCCAGTTCGGGGAGAACACTCTCCTCGGACCACCATTTTGACGGTGTTCCCACCCTGTGTGGAACACCCAATCTTGTCTATGTCTCGATCTTTCTCGCCCGCCCTCCTCGTACCCTCTGTATCACCCTTCTACCACCCATGATATTGGCACGCCTGCTCAATCAGCTTCTCCACTTCACTATGTTACCCTTCTTATCCATCTTCCTTGTGTCCCTCGTATCATCTCTCCCTTTACCCGAGAATGCTGTGCATAATGATGAGGCCCGCAACGAGGACTATTTATACAAACTATTTCTGTAAGTCAGGCCAATGATGTTGAGGATGCTGAGAGTGATCTGGTGGATTTGATTTTGGATACAAGCATATGAGCTTATTGAGGATTTTTGATGATGCATAGAGCATAGGTGTGATGCATTATTGAGGAATTTTAGTTCTCGCACACCGGATTGAGGAAGTGATATGATGCGATAATTTGGTGAAGATTTCATGAGTATTGATTGATCTATCTGTCTTGAGGATCCACCCATCTTGATTTTGAGGATTGATTGATTATTCTAAATTGGACTTCCTGATGAGGTGTGCGGATCCTGCATGATCTCTCGTCTTTCTGATTGACCCATCCTTGATCTCCTGACTCTCTGATCCACCCTGGCACTTAGAGGATTCCTGACTAATATTTCGTGCCATCTCAGCTGACTGGATTGACCCAAGGGATGTTTGGCGAATGACATGATTGTTTTCTCCCTTAGTTGATCTTATGCCCTCCGGATGATTGAATGATTTATTGCTTTTGAGGACCTGAGATGACTTGCCAGCATTCCCATGACCTACATTGATCTAGCTCGCATTCCTCCCTGAGGACTATCTGCGGGAGAATGTGACCATTTCTAGGACTGCGGTTTCATTCACTGCTTGGGTCGCCATTGTGATGGGACCTGGAACCGAGTCAGATGATATGCTTAATTGGCCTCCCCCTGTGATTGTGTACCTGACCTGTTGGTACACGAGGCCAATGTACTTGACTCATCTGAGTCTGCTCTCCTTGACGATCCTCGCAAGGCAGAGCTCCACTTTTCTGATTATTCCATGCCTAGTTCATAGCTCTCCGAGGGTTATCTGCGAGAGGCTATGACACAGTATAGCTCTCTTGGTCTCTTCTGCTGATAGACGGCCCGCCGTCTTTCGAGACCACATGATCTGTGGGTTCGTCTGATGGATCCAGCTCCTTTTAGCAATTCTCTTTCCTTGACGACCCTCGCAAGGGAGAGACACGTTCTGACTATTCTTTGCTTAGTTCACAGTGCTCTCCGAGGACTATCTGCGAGAGACTGCGACACTCTCTTTATGCTCGGTTCCCACTGCTGACTGTGTCTCCGATATGCGGAGCACGGAATCGAGTTGTCTGATATACAAGACTTTTGGTCCCATCTTGAGTTGCCTATCCGATCTGCGGATCATGGGACCTGTCTGATTAGACTCCTTTGAGTCTGCTCTCCTTGACGGTCCTCGCAAGGTTGAGCTTCTGATATCTGCTATTTTCATGACTAGTTGGCAGCCCGCTCCCTGAGGGTTATTTGCAGGACGCTGCCACACTTTCTTGATTTGACGGTCTCTTCTGCTGGTAGCCGATCTGTCGCCTACCGAGACCATCTCTATGATCCGTCTGATGGATCGGGCTCCTTTCAGCCCGCTCTCCTTGACGACTCTCGCAAGGGTGAGCTTCTATTCTGATTATTCATTGACTAGCATGCACTACTCTCCGAGGGTTATCTGCGGGAGAGTACATCATTTTGTAGGTACTCAGCTTCATCTCTGGTGTCTCCCAGTTGGTGGAGCACGAAGCCGGGTCTTCTGACTTGTGTACTCGGTCTCCTCCCTGGTTGTGTCTACTGTCTATTGGAGCACGGAGTCGAGTCTTCTGATTATTCTCTGAGTCTGCTTACCTTGAGGACCCTCGCAAGAGTGAGCCATATATTGTTGTTCGGTGTCTTCTTGTGACTTTCAGATTATATCACCACCGTGCATCACACAGTCTTATATGCCTTATTTCCGATCTATCTGAGACATGATTGACCGGAGGAGTCGGTACTGCTCTTTCTTCCTCCCGGTCTTATGGTATCGGCTATATTCCCTCGTGATTGACCATATGAGCCGATTGACTGCTTCACGCTACCGGTCCCTGTTGTATTTTCCGATCTGATTATCCCCGGTAGCCGACACCCACCTGACTGCATATCAGGGTATCTTTTCACCTTCTGTCTGCATCCTCGTTCTCACAGGGAGACGATGACGAGAGCACGGTAGTCGCTTACCAGACACCGTCCTGTACTTCACTCGTTTTTCACCGCTTGTATATATGTGTACCTTTTTCATTCTTTCTCTCGTATGTTCTGTGTTCCCCAGATCTACCGCCACATCTTTGTGTCTGTACTTAGGACGTATTTTGACCTAAGTATAGGGGGGACACACCGAGTTGTTCTTTCATTGCACATTTTCGTCACTTCTATTGTTGCCTATACTAAGGGATATCTCACCCTAAGTATAGGGGGAGTGATGTGTAGATTCTCCACGATCTTTTCATCAATCTGTATATATCTGTCTTTTCTTCTTTTCTTCTTTTCTTCTTTTCCTTTTCATATTTCTTTATCTCAATAAAAGGTGTCACACCTTTGTGTCAGTTTTCTGTACTTAGGACGTACTTTGTCCTAAGTATAGGGGGGTGTACCCCTGATTTGTTCATCCGTCTATTCCCACCCTTGACCCTCCCTAATTGGTGTACAGTCTGCTATACTTAGGATTACTTGATCCTAAGTATAGGGGGGACGGTCAACTTCTCATTCGTTCGTCTCTTATTCATTTATTCTTTAGACTTGTCTATACTCAGTACGAGTTATGTTTTCTCTTTCTCTGTTCCGATCTATGAGGACATAGCTCAAGCTAAGTATAGGGGTGTCGTATATACTATGTATATACTTTAGCCATAACTCGTACTTTCGTATTCTCTTAATAATATGGCTAAATAATTCTTTGAAAACCCTTAATAAAAAAGAGATGTCATTATTCCTCAAATTCTTTTTGTATATACTGATTAATAAATCAGGTGAAAATGTTTTTTGCAAAACGTTTGAAAATCTTTGTGAACATTTATTGAAAACTATTTTTAAAACGTTTTGTTACATGTTTTCAACCTGTGTAAAAATGTGTGGTTTGTAAAAATTTTCTTTTTTGTGTGAAATAAAATGTTTGAAAAATGATTTGCAAATGGTTTGAAAAATGGTTGCAAAAATATTTTGAAAAATCTATATATACTGTTTTGAAAAACCTTTGCAAAATGATTTTCAAATGTGTGTACATGTTTGTAAAAATGTTTGTAAAAAAATATTTTGGACTATAGTTTTCAAAAATTATTTGAAAAATATGTGTCAAATAAGTTTGAGGAATAGTCACATATAATAAATAACTAAAATACTATACTATTATTTTAAATAAAAGTAAACAAGATTCTTTAACAAGTGTACATATGTACCTCTAAATAGAAACTAAATTCTAAATTCTTTAAAAATCATTAAAATAAAGCAGCACGCCAGTGTAAATAGTTGTACATATTCTATTCTTTTATTTGCCAAAATTCCTTCTTTGTAAAAATTTTCTCTTTCTTTTCAAAATTCTTTGAAAATTGCATCATTCTTTGCATATTTGTAAATAGCATTTGCATAGCATTCATATTCTTTCATGAGATTGATGATTGAACTAGTCCAATAAAGTCGAAAGATTGGAGCTTGGTTGGACCTTACTGCACCTAACTGCACTGGAACCTTATGGGAACTAGGTTTAAGGTACTTCAGGTCTATTCAGACTTAATTCTTTGAGAAATCAGGGCTGGGTTCAAGTCACCTCAGTGGACTAACTAGAACTTTTCGAGACACACATATGACTCTTGCCGACCGTGACCTAACTTGGACATTTGCACCTTTTACTTGGCTCAACTCAGTTAGAGTGGTGAGGGGGTAGGATTTGCCAGTCTGAGACGCACACGGGTGGAAACATTCGTCCTCCTCTAGGGAGGGAAGTGCACCCCAACCTGGTCCAATAGCCATGAGGTCTAAAGACGGGAGATTGTGGGTTGCGATAAAGCTTCAAAAGAGGGATAGTCTACTGGCTCAAGAGGAAAAAGTCCTTATGTAAATGATGCTGTAAATAGTATGTTTGAAAAAAAAAGAAAAAGAAAAAGAAAAAAAATGGTCAGGCCTGTAAAAAAATAAAATGCCTGCAAAGTATGTATATAGAAAATAAGCAAGCTTGAGCATCAAAGTTATACCATGTGAGCCTGCAGCTGGATGACTTGACTACACTGGTCTTGCATCCCAGGATAGGTAGCTACACTGGCTACCGTCCATTCTTTTCTCTACCTCCTCCTCTTGAGTTGGATGCCACTTGAACTTAGAAGGGAATAGCCTGCTCCTCGAGGAAAGAGCTGTTGGATTAGGGAATCATTGGGTTGTCATTCTGGAGAAGTCAAGTTCCTTTGTCATTTCAGTTGGGGAGAGCCACTATCACTTACACTGTACAAGTCAGCTTCATAGTCATAAGGGTTTGCGTCTGATGTAGACTGGATCTGACCAGGCTATTGAGGTGATTTGAACCGAGTTCTGTGACTCTCAGAGGCTGTTGTGTTTTAGATTTGGTTCCCGACTAGGTTCCACACACATTCTCACACCAAGGTCTTACCTGAGCTCCAAACTTTGATTTTGTACATATGAGTTTAATAATCATGATCGATTCAATTTATTTCTTTAAATTCTTTATTTTTGCTTTTTCTTTTCTTTTTATTCTTTGTTTTTTTGTACTTATTGCATAAGTATTTTCTAGGGACTAGCAAAGGCAAGTATAGGGGGGTGATGAATCTCCATTTCATCACCTTTATTCTATCATTTTGGCCTTAAAAAACCCCAGCAAATGCATGTAAATAGCATTAATTTGTACATAATAGCATTCATCATTCACTGTATTAATTGTACATTAAATAAGGTTTTTAATGCCAAAATTATAGAATAAAGAGAAGTAAAGAAAAAAGAATAAAATATTGAAGATATTTTATGACCCTAACCCCGAGACCAAGGCCAGCATGGAATTGGTCGACAAGGAATGAAGTAGGGGGAGATAAGGGCCAGTATACAATAAATACCTCATTTATTTATTCATTCATTTATGCATTTTCGACACCTATTTTGTACATAATTATTTATTCATCAAATAAAGAAACTTTGTTCATGAAAGTTGTAGATAATAATGTAAATAAAATTACAAAATTGTGTTTATGCAAAAATAATACTCAATGTACATTTTATACACAGAGTAAAAAGCCAAAATCTCAACTTCACAGGCCCATATCTTGCAAATAAAAACTCCAAATCACCCAAACTCACCTTTAATTGTACATAGCATTCCAAGAACTATTTTATAAAATTGGTTTCATAATTTTTGGAGTCCATCTGTTGAAGTTAGGTTTTTGGCCCTTCTTGTACATAATACCTGATTAAAATACTCATTTTATTCAATATTCATGATTTTTATAAATTCATATTTTTAGAATTTTGTAGATAATGTATATAATTCATGTACATATTGACATTAGAATAAAACCAAAAATAATATGTAAAATAAAATAAGCCTAGGTCATACCTAGGCAAAATACCTATGCTACCTATATGTACATAAATAAAAGGGATTCTTATTCTTTTATTCTTTATTCATTTATATTTTTATAACAATGTATATATTATATATAACTTATTAAAAATACAAATCAAAAATAAAAACAAATAAAGTTCATTAAATAAATAAAATGTATATAATATATAGGTAAGATACCTATAAGTATACCTACATATACATAAACACATTTATTTAAAAATGTAAATAAGCTTATAAAAATTAAATAAAAATATATTTATACTCATAAAAATAAGTTATAAATTTATAAAATAAAAAAAATAAAATAATGAAATAAAATAAACAAAATAAATATATATATCTACTTATAAATACATTATTTTAATAAAACCGTAATAAAATATTTCAAAAAATAAATAAAAATCATAAATAAATACTATATTAATTTATAAACAATTTTTATTTTATAAGTAAAACCTAATTAATACATTTAATACGTTAAATAAATGGGTCAAGTTTAGTCTGACGTGGGCCAATCAGGGGCCAGGGAAAGTTGACCTCCGGTCAACTCCCCCTGCGCCTCTGACTGACCCGTCAGACCTGCTGCTTCCCCCATTTTCTTGCCTTTTTCCCGCTCGATTGATCGCCCCATCGACAACAATCACTTCACGAGATTTACTCCCCCTTCATCCATGATCCCCGCCGATTATTTAGATCCTTTGTACATAGCTCGTATCGCCGGCTACAGCCCGGTCAATAAGGGTGCCCAGTTCGTTTATAAATAAGGAACCTTCGCCTCCTCTTCAATTTTGGTCAGCTTTCACCCAATCCCTTCCCCGAATTCGGTCTCGGCGATGTTCCTTGTGACAGGAGGAGCTCGCCAGCACCTTGAATCGATCAGAGAGGCAGAGGTTGCACCCACGGCGGCGCTCCGGCAGCCGCCCTGCTCCCTGGAGTCCCTTCAGGTATAAGAGCTGCGCGTTTATCTTTTTAGGTAGATTTTTATTCCCGCATTTTATTTCCGCATTTTAGTTCGCATTTAGATTAGTAGATTAGCGTAATTTAGGTTCTTCGAAGTTCGCCGGAGCTCCGCTCCGGCGACTTCTCCATCGTGCCATCGTTGTTTTCCCGACTCGCTTTCACCGTAATTTCGTTCCCCTTCGCCTTCTCCACCTTCCAGCCACCTCCTATCAACCGGAGCCTCCTTGGTTCCGCAAATCAAAGCTCCTCCATCACCCTTCGCCGGAGCTTCCTCGCCCATCATCATCCCCCTGCTTCCAGCTTCAAACCCTGGGTCGAGGGTGACGCCATCGAGTCCCTCTACCTTCCTGTGCAGGTTAGGTGCGCCAAAGAGCACCAGGAGTCGATTCGCACGCGGGCGGAGGTACCTGGAGCTGCTGTTCTTCCCTGAGCTCGTGGCGGCGCTCCAGTGTGCCTCTGGATCCGAGACCTCCAGCAGCTAGAGACACCTTCCAGGAAGCTTGGAGGACCTTCAGGTGCGGCGAAGACCGGCGAGGGAGCGAGATCCAGGCGGAAGAAGCTCGCCTCGGCGAGCCTTCTTCCCTGTTCTTGCACGTGAGCTCCTAGCCGTTGGATGAAGACGAAGGTCCCAGTTCTAACGCCAGTCGTCCGATGGAGCGATGCCACGACCGTCAGATCTCCCACGGGATCTAATCTCAAGCGCCCATCGTCGAACCGGTACAGGCTGTTGGATGTGCAACGCGTGTCAAGTGAAGTAATCCTAGCCGTTCACCAGCGCGCCTTTTGGGGGTAATTTTCACTTGTACCCCTGTCTTTTTGTGTATTTAATTTGTAATACTGTAAAATAAATAGCATGTTGTAAATAATGTGGAAATTTTTCATGTGACCCCCTGTATTATTTTCATATTACACTTGGGTCCAGTCCACGTCACCTCACGTGTCGTCCCACGTGAGGTGGGAAAATTGCACAAGTCCCCCTATATTTTTGCATATTTATCTTTAGTCCATGAAATAAGATATAAGGTGTATTATTTTTGTGAAAAATTGTAACCAGGACCTTGTAGTTTCTGAAATTGCGTTCTAGTCCCTGTGAGTGCGGATCACGTGTAGTCCCACGTGATGGTTAAGTTGCAAGGGGGCCCTGGCAGGTTGGTTTATTTGGTTTTAGTCCTGAAAATTGCAGAATACGTTATAATATTTTGGTGTTTTTGCACTGTACCCCTCTGAACTTATTTTATTTGCAAAAATGCCCCTGCCAGGCTTAGTTATTTTTGTGTCTTTTATCCATTTATTAAAATTACCTACGTGGCTTCTAAAAATTCACAAAAATTAGGATAGATGCTCTATGTGATGCTCTTACACGCCCATATTTTATTTCACATTTTTTGCACTTTTCCTAATTATTAAAAATGAAATAGGAGCCAATTTTGTACTGTCTAATTTATAAAATAAAAAAATTAGAAAATGATTTTGAAAAATTCCAAAAAATTAAATATGGTATACTTATATCTATATTGAGTCCAGAAATTAAAAAACCCTAAAACTATGAAAAAGAAAAATAAAAAAAATAGAAAGCTCCAAAATCCAACAAAAAATAGAAAAACCTTTAAAAAATACCAAAAATACATTTTTCTCTTTTATAATCATCTATATATTATTAATGTATTAAAATTAATTTGGGAATTTTTAGAGTTTATTTTATATTTTTAAATCCAAATTTTATTCGGCTATCTATTTAATCCTTTATTGAGGACATTTTTGAAATTAAAAATACATAAAAAAGTAGAAATATTTCAGAAAAACAACAAAAAAATTAATTAAAAAAATATATTAGAAAAAAGAATTATATCTATGCATATTTTAAGTATTTATATATATATATATCTACAGACTATACTACTCCTCTCTCTATTCTTATATGTATATCTCTTTATATATATCTTATATATATCTATATATTTATATTACAAAAAATATATAAAAAAATATATAAAAAATATAAAGACAAAATAAAAATTATAAAAACATAAATATAAAAAAATATACAAAACCCAAAACCCACAAAAACAATAAAAGGACATGAACAATTGATTGAATAATTACACAACACACATACAACCATTCGCCTCCCACTGTTCGACCTCTACCTGTACTTACACCTATACACATTTACATGTAGAGTTACAATAAATTTTAACTCCACATTTTTGATATTCATTGCATATATTTACTGTGGGTTAATTGTTGATTGATTTGGGGATCTTTAAGTGGTCGATTCAGCGACTGGATCTCTCGCCTTGTGAGATATCTAGACCCTTGATTTTCCCCTTTCATCAGGTATGTTTTCGTATAGAGGGCGAAACCATACAAATAGAAACGATCAAAGAAATCAGAGCCAGAGAGTTAGAATGCTCAGAGCAATCCAGCGAAGCCGAGCAAATGACAGAGGACGAGCTAGACATCCACCAGGTGTGTGATTTCGTGATGACTGATGATGAATCCAACTGGATAGATCCTGTAGCATCGACCCTCGCCATGCCTACAGATTCACTGTATCTAAAGCTCATGGCAGTCGAGAGCCGGGAGAGCACATCCCTGGATGAGGATATACCTGAGGCTGTCAGTGTCGTGATGAGTGGTGCTGATGATTTTCATTCTTGCTCATCTTCTTCTGATCCCTCAGATTCAAACATTGACTGGGATGATTTTGATGATTATTTACCTTGTCTGATTCCTTCTGAGCTGACAACCATGACAGAGTGCGAGCCAGTGCAGTTTATTGATGATTCAGTAGGTCTCCCTTCGTCAGAGATTCATGAAGAGCGAGAGTTCTCCCATGCAGACCTGGTAGCATTTACACAGACATATCAGAAGCCAGATCTGCCTCCTCCCAGTTGTCCAGAATGGAAACCTCTGCCGCAGTCGATGACATATAGATTCCTTACGGGTGAGCCAGAAATGCACCCAGTCATTATCTCAACAGATTTGACTGGAGAACAAGAATCTCGTCTGATGGAGGTTCTTGAAAGAAACCGCAAGGCAATCGGTTGGAGTATAGCTGATCTCCAGGGGCTGAGCCCAAATCTTTGCTCCCACCACATTTATCTTGAGGATAATGCTAAGTCGTCGCGTGAGTTCCAACGACGGCTGAACCCGAATCTTCGAGACGTAGTCATGAAAGAAATTTCAAGGTGGTGGAGTGCCGATTTCATCTATCCCATCTCCGACTCCAAATGGGTCAGTCCTTTACATGTGGTACCCAAGAAGACGGGTATCACTACAGTTGTCAATGAGTCTGGAGAGGAGATCGCTACCAGAGTGCCCACTTCTTGGAGGGTCTGTGTGGACTACAGACGATTGAATGAGGCCACCAAGAAGGATCACTTCCCGCTACCCTTCATTGATCAGATTATCGAGCGGTTAGCCGGGAAGAGTCATTACTGCTTTCTTGACGGGTACTCTGGATACAATCAAGTGGCCATTGCGCCCGAAGACCAGGAGAAAACGACATTCACCTGTCCGTTTGGGACGTATGCTTTCAGACGGATGCCCTTTGGTCTATGTAACGCTCCGGCGACATTCCAAAGGTGCATGTTGTCCATCTTCTCGGACATGGTGGGTGACTGTTTAGAGGTCTTCATGGATGACTTCTCGGTCTATGTCGATGGGTTCGATGCTTGTCTTGACTACCTAGACCGTATGCTTCAACGCCGCATAGAGGTCAATCTTGTCTTATCGTGGGAGAAGAGCCACTTTATGATGACTCAAGGGACGGTCCTCGGTCATATCGTCTCCAACAGGGGCATGGAGGTCGATCCGGCCAAGATGGATATCATCAGAAAACTCAATCCGTCGTCCAACTTGCGTCAGTTACGGTCTTTTGACTCTTTTCTAGGGCATGTCAGTTTCTACCGACGGTTCATTCAGGATTTCAGTCGGATTGCCCGACCGCTTACTGACTTGCTGACAAAAGACACCGAGTTTATTGTTAATGATAAGTGTCTTGCGTCTTTTGAGACTCTCAAAAATATGGTTGTTTCAGCTCCTGTCCTTCAGCCACCTGATTGGTCTCTCCCATTCGAGATCATGACGGATGCTTCAGACTTTGCCGTTGGGGCTGTGCTTGGACAGAGGAGGGATGGTTTACCTTTTGTCATTCACTACGCCAGCCGTACTTTGGATGCCGCACAACGGAATTACACTGTGACTGAGAAAGAGATGCTGGCCGTAGTTTTTGCTCTGGATAAGTATCGATCTTACATTCTCGGATCTAGAGTCACAATTTACACTGATCACACCGCCATCCGGTACTTAATGGCTAAGAAGGATGCCAAAGCACGTCTCACCAGATGGATCCTTCTACTCCAGGAATTTGATATTGAGATTAAGGATAAGCCTGGAGTCAAGAATGTGGTAGCGGATCATCTCTCCAGATTGGAGATTCTTGAGGAATCTGAGCCCAGCGCACCTATCACAGAGACATTTCCAGATGAGGCGATCTTGGCTATCACCTCGCTCCTGTGGTACGCTGACATTGTGAACTATCTTGTCGCCAAGACAGTCCCACAAGGTTGGCCCAGACAGAAACTCGAGACCTTCCTGGCGAAGGCCAAGTTTTATCACTGGGAGGAGCCCGTCCTTTATCATGAAGGAGGGGACAGTATCTGGAGGAGGTGCATTCCTCAAGAAGAGCATCATAGCGTCCTCACATACTGCCACAAGCTTGAGGCAGGAGGACATCATTCTGGAAAAAGGACAGCACGTAAGGTGCTTCAATCCGGCCTATGGTGGCCTACTCTCTTCAAGGATTCTGATGAGTTCGTGAAGAGATATACTGACTGTCAGAAAATGGGAACCTACGGACAGAGAGACATGATGGCCATGCAACCCATTCACTTCGGTGAGGTTTTTGATGCATGGGGGATTGATTTCATGGGCCCATTTCCTAAGAGTCAGGGATTCGAGCATATCCTGCTCGCTATTGATTATGTCAGCCGATGGGTTGAGGCCATCCCCGCCCGAGCCACAGATGCTAAAACCATATGCAAATTCTTGAGGAAAAATATCATTTCACGGTTCGGGGTACCTAGAGTCTTGATTTCAGACGGGGGGTCTCATTTCATCAATGACAAGGTTAGGGCCCTTGCAGACGAGTTCGACATTAACCATCGGGTTGCCACACCGTATCACCCTCAGACTAATGGTCTTGCCGAAGTTTCGAATCGGGAGATAAAAACAATCTTGCAGAAAGTTGTCCGCCTAGACCGAAAGGATTGGTCACAGCTTTTGGACTCGGTCTTGTGGGCTTATTGGACTTCTTTCAAGAATCCATTGGGGACATCTCCCTTTCGTCTCGTCTATGGCAAGCCGTGCCATTTTCCAGTAGAGATCAAGCACAAATCTTTCTGGGCAGTCACTGAGTTACTTTTAGATCCTGAGAGTATAGGAGACCAGAGAAGAGCAGAATTGGCAGCCCTGGAAGAACTGCGAGATACAGCCTTTTCCAACAGCCTACAGTACAAAGAGAAAGTGAAGACATGGCACGATTCGCATATCAGCCATAAACAGTTTGAGCCAGATTAGAGAGTATGGTTGTTTGATTCCCGGCTGAAATTATTCCCAGGGAAGTTACAGAGCAAGTGGAAAGGTCCGTATATGGTCAGGAAGGTACATGACAATGGCAGCATCGACATATCTGAACCGTCATCTTCCTCTACCTTCCGCGTCAATGGTCAACGCCTGAAACTATATCTAGATCATGATCCGCCGACCATTGATGTCACCCCCATTCTTCTGGTATGAGATGTGTCCTTTGAATCATATCATCTGCATCTCATACATGGTGATCACTTCTATCCTCCGCTGCACATATCATCTGTCCATATCATTCTTGCATCTGTTAATTTATTTTATTCTTTTCTTCTTTTCTTCTTTTCCTTCTCTATTTTCTTTATCTATCAAAAAGGTGCCGCCCTTGTAGATAGTTTTCCATACTTAGGACGTACTTTGTCCTAAGTATAGGGGGCGTGCACCCCGAGTTTCTCTATTTTTTTATCCTCTCCATTGTCTCCTCTTCTTGTCTATACTTAGGGATATCTTACCCTAAGTATAGGGGGAGACAATCTGAGTACGATCTGTTCATTCCCACCCTTGACCCTCCCTGCGTTGTGTGCAGTCTGCTATACTTAGGATTACTTGATCCTGAGTATAGGGGGGACGGTCAACTTCTCATTGGTTCGTTTATTTATTCTTTAGACATGTCTATACTTAGTACGAGTTATGTCTTCTCTTTTCTCTCCGATCTATGAGGACATAGCTCAAGCTAAGTATAGGAGGGTCGTATATACTACGTATATACTTTAGCCATAACTCGTACTTTCATATTTTCCTAATAATATGGCTAATCATTCATTAAAACTCATTAAAAATCCTTAATAAAAAGGTGTGTTGTTCCTCAAATTCTTTTTGTATTTACTGATTAATAAATCATGTGAAAATGTTTTTTGCAAAATGTTTTAAAAATAGTTTGAAAATCTTTGTGAACATTTATTGAAAACTATTTTGAAAACGTTTTGTTACATGTTTTCAACCTGTGTGAAAATGTGTGGTTTGTAAAATTTCTTTTCTTTGTGGAAAATAAAATGTTTGAAAAATGATTTGCAAATGGTTTGAAAAATGGTTGCAAAAATATTTTGAAAAATCTATCTATACTGTTTGAAAAACCTTTGCAAAATGATTTTCAAATGTATGTATATGTTTGCAAAAATGTTTGTAAAAATTATTTTGGACTATAGTTTTTAAAAATTGTGCGAAAAGCTTGTGTCAAATAAGTTTGAGGAATACTTACATCTCACCAAAAATCCACTACATATATGTATAAAATTGATCACTTACCCTTGTAAATTCTTAAAATCCACTTCTTGTAGATATAAGAAGCACTCCTGTGTACATATTTTCACCTAGTTTTTAGCCAAAACCTTTTGTTTTCAAAATTCCCAAAAACATTTGCAAAATTAAAAATCCAAAAACATTTGAAAAATCTTTTTGAAAAACACAAAAAAATGCATCTGCATATGCATGCATTATCTTTTCAAAAATCCATAAAAAGTTCAAAATCTTGAAAATTGCATCACAAAAATATTTTCTGCATCGCATTGCATAGCATTCGCATTTTTCGGATTGAGTTTGAGAGTTGAACAAGTCTAAGTAAAATCCGAAGATTGGAGCTTGATTGGACCTTAAAATCTACCTAATAACAGGAACCTTATAGGAACTGGGTTTGAGGTACTTCAGGTCTAGTTGACTTAATTCTTTGAGGATCACGGGACTTGGTTCAATGGATTCTTGACTGCCTAAGTAGAGTATTTTGGAACACACGCACGACCCTTGTTGATAATGACCTAACTTGGACACCTGCACCTTTCACATGGCTCAACTCAGTTGGAGTGGTGAGGGGATTGGATTTGCCGGTATGAGACGCACACAAGTGGAAACACTTGTCCTCCTCTAGGGAGGGAAGTGCACCCCAACCCGTCCAGTGATAAGGAAGTCTAAAGACAGGAGGTTGTGGGTTGCGATAAAGCTTCAAAAGAGGGATAGTCTACTGGCTCAAGAGGAAAAACTCCTTATGTAAATGCTGCTGTGAATAGTATTTCAAAAAAAAAAGTTCAGGCATGTACAAAAATAAAAAGCCTGTAAGTATGTACAAAGTCAATAAGCAAGCTTGAGTTCCAAAGTCAAATACGTGAGCCTGCAGCAGGATGACTTGACTACACTGGTCTTGCATCCCAGGATAGGTAGCTACACTGGCTACCATCCATTCTTCTCTTCACCCCCTCCTCTTGAGCTGGTTGCCACTTGAACTTAGAAGGGAATACCCCACTCCTCGAGGATGGAGTTATTGGATTAGGGAATCATTGGGTTGTCGTACTGGAGAAGTCAGTCTCTTTGTCATTCTAGTTGGGAAGAGCCACCATCACTTACACTGTACGAGTCAGACTCATAGTCGTAAGAGTTTGCATATGAGTTGAAGTATCTCTGACCTGGCTAGTGAGGAGACTTGGATATAGTTTTGGGATTCTCAAGGACTGTTGGACTTCAAATCCGGTTCTCACTAAGGTTCCGCCCGCACTAAAATTCCCAAGGTCCGACTTAAGCTCCAAACTTTGATTTTGTGAAGACAAGTTTGATAATTGAACTAAATCCAAGTTCTTCTTTTTCTTTTCTTTCTTTTTCTTTTTGCACTTATTGCATAAGTGTTTGCTAGGGACTAGCAAAGGTAAAGTATAGGGGGATGATGAATCCACATTTCATCATCTTTATTCTATCATTTTGGCACCAAAAACCCTAGCAAATGCCTGTAAATACCTTTTATTTCATCATCTTAGCATTCATGCATGTACCTGTAAATAGTGTATAAAACACTGTAATTAAAGCCAAAATTATAGAATAAATAAAAGAAAAGAAAAAGAATAAAATATTGTAAATATTTTATGACCCGAAACCCTGAGACCTAGGCATCTTGATGAATAGGTCGACAAGGAATAAAGTAGGGGGAGATAAGGGCCAAAATACAGATAAAATACCTATACCTTTTATTCATTCTTTATTCATTTTGGGACCTATTTTTGGTTCCACTTTTTATACATCAAATAAAGAAATTTTATACATGAAAGTTGTAGAATATTTTATAAAGAAAAATACAAAAATTGATTTCATAGAAAAATAATGTACAGATAAAAAGTTATGGTCTGAATAAAAATCCAGAATCCTAACTTCCCAAACCCGTATCTCACAACTGACAACTCCAAATGCAGCAAACTCACCTTTAATTGTATATAGAATAAAATAATCTATCCAATGGTGGTGGTTTCGCATTTGGCGGAGCTACGGTTTGAAAGTTGAGTTTTGGACCCCTATTGTATAAGTGTACAGAATAAAATATTCAATTTATTATTTATTCATTATTTATTTATTTTTATATTTTTGTACTTTCATAAATATTACTTATAATATATATGTGCATTAAAATTAAAATAAAAATGCAAAGAAAATGCAAAATAAAAATACTTGTACATAAAATACATAGATACCTTACATACACTTATACCTGTATATTTTATACTTATATTTTATTAAATATGCAAAACAAGTCAGAAAAATAAAATAAAAATATATTTACATGTATAAAAGTATTTTATAATTTTATAAAATAATAAATAAAAATAATGAAAGTAAAATACACAAAATAAAAATAAAATACTAAAATACATATGTAATATACCTATAATAGGGCTAAAAAGTGAACTTGTAAAATAGACCTCCTAAAAATAATTAAAAATTATAATAAAATACTACAGAAAATAACGAATATTTTTTATTTTATAATCATTAATTAATTCGGCCTTTTTCTATTTTTAATTGAATTTACAAAATATTTACCAGGGATTTTTCCTGATTGGTCCACGTGGACCAATCAGGAGACGGTCCCAGTTGACCCAGGTCAATTGGCCGTCCTCCCCCATGTGCAGCGTCAGAAGTTGGTTTTTGAGACAACTTCTTGGCTTTTTCACGGCTGACCCTTGCACTCTTTCGTGATGATTCCTTTTGCAAAACCAAACCTCGATCATTGGTCTACCCCGCCATGTGAGTACATCGAACCATGGATCAATGAGGTGCTCCAGGCATTTCGATCTTTGAGCTCCTGTCAACCTGAGTCAAACCACTTAAAAACCAAACCCCCACTTTCAATTTGATTTTTGAGAACCCTTGGTCCACCCCTCGTCGCCACCTTCGTGCTCCCGAGCTCCCTGGAGGTGACAGCTCCATCGCGAGGCCGTCAACCAAGGTGATCGAGGTCGAGGGTGCCTCCGCCACCTCCCGCAAGACCGGCGGTCGAGGTACACTACTCCCTCTGGCTCCGGCCATTGAGGGCCTTTTCCCTTTCATTTCTTTTATGCATTTAGTTCCTGTTAACCCAAGGATCAAAACCTCCCAAAAAATCTGAGCTTCATCGCCTATTTCGCTCAAATCGCTAAGTTGGCCGGAGCGCACCTCCGACCGTTCATCGCCACCTCGAGTCACGCATCTTCACGTCCATCCAGAGGTCCAGGCACTTTGCCCTGGACCTTCTAATGCTTTTTGCAGGTCCACGCACACTCATTGAAGCCTGGAGGCGAATCTAGAGCTGTAGCTCCGCCACCCTTCAGCGAGCCCCTAGGCCATCGTCGAGGCTTTTTGCCGCCGCCAGCAGCTAGAGGAGGACCGGAGGACGCTCCACGTCCATTTTGAAGCACTACCATCGCCGGAGGACGAAGATCGGGGACGACGAAGTTCGCCTCGCCGGCGTTCTTCGTTGTTCTTCGTCATCACCTCCCAGCCGTCGGATCGAGGAGCGCCCCCAGGTCGAGCAGCAGCCGTTGGATCGCGCCACGTAGCCACCGTCCGATCGTCATCCACGATCTAATCTCTGCCGTCCACACGAAGCGCCGTCGACCGCTGGATTCACGCCACGTGTCCAAGTGAAGATCTGCAACCGTTGGATCCGCGCACCGAGGGTATTTTGCATCTAAGCCCCCGCGCATTTTGTATTTACTTTTTAGTCTAAAAACTTTCGTATGTAGTGTAAAAGTTTTGTAAAAATTGCAAAAAGACCCCCGAACTTATTTTATTTACACTTAGGTCCTCCGCCACGTCACCTCACGTGACCAGTACACGTGAGGTGCGGGCTTTTTGCACAGAGGCCCTCGGTCTTTTTAGTATTTTGTCTAAGTCCCAGAACTTTTATATGAAGTGTTAAATTCTTGGAAATTTTGCATTTGAATCCCCAGCTTTTGTAGAAATTACATATTGGTCCTCTCCAAGCGCGTGCAAGTCACGCACCTTGGTGGGAAAATTGCTAGCATACCCCTGTGGGTTTCGTAATTGGTTTGTGGTCCTGTAAATTAAATATTCAGTTCAAACTTTTGTGGAAAATTGCATGTATGTCCCTGGATGTTTGAGAAATTGCATATATACCCCTGCCAGGCCTGATTAATGTTTGGATGCTTGTTTTAATTATTTAAATTATCATTTTGCCTCCAAAAATTCTCAAATATTAGGGTTAAGCTCCTGTATGCTTGTACTTTGATGCCCTATTTTTTAGTTTTGAATTTTATTTTCTTTTAATATTTATTAAAAATTAAAACATGCTTTTTATTCACTGTCAAGCTTAGAAAATGCCAAAAAAATATTAAAAGACCTCGAAAAATTCCAAAAAATTCCCTAGTGTGTCTTTTAACCTATTTTAGTATCAGTCCAAAAATCACTAAAAATCTCAAAAGAAAAACCCTTAAAATTAGAAAATACATAAAAACTTCAAAAAAATACATAAAATTGTAGAAAACTCCAAAAAATACAATCTCAGTTCCTGTTTCTTCTATATTTCATTATCTTTATTTGAAAATTAGTGTGAAAAATTTTGGTGGCTATTTGCTAATTTTAATTCCTATTTTACTGTTTTCCCTTATTCAGTACATATTTCACTGTTTTCCCTTATTCAGTATTTAAAAATACCAAAAACAGTTTGAAAAATACCTAAAAATCAAAAAAACAGTAAAAAATCCTAACAATATCAAAAACATTTTATTTCTGAATTTTTGGTTATTTTTGCACATTTTCATAAATACTTTATCTTGTCTTTTGTTATATTGTTTTCATATTCCAATATTGAAAAAAAATAAAATATAAAAATATAAAAATCAGAAAACTAAAAATCAAAATACAAAATTAAAAATGTAATAAAAAAATTCAAAAAAATTTTAATATTAAAAACTCACAAAAATCTTTGCTTGCTTGCTTAGTGTAGACACCACTCACATTCACTTGTGCACATTTATTTGAATTACCCTTTGTTCTCCCTGTGTTCGAACTCTCTGCATGCTTGTCCCTATACATCCTTTGTGCAGAGTTAAAAATAAATTTTAACTCCACATTTATTTCTGATTGTTGATCTTTAGTGTGGGTTAATTGTTGATTTAGTCAAGATTTAGTGTGGTTAACACACCGACTGTTGACTCGCCTTGTGAGTCAATACGACCGCACTCGATTTTGCGTTTATCAATAAGCAAGCTTGAGCATCAAAGTTATACCCTGTGAGCCTGCAGCTGAATGACTTAACTACACTGGTCATGCATCCCAGGATAGGTAGCTACATGGCTACCGTCCTTTCTTTTCTTCACCTCCTCCTCTTGAGTTGGATGCCACTTGAACCTAGAAGGTAATACCCTGCTCCTCGAGGACAAAGTACTGAATTGGGAAATCATTGGGTTGTCATTCTGGAGAAGTCAGTTCCTTTGTCATTTTAGTTGGGGAGAGCCAATATCACTTACACCGTACAAGTCAGCTTCATAGTCATAAGAGTTTGCATATGATGTAGGCTAGTTCTGACCTGGCTATTGAGGTGGTTTGAACCGAGTTCTGTGACTCTCGAAGGCTATTGGGCTTTAAATTTGGTTCCCAACCAGGTTCCACACACATTTTCACATCAAGGTCTAACCTGAGCTTCAAACTTTGATTTTATACAGACAAGTTTATTTATCAAATTCAATCCCATTTATTCTTTATCCTTTCTTTTTCTTTTCTTCTTTATTCTTTTTGATACTTATTGCATAAGTGTTTGCTAGGTACTAGCAAAGGCAAGTATAGGGGGGGTGATGAATCTCCATTTCATCACCTTTATTCTATCATTTTGGCCATAAAAACCATAACGTAAATAGCCTCAATTTGTGCATAATAGCATTCATTATTTGTATATAAAATAAGGTTTTTAATGCCAACATTATAGAATAAAGAGAAGAAAAGAAAAAAGAATAAAATATTGAAAATATTTTATGACCTTAAACCCCGAGACCAAGTCAAGAATTGAGTTGATCGACAATGAATAAAGTAGGGGGAGATAAGGGCCAAAATACAATAAATTGCCATTTATTCATTCATTATTTATGCATTTTTGACACCTATTTTATTCTTTATTATTTATTCATCAAATAAAGAAACTTTGTACATGAAAGTTGTAGATAATAATGTAAATAAAAATACAAAATTGAGTTTGTATAAAAATAATATACTCTTTACATTTTGTACACAAAATAAAAAGCCAGAAACCAAACTTCACAGACCCATATATTTCAAATAAAAACTCAAAACATATCAAAATCACCTCTAATTGTATATAACTTTTCACAAGATATTTAATGGTGGTGGTTCTATATTTTTTGGAGCTACTATGTAGAAGTTAGGTTTTGACCCCTCATTGTACATTCTACCGATTAAAATATTCATTTTATTCATTCTTTATTTTTTTGCAAATTTTTATTTTTATAATTTTGTAAATGTTATTTGTAACACATGTACATATTAAAATTAGTATAAAATATAAATGAAAATGCAAAATAAAACAAGTCTATGAAAATACATGGACAAAATACCTATGTTATTATATGTATATAAATAAGTTGGGAATATATTCTTTAATTCTTTATTCTTTCATATTTTTATAATATTTTAGATATTATATCTATTCTATTGAAAATACAAAACTAGAATAAAACTCAACAAAATACATTAAAATAAAAAGATATACATAAAACTTTGGTAAAATACCTATAGATATACCTATATACTACACATACTTATTTATTTAAGTGTACAAATTACATCATAAAAATAAAATAAAAATATATTTATACCCATAAAAATAATTTATAAATATATAAAATAAGAGAACAAAATAATAAAATAAAATATACAAAATAAAAATAAAAATGTATAAAACATAGATGAATATACCTATAAATACACCAATAGAAATTAACTACTAATAAATAAAGCCAAAAATAATTAAAAATCATAATAAAATACTAAATAAAATAATAAACATTTCTTATTTTATATACAAAAACTAATAAAATCATTTGCTATTTTAATTTAATTATTTTTGAATAAAATTGTTGTTTTGTCTTTTAGTGGCCCGAGCTGGACCAATGGCGGCGTGTGGACTGTTGACCTCTGGTCAACTGTCCCATCTGAAGACCTGGAGCGCCTCATGATACACCCATCAATTGGCATCAATCCCTTCTTGAGATTTGATCCTCGATCATCATACATCCACGCCATCTCCTTTAAACCATTATAAATATGATCGATTTCTGCTATCACCTGGTCAAATAAGGGTGCCATACATGTTTATAAATAAACCTCCTCCTTCCTCCATTATTTTTTGATCATTTCCTAAACCCTAAGCCACATGGTTTCAGCCTAGCATGCATCCCCGTGATAGGGGGAGGTCCCCTGAAGCTCGCGGCGGCTGGAGAGCGATGGAGGTGCACCCAAGGCAGAGCTTCGGCACCACCTCTGCTCCTTGAACCCAGGTCAGGTACGAGCTACACCATTTTAATTTCTAGGTAGAGTTTTATTCCCGCATTTCATTTATGCAATTAGTTTAGCCCTTAGCTTAGTAGATTAGCCTAGTTAGGTCGATTCGAAGTTCGCCGGAGCTCCGCTCCAACGAATCATTTCATTGTGTCCCTGATGTTCTCTGACCACCAGTTTGGGATGGGCATTAGGCTGGGTCAGCCTGGCCCAGCCCGAAGCCCAGCCCAAAAAGCCCGGCCCAGCCCAAGCCCAAAAGAGGATTGGGCCGGGCCTGGGCCTAAAATGTCAGCCCAAAAATACTTTGGGCCGGGCTCGGGCTTGGCTCGACCCAACCCGACCCGGCCCGAGGCCCAACCTGATCGGGGGCCCGAAGTTGGCCCGAGGGTAAAGCCCAAGACCCATCTCGAACATGGACATGGGCCTTAGACAAGATGTTTTGCCTACTAAGGTATATTGTATGCGATTGTTGAAGTATCGATATTGCTACTGTTTAGCCATTGATTTCTCATTGGAATACTACTATTGTTAAGCCATCATTATAGATTCAAGATATGTGCAAATTTAGTTGTTCTGTAGACATCTTAGATTCTTAGGCATAGTTTAATAACTACTTTAATGTGGACATTCTTATACTTGTAACTTTTTTTATGCTTGATTTACAGATGCGTAATCCTTCTCTTTAATGTGTAGCATGATCTATCATTTTCATATTTCTCGTGTTGTGGTTTTCATGACCAGGAAGTGAACCAAGGCTTGGGTCGGCCCGGCCCAAGCCCGGCCCAAAGGAAACGGCTGGGCATGGGCTTGGGCCGAATAACACTAAAATTTGTGTGCCTAAGCCCGGCCCAAGGCCCGAAGGGCCCGGCCCAGCCCGGCCCATGCCCATGCCTACCACCAGTTCACCTCCATTTTCTCGCCTACTCACTTCTCCACCTATATTCGCCATGTACCCAATCTGATCGAGCTTTGATCAGCAAAAACCTTGCTCCACCTCCGTCGCTCGCTGGAGCAGTCCATTCCACCTCGTTTCGCCCCGATCCACCACCAAATAAAGGCCAAGACCATAGACATTTTCCCACGTGTTCTTCTAACCATTTTACATGTCTTGAAGAGGGCATCTGAGCCCTATCGAGGATAAGAACAGAAGCCCCAGGTCCAAGGTCCGTCCGGGCTCTTGACTGCTTCTCCGGCCATGTTGTGGGGCTAGATCGATGTGGGAGGCGTACAGGAACGAATAGCGCCACTCGGCGGTGATGGAGGATGTTGGAGGAGCCCGCTACTACCGATCAAAGCTCGTCCCAGGCGAGCTTCTTCTCAGTTCGTCCAACCCCCTCTAGAGCCGTCCGATCAAGGAGGAGCCACCAGTTCGAACCTCAACCATCGGTCACACCACACACACACCAATGGATCACGTCAAGTGATCTAATCTGGAGCGTAGAAGACGAAGAGGTACCAACCATCGGATGTGTGCCACGTGTCAAGCCAAATCCATTGAGCCGTCTGATCCAACCATTAAGGGGTAAATTGCATATTCAGGCCCTGTAATTTTGTATTTAATAATTAGTTCTGTAAATAAAAGTTTACATTATTAATAATTAGGGCATTTTGCATTTAGGCCCTTGAACTTTATGTATTTGCACTTTGGTCCCTACCAACATCACGTGCAGTCCCCACGTGACGGTGGAATTTTTGCATAGAAAATCCTAGCATTTTTGTATATTGTAAAATAGTCTTTAAAAATTAAATAATGTTTTATTATGTTGGGTAAATTGCATCTAGGCCCCTGAAATTTATTTTAATTGCAATTATGACTCTATTAGGATTTGTGTTTTTGTGAATTTTATCTAATTATTAAAAACAACTAACTACTCCTAAAAATCCAAAAAAATAGGATTAGATGCTCCATGCATTGTACTTACATGCCACGTGTCCACTTTACATTTTTTTTGCATTTAATCTATTTATTAAAATTATAAAAAGCCTAAATAACCCCTGTCTAATTTATAAAATCCCAAAAAAATAAAAACATTTTGAAAAATTCCAAAAAAAATATATATGGTATATTTTGATATTTATCAAGTCTAGAAAATAAAAACCCCTAAAAATAAGAAAAAGAAAATTAAAAAATCAGAAAGCTCCAAAATCCAACAAAAAATATAAAATTTTTACAAAATACCAAAAATATATTTTTCAATTTTATAATTATATATATATTTTTATTTATATATTAAAATTAATTTGGGTAATTTTGGGACTTATTTATTACTTTTAAAACCTAAATTAATTTCGAATATTTAAATAATCCTTTATTTATGATATTTTTTACTTTAAAAATATCAAAAAATAGCAAAGATACAGAAAAATCACAAAAATAGTAAAAAATATATAAAACCCAAAAATATATATTTCCTGTATTTTTTATTATTTTTACCTATATATATTATCTCTCTCTTATCTATATTGTATATATATTCTATATAGCTAGATATCTATTAAAAAGGAAATATAAAATAAAAAAAGAAAATACAAAATCAGAAAATTTAAAATCAAAATATAAAAATATAAAATCAAAAATAAAATTTAAAAATATAAAATTTAAAACCCACAAAAACAATAACATGGACAAGAGATAAAATATGAAAATTTTGTGCATTCATTTTGCCTCCTTCTCCTGTTTGCTCCCAGTGATCAACCTCTACACATGCTTACATCTATACACATTTGCATGTAGAGCTATAATAAATTTTAACTCACATTTTTTAGATTTAATTACTTTATTCATATTGTGGGTTATCTGTTGATTAATTGTGATTCGTTGAGCGGTCAACGCATCGACTATTGATCCGCCTTGTGGATTAATACGACCCTCGATCAATCCCAGGTTATCAATCACTTACCTTTTTTGAAAGGGGTAGTTTTGGAACGACAACCCTCTCCTTGGGTTACATGTCAGAATGGTATCCCGAGCTTTGGGGTCAGGGATTTTGGGACTCGATTTGTAGCGACGGGTGCTTCCATGCAGAAAGGACCTGGTTCATCAACGTATTTGGGCGCTTCCTCGAGCTCTCAGGACATAGCAGGAGGAGGATTAAAGCTGGTGGTGAACCTCCGTCAGTCCGTCAGAGTTTGGCGGTAGACAATAGAGGAGTTGAAGGGAAGCGGTTTGCTTTTCAAAGAGACGTAGAGGTGGGTCGCGCCCACCGTCAAAGACATTGGAGTGGGGAAAGGAAGGGAGGTGGGAGGGTGTTTGAGGAGAGGAGGAGCTCCTTGTCTCCCTCGGGGAAGCCACAAGTGGAAGACCTGGGGCTTCTTTGCAGAAAGAGGCACCGAGTTGAGTTGGGAGACGGGTTGGAGCAAGACGGTTTCTTCTCTGAAGAAGGGGATCCAGAATGTTTGAGGTTGGATACGAACTTGGTAAACGTGTCGGTAGTGGTTTGTCAGGGGCTGTCAATAGCTGGTGCGAAGATGCCCCCCGTCGAAGAGGATATACAGGGGCTGGGATCATTAAGAGAGAGGGTGGCTAGGTGTGTAGGTGTGGAGTTGGCGGGGGCATCCCCCTTTGTTTCTTAATGAAGGTTGTTTCATGGAATGTTCGGGGGCTCGGACAACCGGAGAAGAGAAGAGTTGTGGGTTCAATCCTTAACGAATGGCATGGAGATATAGATTTCCTGCAGGAAACAAAGCTAAAGGTATGGGACACAATTATATGGAGAATGATTTGTGGGGGCATATTATCAAATTTTAGAGTGGTCCCATCGACCAGGACTTCCGGTGGCATCTTGGTAGGGTGGAATGGTGACTTGCTGGAGGTGGTTGACGTGGTTGAGGCACACTACTCGTTGTCCATCGTGCTTCAGTGTTAGATTGATAGTGCTCAAATTTTGCTCTCAGCAGTGTATGGCTCCACTGGTGCGGGCGGTGGTTCACCTCTTTGGATGGAGCTTGCTTCGGCGAGGTCTACGCACCCTAACCTTCCTTGGCTCATCGGTGGCGACTTCAATGTCACTCTTTTGGCAGCGGACATAACTCGTGAGAGAGGGAGTTTGGACCCGGGTTGGACTTTCTTTAGTTCGTGAATGGCTCTGCGCTGGAGGTTTTGAATGCGTCAAACTCTCGCTACACGTGGAGGAACACCTCTTCTCGCTCTCGTCTGGATCGCTTCCTTGGTTTGTTGGAGCTCTTGGACTCATTCCCGTTTGCTTCAGTGACCTCGCTACCGCGCTCACATTCGGATCACACTCCTATTTGTTGGAACTCTGGAGAGGCTAGTCGTCCCGCAGCATATTTCGGTTTGAGTGTGCTTGGCTTTTGGAGGATGGGTTTCGGGATCAAGTTATCGCTTGCTGGCAGGAGTTCCTGACTACAGGTTGTGCATCTCGAGACATGGCATCTCGCCTCAGAGCCTTGAGGCGTATGTTGATGTCTTTCCGTCGGGAGGTTCGGATATTTCTGGAGGAGAGGAGGACCTCAGCCCAGGCGGAGGTGGTAAGACTAGATGCGCTGGAGGACTCTCGTGAATTGTTGGCTGAAGAGCGATGTTTAAGGGAAGAAAACCAAAAGATTCTGATGGATGAAGATCACAAGCGGGAGGTAGAGTGGAGGCAAAGATCGAGGCAAACGTGGTTGATGGAGGGAGATGCGAATACCCGCTTCTTTCATGCTGTTGCTAGTGGAAGGAGGCAGCGTAACCTTATTAGAGCTATTGAGGTGGGAGGCATTCAGGTAGAAGGGGAGCACGCCATTGGGTCTGCTGTGGTTGACCACTTTCGAGAGAGAAGTAGGAGAATTCGAACTGGTGGCACGCGGTGGGTTGATAGGGATATTCCCGTTCTTTCTGACGTCCAGTCTGCCAGTTTAGTTCGTGCATTTACACTTGCAGAGGTTCGAGCTGCTACCTTTGATCTTAATGCATATGTGTCGCCAGGACCAGATGGTTTTCCAGTCTTCTTTTTCCGCGAGTTTTGGGATCTGGTAGGGCAGGATATGTTGGCTGTAGTAGAGGAATTGAGGAGGGAGAACGAGGGTTTTGAGCGGTTGAATCGTTCACTTATCTTCCTGTTTCCAAAGAGGGATGTAGCTCGCTTTATAGAGGATTTTCGACCAACCGCCCTGTCAAATGCCATTTATCTCGTAGTGTCTAAGGTACTTGCTAATCGGCTACGTGAGGTGCTGGATTCAGTTATTGCGGATTCACAGACTGCTTTCATTCCTGGAAGGAATATGATGGACGGGGTAGTCACTGCTTCATACATTATTGCAGATTGGAAGCGAAAGAAGAGTAAGGGGATGATTTGGAAAGTTGACTTTTCCAAGGCTTATGATTGTGTCAGTTGGAAGTTCATCTGCACATCTCTCTCGAGACGGAGATTCCCGAACGAATGGATTAAATGGATGAAGAAATGTGTCACTACAAGCTCTTTCTCAGTCTTGGTGAATGGGCAGCAGGAAGGTGGATTCTTCCAACCTCAAAGAGGAGTCAGGCATGGGCGTTCTCTTGCTCCTTTGCTCTTTGTCTTAGTGGCTGATGCACTGTCACGGATGGTATCTAAAGCAGTGGATGGGAAGTTCTGTGCATGGTATCAATTAGATGGCCTTTCGATTCCGATCCTTCAGTATGCAGACGATACAATTTTCTTTGTGGAAGGGGCTGTCGGGAGGGAAAGGGGATTGCTACTGTGTTGAATCTATTTGGAGAGATCTCAGGCCTCAGGATTAATGGTGAAAAGTCTATTTTTCGTCCCTTTTAATGTGGCAGAGGAGGAGGTAGTGGAGTGTGGACTTTCATTGCAATCCCAACGTGAGGCACTTCCTATCAACTAATTGGGCTTACCGTTGGTGTATGGACGTCTTCGGCAATCTGATTGGATGCCCTTGGTGGAGCGAAAACTTGCCGGCTGGCGTGCCTCTTGCCTTGCAAGGAGGGCGTTTGGTCCTTTTGAAGGTTGTATTATCTCCCATCCTAATCTTCTTCATGTCGTCTAGGCTCCTTCTGGTGGGGATTCACAAACATTTGGAGTCTTTGATGCGTCGCTTCTTCTGGACTGGAACTGGAGATTCCAAGTGAGTACCCCTGGTTGCTTGGAAGGCGGTGGTTCATTCAGAGGATGATGGTGGGCTAAGTGTTCTTGATCTTTAAGCGATGAACAAGTCTCTTCTATCAAAATGGGTGGTCCGTATTTGGGCCAGTGACTCTGACCTCCTCTGCTCTTTGTTGCAAAAAATATATGGGGTTTCAGGTGCCCTCTCCTGGAGACCTAACCATTTGTCGATGCCCTCTAAATTTTGGCGGGGGATCTGCTCCATCCTTCCTCAGATTTCTTCATTGATGCGACCATGTCTGGGTAATGGCGATGCTTTTCTTTTTTAGACAGATGATTGGTCAGGCCTCGGGACTCTTTGCAACCTTTTTCCGAGGTTGTTTGGGGTGGCTCAAAATCGAAGATTACAGGTATGTGAGGCTTGGATTGGAAATACTTGGTCACCTCCTTTCCATTCAGAGTTATCAAATGAGAGTTTTTCAGATTTGCAGTGTTCGAGAGAAATGCTTTCTCAGGAGAAAATTCCATCTGATGGGCGTGACCATTGGGCATCATCAGATGGTTGATTCTTGGTTAGGAAAGCTTATAACGTTATGTATACATCCTTTATTTTTGATCCAGGATTGCTATGCAAACTTTGGGACATATTTGGAGATGGAGGATCACACAAGGAGTCAAAATCTTCATGTGGTTGATGGGTAGAGAGAGGTTGCTGACTTGTGCTAGGAAAGCCATGTTGTTCCAGGGTTGTGATGTACTATGCCATCGTTGTTCTGAATCTGTGGAGGATATTAACCATCTTTTCTTTACATGTTCAATGTCAAAAGAAGTTTGGAGGGAGTTAACTCTCAGGGAAGTTGCAACTGAGAATGTTCATTCTTTCTGGAATTCAGTTGAGACGTAGGGAAATGAACAAGCATCTGTAACTGTTCTGACGGTCGCAACACTCTGGGTAATATGGCTCGCGAGGAATGGGGTATTATTTAGGAGAGAGAGATTTTATGTGGAGAATATTGTACATCATGCTAAAATCCTTCGAGATTCCTAGTCTTTGTATTTATGACCTTTAACCAATGAATATAAACTTTTTTGGGTGCTTGCCTCTACGGCTTTGCACCTTTTTTCCTTTCAAAAAATATCTTTCAATGTTAAATATATACCAACGATTATTTACATTTTATAATTACTTTTCTTCTTGAAATTGGTAAGGGATTTCATATTCGTTACTAAAGGTTCATATATCAACGATTTGTCCGTTGCCTTATTCGCTAATATTTTTATCAATCAATATTAAAGTTAATAACGATTACAAGAAAAAATCAACGAACAACTATTATTATATGCTTCTTTGCTAAGAATATAGCAACGAATATGATATTTGTTGAGAATTTAAAGAATGAAGTAATGAATACTATTTGTTTTTATACACACAGACAAAGATGCTAGAACAACAAATAAAAAGTTTTGGTTAGGTAAAATTTGTTATAGTACGTCTACCTTTTTAGTGACTTTTTACTGTAATGATGATCCTTACACCATTCTAATACAAGGACCAAGGTCCAAAATTTCCAAGAATCAATTCCATTCTTTTGGAAAAATAAAATGAAATTCAAAGTCTCCATGTCTAGGAAGGACATAGCCTGGCTCCAAGAAAGATACAAACCTTGTGGGGGGACATAGCCTGGATTGCTGGTGTCCTCATCCCTCTTAAGGTGGCTCGCAAGATTGATGGGATGTGCGCGGATTTCTTGTGGGGGGGCAGGAGACATGACGTTGCCTGGAACACTGTCTGCCTCCCCAAAAGTGAGGGTGGACTGGGCATCAAATCTCTTATAACTTTGAGGGAAGCGATGATTGCGTCTTGGACCTGGTCTATCCTCTCCTCCAACACCTCAATCTGGGCGGATTTCATGAGGAGAAAATTCCTCCACTCTACCACTTTCTGGGAGGCCCAGTCTACTAGTGGTAGCTCTCGCATTTGGCGTGCTATTTTACGGATTAGGCCGTCCTTACGCGCTGCTGTCCATGGGGATATGCCCCCTTATAAATGGATCCACTCTAACAAAGGTTTCTCCTTCTCGGATGCTTATGACCTTCTCCGCCCACATTGCAGCAGCCCCCCCTGGGCCGCTTACGTATGGTCTAAGGGTTCCCTGCCGAAATATTCATGTGCTCTTTACAGGGCCATCCTGAAGCGCCTCCCAACTACTGATAGATTGGCCTTGTGGGGTGTCTGTGAGCACACGTCCTGCTACCTCTGTTCTACGGACCTTGAATCCCACGACCACCTCTTCTTCAACTGCCCCTTTACGCGCAAAGTATGGTCTGATGCTTGTACTGCTCTCTGCCAGCCATCGCCTCCGCTGCTCCCCCTTGTTGAAACTGTGGATTGGATCGCCAGCCAACCGGATCTTAAGACGCGCACGTTCCTTAGCAATCTCCTGGGTCTTGTGGTCTGGAGCTCTTGGAGGGAAAGAAACTCGATATGGACCAAATCACAGTCCAGCCGTGGCAGCCTGTTGCTTACCCAGATCGTTGACGACGCCAATTCCTTGTGGAACAAAGTGGGCACCTAAGTTTTTCTGATTTGTTAGCAACCCAGTTCCTACTGGTTGAAATCTAGCAATGTATGCAACTCTGATACAAAGCCATTTTTTGTTTTTTTGGGCCCGATGGGGCATATGTACAACATTTTCCTTTTGATAGAAATACAAGCTTACTTACCTATCAAAAAAAAAAGATACAAACCTTCTCCATAGGACATCGGCTCACCTACACTGCTACACAGGCACACTTTGGAGCAGTGGAGAAAATGCATGTAACCCTCTCTTTGATCGTATAAAAGCCATCATCACAAAGCCACATGGTGTACTCGACCTACGCACCCATACCTTGCAGACCTACACAAACCTACATCATCCCTGATGCTGCATCAAGCCACCCTATTCTGAGCCACCTACATCATCTACTCCATGCCTAGATCTCTGATCCCTTCTCCTTGGTCTACACACCACAGCCAAGGGTCATCTGTGTGATCCCCCCACCCCCACCTGCCTCTCTTTAATGGCACGTACCCAAGTTGAAACAATGCTCTCCATGGGATCCAGGCATCATGGGTCTCATGTGCACCCATTTTCGGTCCCTTCCTCCCTTTCTATATATTGCACTGCCAATGAGATGTGGGTCATCAAGGTGTAGGGAAGGTTCCTTCTTCCTTGTGTGGGTCCTTCTTGGTCCTCCTCCCTCACTTTGCTCTGGTTTTTCTTTTTGCCGCTTTTTAGGGTTAGATCTCTTTTGCATCTGCTTGTGTTTCTTTCATGTGCATGTGTAAAGATACAAGGCCTGACAATAATATGTATGCTTTGCATTTGCTCTTAGTCTCATCCACAGGATCTCAAGGTTTTCTTGGCTTTTATATGCCGTGAAGAGTCTCCATGTGGGTGCAACCATACCTTGATGTGTCTTTAGTTCTTTATTTCCCAATCCGAGCACTCCCTTCTATATATATACATATGTTTGAAGAAGGATCCATCCCTGTGGGTCCTCTCCTGGTTTTGCTGCTTTTATATATATACTAGGTTAAGGTAGATCTCCTTTGCATCTTTTCCTGTGTTTCTTTCATGAGCATAACTATCTAAGTCCCATCAAGGATATATATTCTGTATGTTTGCTCTTGGTCTCCTCGTCCACAGGATCTCCATATTTTCTTTGCGTTGTGTTCTCGTTGGGGGAAAATGCCTTGAAAAGTCTACTCGTGGGACTTTACATAGACATTCCACCGCTTGTTGCTCCTGATTTTATTGTTCTTTCTTTGCCTTTATTCTGATTTTTTGCCATTTGTTCTTCATATTCTTGTCATTTCCGATGTCTTTTTTATTTCCACCCCATTAATCTGCCTATTTTTTTCCTGAAACAAAGTCTTCCTTGGACTCTTAGATCCACCTTTTCTCCATATCTGTAAATCCACGAGGAGTGCCACTGGGAAATAGTGAAGCTGCCAGCATGATCTACCTCTGGTTGTTGCGCAAACCCTGACAGGGAATACCGTCAATCTGAGTTAGGTCATGCTCGGCAGCCTCACTTCTTCCCTTTTTATGGCACAGTTACAAGGCCCACGCACGCAGGAAAGACGAAGCATACTGGGGAGAAATGTAAGTAACATTCCTTTCTTTGTTGTTTCTGACACAATATCATTGACCTCTAACTTTTAGTTTTGTCTATATTGAGGAAAAATGAGAGTAAGATTCCCCCATTTGTTGTTTCTGACAATGAAAGTTTTTGCACAGATAATTCACCTCTACTTTTTAGTTTTTTTTCCTGTACTTTGAAAGCAAAAGGTTTACGACCATTTTTTTCGAATATGCAACAGTTTGTTCTGAACTGCACATGAAACACCCTTTCTTGTAATTCTCATCTGTGTTATGGATACTTGCTCCTGGAAATTTAATTGAAATACACCATAGTGGGATATTATTTGGAGGTGGAAAATTTCCCTGTTATCTGAAAATACGCCAATCATTGTAATTTATACAAATGTATAATTGTTATCCAGAAGATAAAGTTCCCTTGTGCTGTCCTTCAAATCTGGTAGTCTTTTACAGTCCTACTTCTAAACTTGACTGATCAAGGTTCTTTTTTATGATCATCATGCATTTTTAGCAACTTTATATTCTTTGGAATCATGCATCTATATTCTGTAGATATTTGCTGGAGAAATTTGCTTGAAATAATCTAAAACACAAGGCTTGTGCATGGACCTAACCATATCTGGCTGATGTTTTTGTGCTCATCCATTTGTTCTCTATCTAAAACACAAGGCTTATGCATGGAATCATCCATTTGTTCTCTATCTGGCTGATGTTTTTGTGCTCATATCTGTAAGTGACAGTCTTTTTCAGGGATTTTACACCCATGATCATGAGTAATTCTTCAATTACAATCATAACCTTACGTAATCGTAAAGTACACCAAGAACCCTGAATATAGTTGGTTAATTTATGATGTTAATTCAATCATATAGTGAGTTAAGCTAACCAACCTAAGATCTAACGATTAGGATTAGTTAAAATTTAAAAACAAAAAGGAAAAAAAATCTTGGAAGACCAAGAAGTGCTTGCAGGGATCTTGTTGGCGGATGCGGCGACGATGGGCTGGTGGCTGCGGAGGTTGGGGAAGGGGGTTTCCTGCTAGCGGATGTTGCGACAGTGGTCGACATATGCGATTGCGGTTGGGCTTGGGGGTGGGGTGTTGTTGCTTGGGGGCTTCGGGGGCTGGGTTGCGTGTGTCGTGTTGTATGTCGGGGAGGAGGGGGGTTGTGTCGTGTTGCAGGTTGGTGGGGTGGGGGGGGGGCTTGTGGGGTCGACGGGGGGAGATCGAAGGGGGTTTGCAGGTCGGAGGCTGGCAGAGGGAAGGGGGAGGCTCTGTTGGCAGACACGGTGGGGGAGATTTTCTCCAGAGAGTTCCGGTTGAAGCTTTTCTAAGGATTGGCTCTTATAGGAGCAAAGGGTTCTTACCATTGGTGGACCCTCTGTTCATCTACAAAAGTTGGAACCTAATCATAAGTCTGCTCTGGTGGAAAATTTGCACTCCCAATCTCGAATCTGATCTTCCCGGCATCTTCAGATGTGCAAATCGAGCACATTCTCGGGGGTGTTGATGAATCCACGATTCATCGTCTTTATTCTTTTATTTTAGCTTCATTTTCTTAGTCAAACACCTGTAAATACCCACTAATTTCATAATTTTACTATTTTGCATATTTTTGTTAAAATTATATTTTTAACATTTTTTGTAAATAAATAAAAGAATAAATAAGAAAAGAAAAAGAAAAAGGATTTGTTTATGTAATAAATACAAACTGACCCAAACTTTGAGAGAAGGTCAAGATTTGGGAATAAAGTAGGGGAGATAAGGTCTTTTGTTAGAAAACTAAAAATATTTTGTGAATATTTTTTCTATATAGTTGTATAAAAATATATTATTTTATTTGTACATAATTTGACCTTAAACTAATTATTTTTTAAAAAAAATTGTAAATAAAAATGTGTTCTAAATAAGAAAAATAAGTGTAAAATAAAATAATGTATATATTGCAATTAATTACTCTCAGATAAAGCTGCAATGCAACAATTGAAATATCAATTCCGGTTACATACGAGCTCAAATCAAACCAAACTCACTTCTATTATAGTATAAATTAAATTATCTTTCAAATGGCTGAGGTTTCATATTTTTTAGAGTTACGGTTAAAAAATAAATTTTCTCAGGTGTTTTGTGCATTTCTCCCATATACTTGTTGTATATATTTTATTCATATTTATTTTTTTATAATGTATATAATTGTAAATATTTTTTATTAAAAAAATTAAAAAAAAACTAAAAAAATCTTTTGTAAAAACTATTTCCTTATTTATACTATGTACATTGTATTATATGAGTATAATATGTGTATACAATTAAATTATTTAAATAAAAACTACCAAAAAAATTAATTATTTAATATTATTTAATTAATTTAATTTAGTTATGATTTTTTTATTTATATTCAATTATTTAATTCTTTATTTGATTTGATAACTTACTTTTTATAGAAAGATTTTATTTTGTGCCTTAAATATTCACTATTAAGATGGCTAATTTATTTTTGAAAATTATTTAATTTATTTATTTTAATTAAATACGAATTTCGTTTTTATTTAATTAATTTATTTAATTATTTTATTTATTTAGATAACCACTAATTACTTTCCTTATGTGTGAATTTTTTCCATTTTTGATTTCTGACTCTTTTAATGGGCTCTCCTCCCTCATTTTCTCTGAATCGATCTTTGGTAGAGAGGAGCCCGATCTCCGAGAGGATTGTTGTTAAAGAAGGGTGCCTAGCCTCTAAGCCGTCCGATGATAGCACGTCGGTCTTCATCGAGGTCATCATGGCATTTCCGAACCTCGAGGTCAGATCCAATTTTATTTCTTGTCTTTTTCTCTAAGATAAATCGTAGGTCGTATTTTCTCTCATTTTATTAAACTTTAGATTTCAAAAAGAAAAAAATCCATTACACTCGAGTCCGATCCACAATCGATTTCCATCTCATTTTTTGTATCCTACCATTTTCACATTCTACCCCACACGACCAATCACCTCCGATCACGCACGGTAATCGGAGCCACGAATCTATTCTTTTATCTCGTCGAGATCCTCTATTCACACATTCTATTTTTGTATATAAATAAAAAAATAAAATTATTTTTCCTGTTTTCTCACTTTTGTTTTTGCAGGAAGAATTAAAAAAAATCCTTTCTTATCTAACCTTTGTTTTTGCAGGAAAATTAATAAAAAATGGTTGTTTGTCTCAAATCTTTGTTTTACAGGAAAATTTAAAAAAAATCTTTTTTTTTAATTTCTATTTACATTTCTGTTAAAAAATATAATAAAAAAACTTTTCTTTTCTTTTTATTTATTACTCCTGTTTACTATTTTTTTAAAAAGAATAGTCTTTCTGATTACAGTAAAGCAAAAAGAAATTATTACATAAAAAAAATAAAAAAATCGCAGCGGGTCGCCATCCCCGCTGCCATCCTCGTGCCGCACCAGGCTGCGCCTCTGCTCCAGGCAGTCACCCTCCTTCGTCCTCACCCTCCGCCTGGCGCCATCGCTCGCCAACTCCAACCGCGCCGAGCCCCGCCCCGTGTTCTGCCCCTGCGCGCAGCCTCCGCGCACGGTTGCGCGACGCGATCCAGGCCGCCTTCCGCCACGTGCATCCTTCATGCCAACCTGCCCTCCTGACACCGCGACGCCCCCTAGCCACCACGCCACCACGCCGACGCCCGACCGACCTCCCGAACCACCTCCATCTCCATGGTCGTGCCCGCACGAAAGTACCGTCGTGCGTGGATGCGGTCGCCGCCGTCTTCGTCTTCGTCGAGCTCCTCCTCCTTAAGCGACGACGACGGCTTCCTTGGTCCCCCCTTTTACCACTTTGGAAACGAAGTGTTAGAGAAAAGAAACCCTAAAGGGGATGAAGTTAAAATATTTGGAAAACTTGTGAGGATGCCCTCGACTTTTTCAAGAATTGCAAAGAAGCCCCTGCCAGCATAATTGTTTAATTAATTGGGTAAACTGACATTCACCTTTATCTTAGTGATGAATCTCTATCATTTTGACCTCAAAAACCCCAGCAAATGCATGTAAAGAGCACCAAATTGTACATAATAGCATTCATCATTCATTGTATTAATTATACATTAAATAAGGTGTTTAATGCCAAAATTATAGAATAAAGAGAAGAAAAGAAAAAGGAGTAAAATATTGCAAATATTTTATGAACTTAACTCCGAGACCAAGGCCAACAGGGAATTGGTCGACAAGGAATAAAGTAGGGGAAGATAAGGGCCAGTGTACAATAAATATCTCATTTATTCATGCCTTTATTTATGCATTTTTGACACCTATTTTGTACGTAATTATTTATTCATCAAATAAAGAAACTTTGTTCATGAATGTTGTAGATAATAATGTAAATAAAAATACAAAATTGAGTTTGTGTAAAAATAATATTCAATGCACATTTTATACACAGAATAAAAAGCCAGACCTCAACTTTACAGACCCATATCTTGCAAATAAAAACTCCAAATCACCCAAACTCACTTTAATTGTATATAGCTTTCCAAGAACTATTTAATAAAATTGGTTTCTTAATTTTTGGAGTCCATCTGCAAAAGTTAGGTTTTTGGCCCCCATTGTGCAGCCTGCCTGATTAAAATATTCCATATATTCCTTGTCTATTATTTTTATCAAATTATATTTTTAAAATTTTGTAAATAATATATATAATACATGTATATACTAGAATTAGAATAAAACTAAAAAGAATTAATAAAATAAAATAAGCTTATGCAAGTTAATATGCAAAAATACCTATGACCAAGTATGTACATAAATAAAAAGGGAAAACATTCTTTAATTGTTTTCTTCTTTTATATTTTTTTTTAATAATGTAAATATTACACATAACTTATTAAAAATGTAAATCCAAAATAAAAACCAAGAAAATACATTAAATAAATTAAGTATGCAAAATACATAGGTAAAATATCAAGAAGAATACCTACACATACATATACCTATTTATTTAAAAATAAAAATAAACTCAAAAATTAAGTAAAAAAACCTTTATACTCACAAAAATAATTTATAAATTTATAAAATAAGCCAAGAAAATAATAAAATAAAATAAACAAATAAAAAATTAAAAGATACAAAATACATGTAAATACACACATATACACTTTATTAAAATAAAACTATAATAAAACAGTTCAAAAAATCCAATAAAAATCGTAAATAAATACTACATGAATTAATAAACAATTTTTATTTTATAAGAAAATTCTAATAAAATCATTTACTATGTCAAATAAATAAATTTAGAGCAAAATTTCCTGTTTTGTCTTCTTGCGGCCGACGTGGACCAATGGGGCGCCAGCCCTTGTTGACCGCCCGATCAACTGTCCCATCCGGGACCTGGCGCCTCTGAACTGTCATTTCCCCGGATTTCGTCCCTTTTTTACGGCCATCTCATCCATCGATCGAGCTAGCTTCCTTAACAAGAAATGATTTCTGATGATCACTGATACCCGCTAATAACTTGGATCAATTTGATACTCATTGGATTAAGCAATAATCACCGGTCAATAAGGCTCCAGGCCATTGTCTATAAATAAGAAGCTCCACTCCCTTCCTCAAATTTGGCCAATTTTAATCCATCCAAAAGCCCTGATTTCATTCCTGGGACATTCCTCGTGACAGGGGGAGTGCTCCAGCTCCTCGAATCGGCCGGAGGAAGGACAATTTTGACGCGGCGGAGCTCCGGCGTCCGTCCTGCTCCCTGGTGGCCCCCAGGTATAAGAGCTGCTTCTTTATCGCTTTTTAGTTAGGTTTTAATGTTAGCTTTTAATTCCAGTTGTTAGTTTAGTGTTTAGTTAATCAGTGTAGCTTAGAATCCAAAATTCGAAGTTCACCGAAGCTCAGCTCCGGCGACTTCTTCACGGTGACCTCGACTGTATCCGACCGTCTTTCGCCTCCCATTTCATTCCCCATCGTTTTCTCCATCGATCGCACATCCTTGTTCAACCCAGGACCCCTGGTCTTGGCGAATCGGAGCTCCACCTCCGCCTTTCGCCGGAGCTCCTCCGCCACTCCTCATCTTGCTGTATAGCTTCAAAACCCCGGGTCGAGGAGGAAGCCCTCGCTCCCCTGGTTCTTCCTATGCAGGTCCAACGAAGAATGGAGCCCATCTGGGCTCGCATCGTACCAGGAAGAGGTTCCTGGAGGTCTTGTCCTTCATCGACCTCGTCCGAGTCCTTCAGATCTCCAGGAGCCATGGCTAGACCTTCAGAAGACGCAGAAGACCTCCAGCTACGTTTTGAGCACTTCAGATGCGAGGGAGATGCCCGGAGAAGCCTATGCTCCATGATCGAAGCTCGCCGGGGGCGAGCTTCTTCCCTGTTCCTCTAGGAACCTCCAGCGCCGTCAGATCAGGAGGCTCAGCCCAGATCACACGTGGACCGTCAGATGAAGCCCCGCACTCACCGTCCGATCAGCGAGGCTGATCTAATCTCGGCCATCATCTGCGAACCGTTATCGGCCGACGGAGGCGCGACGCGTGTCAAGTGGACGAAGGTCAACCATCGGATCAAGCGCCTGTTGGGGGTAAATTTCAGACACACCCCCACGCCTTTTTGTATTTATCTTTTAATGCTATAAATAAAAATCCTCGTTGTAAATAAATTGTAAAATTTACGGAAGGCCCCCTGTAGTTTATGTATTTGCATATTAGTCCCTCCGCGCCTCACGTGCAGCACCCACGTGAGGCGCGTGATTTTTGCATTTAAACCCCGTCGGGTTCTGTTAATTGTAGAACAACCCCAAAAATAAAAATGAATGTTTATTTTTGTAGTAATATTTGCACTGAGGCCCTTGAGAAACATTTTATTCGCAAATATGCCCCTGCCAGGCTGATTAATTGTTGTATGCTTTGTCCATTTATTCCCTGCCTCATCTTGACTTGAAAAATTTTGCAAAAATGGATATAAGCTCCTGTGAGCATGTTCTTGGCCGCTATATTTTTAATTTTTAATTTTGTTGCATTCTTGCATTTATTAAAAATCAAAAATATGCATTTTATTTACTGTCTAGCTTACAAAATACCAAAAAATATTAAAAGACCATGAAAAATTCCAAAAAAAATTCGCTAGTGTGTATTTTGACCTATTTTAGTGTCACTCCAAAAATCCCTAAAAATCTCAAAAGAAAAACCTTAAAAATTCAAAAATACACAAAAACTTCAAAAAAATTTGACAAATTAAAGAAAACTCAGAAAAATATAAACTCAGTTCCTATTTCTTCTATATTTTATTATATCTGTTAGAAAAATAGTGTGGAAAAATTTTGTGGTTGTTTGCTATTTTTGATTTCTATTTTACTTCATAGCCAGTACCTATTTCACAATTTTCTTTTATTTCAGCATTTAAAAATACCAAAAACAATTTGAAAAATACCCAAAAATCACCAAAACAGTAAAAAATTATAAAAATTACCAAAAAGATTGGATTTCTATATTTTTGAGTGTTTTTATATATGTCTATAAATATTGTATCACTCCTCTCTCCCCTTTATATATATATTCCCCTATTGAAAAAGAAAAAAATATAATAATATATATATCTATCTTTATATATATAAATATATATAAATATATTTATTAATGACTAAAATTCTTAAATTAAAATAATATATTTATTTATTTATTTATATATATGTATGTACTATATGCTATATACTCACCCTCTATGGGTATATATATATATTTATATATTTATATTCTATAAAATATATATATATATATACATTACCTAATTATATTACTAAAATAAAAAATAATAATAATATTAAAAAAATATATGTATATATAAAAGATAAAAACCCACAAAAATAGGCTTCACACATGGATGACTCTGTGGCACATGCATATCTTAGGCTACTGCACTTTTGTATTGCTCTCTGTGGTTCGACCTCTACATGCTTAGTCACTGTACATTTTGTGGTAGAGTAATAAATATTAATTCACATTCTTGGGACTCATTCTTTTATTGTGGGTTAATGGCTGATCAACATGAGTATTCTGCGAGCGGTCGCCTCAGCGACACTTTATACATATTATTCATGGTGACCCTTGCAGAATAATCGCGTTATCACTTAGTCATTATTTTATTGCAATCCAGAACTTTTGAGAAAATTACATTTCAACCCCTGCATTTTCAGTCTCAAACTTGCTTGCTTTCTTGGAATGAAATAAATGTTTTTATGGGTCCAAAAATTCTGAGAAACGTTGTCTAAAATTTTTATTGCATTTTTGTTGCCGTTTGACATATTTAAAAAATAAAAAACAGTGATTTTGTGTCTGCGCGGAATTGAAAAATCCATAAAAATTCGAAAATTTGCTTAAAAATTCCAAAAAAATTATTGTAGGTGTATTTTGATCTCTTTTAATTTCTGATCAAATTTTGTGCATTTTTCATTTATGAAAACCAAAAGAAATACGAAAAATGAAAATTCTTAAAAAAATTGTAGAAAATTATATAAAAATCCAAAAATTTTGATTCCAGTTTCTAATTGTAGATATTGCTTTCTAATTTCATTTAAAAATAAGTTTAAGGGATTTTGAGCACTTAAAAGATTTTTATCTTGCAAAATACTCCTTACTGTGTACAATTTGCTATGTTTTCCACTATTTCATTTTTATAAAATCACAAAAACATTATAAAAAGTTGAAAAAATTAGCAGAAAATATTAAAATATATAAAACACAGAAATATTTTCTCTGTAATTTTCTGTATATTTTTGGTCATTTTGAAAAATACAAAAAGAGTGTGGTGTGTGTTTTTACTCTTTTGTGCCTTATTAAAAAAGTAAAAAAATAAAAAAATAAAAAACTACTAAAAATTCACTTCTAAAAATTGATTGCTTAGTTTTTAAATCGTGCTTCTTGTGTTTGATCTTGGTCGCTATACCAGATAAAAAGAATACCGAAAACCACTTACAATTAATTTTTTGATTTTCTGAGTGGTTTAAATATTTTTCTCGTTGATCGATTCGAGTGGTTGAAAACGACATTTTTGCATATTATTTTATTCCATCTCGATCGTACGATTTTCAGCTCATCAGAATGGTGCCGTTATCGGTGAGCACGGCTTTGTACTTATTTTTCTATTTTATCTTTATATATTATAATTGTTTTCTGACATTCTCTCTCTGATTTTTTTGTGTGAGGTAGTGCTTGGACGACGTGGAGTTTACTTTTTGAGGACTCACACAAGAGGAAAAGCAGGAAATTTAAGAAGAATTTTTATTGTATTTGAGAGAACAAAATATTTATAATAATTTAGACTCTTGAACTTTGGACTTGGACACTTTATTCGGGGTCTGTTTCGCTAAGTGTCAGTGCACTTGGGGGACCTCACCCCTGTTTTCCGTATTTTTGATTTCACCGCTAAAACTTGCTATTTGATTTCGTGATTTTGGTCCCTAGACGTAGGATTTTTGTTGATTGCGATGTAATATTTTAAGGTCCAACACCTAATAGATTATCTGTTCCTATAGAACGTAATTGGACCTTGATAAAAATTAACTGAAAAATTTAACTTAATCGTTTGAGAGGTCCCGTCTCGCTAGAGGCCGTATACAGCGCTGGCAGGATCCGTTTTGGTGGACACCGATCGACATCAGAGATCGGACTCAGACCTCTCTCTTTTATTAGTTAGCTATCTGTTCTTCACGATTAATAGAAGTTGCTCGTCTTAAGGCCGATTTCCACGTGCATCATATAGCTAGTTTACTTTTAGTATTTAATTTTATGCGCGGCTCATATCGCATGTAGAGTACTGGAGTAAAGTACACATTTTCTATCTCTGCATGCATCATTGTGTTTGACCGTGCATTGCCTTTTTCGACTCCCTACCCCTGTTTTTCAACTCAAATTAATCAAAGAGGAAATCAGAAAGCTCGTTAGACATTATTTTTGAAAAAATCCAAAAAAAAGAAAAAAAATTGGGACTGATAATTGAACTTGACTCTAAATTAAACATAATTGACCACTTCATTGTATTGGGAGAGCAATCCCCTCATTGTTTGTGCTTTTACTCGCTCGCGTAAGGAGTAGTGCTCAAATCCTATTCAAGCCTCCTAAGTGTTTGTACAACTTTTGTTGATCACCTAACTCTAAAATTGAAAAGATAAAAGACTAAATCTCACGATCTTCACATTGTGTAGAGTTGGTGAATTGAGGGTTTGCTCCGTGTTTTGTATGTCCTTGGTTTGAGTCGATTACGATCATTCTTTAAATCATTAGCAGTCACTCACCCTCCCTCGGGATTTTTATATATTATTTTATTCCATCTCGACTGTACGATTTTCGACTCATCAGAATGAATAAATTAATTAATTTTGAAATTCGGACATCCTTCAAGACTCCATTGGGTATATCTCCATTCCGACTCGTTTATGGCAAGCCATGCCACTTACCAGTTGAGCTGAAGCATAAGTCACTATGGGTTGTTACTAAGATATTTTTGGATCCAGAGAGTGTATGAGATAAGAGAAAAGCAGAATTGACAGCCCTGGAGGAACTTAGAGATACAACCTTTTCGAGTAGCCTACATTATAAGGAACGAGTGAAGATATGGCATGATTCTCACATCAGCCATAAGCAGTTTGAACCGTATGGATATTCGATGCCAGGCTAAAACTAGGGAAGTTGCAGAGCAAGTGGAAGGGACCATACTTGGTCCAGAAGGTGCATGACAATGGCCTCATTGATATATCTTAGATGTCATCTGAGTATACCTTCCGAGTTAACGGTCTGCGCCTGAAGCCATATCTAGATCATGATCCGCTGATCGTCGATGTTGCCCCGATTCATTTTGCATGAGATGTAGTTTTTGACTCACATCATTTGCATCTCATGCCTGATTTTCACTTCCTCCCGTAGATGTATAGATCCAGATGTCCATATCGCACATTCTTTTATCTAACACCCCATTTCTATCTTATGATTATACTATACTTCGGGTGTACTTTACCCTAAGTATAGGGGGGATGTCCGACTTGTGATTATTCGTTTGATTCTTTTTACCTCTGTTTTGCTGCCTATACTTAGGGATATTTTACCCTAAGTATAGGGGAGGTAGACTCTGTACATTCTACTCCTCGGTTTTTCCCTTGTTTATAGTCTTCTATACTTAGGATTACTTGATCTTAAGTATAGGGGGATCACCGACTCCTATTGTTCATATTCTTTTATTCATCGTTGCAGCATAGTATTCTTTTAGCTTCCCAATACTTAGCATGAGGCATGTCTTTTTTTTCCAGCTCTTTGATCACTATGAGGACATAGTTCGAGCTAAGTATAGGGGGTGTCGTATAAATTGTATATATACTTTAGCCATAAACTCGTACTTTCATATCTTTAATATGGCTAAAATACTGTGTAAATACTCAAAAAACTAAACTAACTAATAAAAAGATGCAGAAAATTCCTTAAAAATGCTTTTGTATATACTGATTAATAAATCAGGTTAAAATATTTTGAAAAATATTTTGAAAGTAGTTTGAAAATCTATTAGAAAAATCTTTTGAAAATTATTTGAAAAATGTTTAAAAAATATTTTCAACCTTTGTAAAAATATTGTGGTTTGTAAATTTTTTTCTCTTTGTGTTAAATAAAATTATTTGTAGAAAACTATTTCCAAATGTTTGGAAAAATGGTTGAAAAATTATTTTGAAAATATATATATACTGTTTCAAAAATGTTTGCAAAATAGTTTTCAAATGTGTGTAAATGTTTGTAAAATTATGTGAAAAATTATTTTGGACTATAGTTTTCAAAATTATTTGTAAAATTATTTTCAAATAAATTTGAGGAATATATGCATCACAAAAATAAAAATATGAATAAAACAAAAATAAAAAAATCAACTATGTATATACTTGTATAAATTACTCAAGTTGTATATTTTTGCTTCTTATTCTTGTAAAATAATTAACTCACTCTTGTGTAAATATGTATCACTTTCCTAATTAAAAAAATGTATATACTTGTATATATTACTAACTATTTGCATTAAAAAAACTTTTTGTATGTGCATCATTTTTCAAAAATCCATAAAAATTTCAAAATTTTGAAAATTGTTTCATAAAAAGATTTTGCTTTTTTCCTTGCATGTACATACTTTCTTGCATTTTCATTTTCATGAGCATTTTTCAGGATGATTTTGACATTTAAACTAAGTCTGGAATAAATTTGAAGAATGGAGCTTAGTTGGACCTTAATCCACTTAATTGCAGAGGAACCTTATAAGATTTGGAGTTAAGACTTTTCAGATCCTAGTGACTTAATTCTTTGAGTCCATAAGACTATGTTCACATGTCATCTTGATGAGTCTAAGTAGAATATTTAACAACACAGACATGATTCTTTCAGACCGTGGATTACCTTGGATAATGCACTCTACACGTAGCTCTTCATGGATGAGGCAGTGAGGGGGCAGAATCTTTTGGCTTGGGTTAGCATACGAGGATAGTACATCAAGGAGGAACCTCTCGTCCTCCTCTAGGGAGGTAAGTGCGTCTCAACCTAGTCTGGTGATGATGAGATCTAAATACAGGAGTTGTGGGGTTGCAATAATGCTTCAAAAGAGGGATAGTCTACTGGCTCAAGAGGAAAAACTCCTTATGTACATGCTGCACCTTGTATATATTTTCAAAAAAAAGGAAAAAAATACAAAATCTCCAAAAGTGGACAGGCCCGATAGAAAAATAAAATGCCTTTCAGAGTGTATATACAAGTGAAAAAAAAGAATAAGAGCTTCAAAGTCAAATATTTGTGAGCTTGCAGCGGGTGATATGGCTACACTGGTCATGCATCCAAGGATAGGTAACTACACTGGTTACCGTCCATTCTCTTCTCCATCCCCTCTTCTTGAGCTGGTTGTACTTGAACTTAGAAGGGAATGTCCCCGCTCCTCGAGGAAAGAGTTGCCAGACCGGGGGATTAGAGTTACCTTGTTGAGAGAGGATGTTTCTCCCCTTTTTTGAGATGAGGAGCTATATTTCACTTACACGTATAAGTAAGAATTCATAGTCATAAGAATTTGTGTATGTGGACTTGTTCTGATCTGACTGTTGAGGAGACCTGAATAGGACTCTTATGGAACTTAGTGTCTGTTAGGTTTTAAATCCATATCCCAATAAGGTTCCGACACACTAATAATGCAAAGGTTCGACAGAGCTCCAGACTACATTTTTATGAAGATAAGTTTAAAAGTCAACATTATTCTAACTTCTTTCTTTTTTCTTTTCTTTATTTTCTTTTTCACTTATTTTCCAAATAAGTGTTTGCTAAGGGACTAGCAAAGGTAAAGTATATGAGAATGGTGAATCCACGATTCATCACCTTTATTCTTTTATTTTAGCTTTATTTTCTTAGTCAAACACTTGTAAATACCCACTAATTTCATAATTTTACCATATTTATGTATTTATTAAAATTGCATTTTAACACTTTTTTTCATAAATAAAAGAATAAAGAAGAAAAAAAAAAGAAAAGGATTTGTTTATGCAATAAATACAGACTGACCCGAACTCTGAGAGAAGGTCAAGACTTGACCTGATTGACCAGGAATAAAGTAAGGGGAGATAGGGTCTTCTGTTAGAAAAACCAAAATTTTTTTGTGAATATTTTTCCTATATATTTGTTTTAAACTTGTTATTTTATTTGTACATAATTTGACCTCAAACTAATTATTTTTGTAAATAAAAATTGTAAATAAAAATATATTGTAAATAAAAAATAAGTGTAAAATAAAATAATGTATATATTGCAATTAATCACCCTCATATAAAGCTGCAATGCAATAATTGAAACATAAATTCCAGCTCCATACGAGCTCAAATCGAACCAAACTCACTTTCATTATAATATAAATTAAATTATCTTTCAAATGGTCGTGGTTTCATATTTTTTGAAGTTACGGTTAAAAAATCATTTTTCTGGGGTGTTTTGTGCATTTTCCCATATACTTGTTATATATATTTTATTCATATTTATTTTTACATCATGTATATAATTGTAAATATTGTTTTTATTAAAAATAATATTAAAAAAATAAAAATTTAAAAATCTTTTGTAAAAATTATTTCTTTATTTGTACTTATATACATTATATTATATGTGTATAATATGTGTATACAACTAACTTCCTTAAATAAAAATCATCAAGAAATTAATTATCTAATATTATTTAATTAATTTAATTTAATTATGAATTTTTTATTTATATTTAATTATTTAATTCTTTATTTGATTTGATAAATTACCTTTTATGTAAAGATTTAATTTTGTGCCTTAAATAGCCACTATTAAGGTGGCTAATTTATTTTTGAAAATTATTTAATTTATTTATTTTAATTAAATCCGAATTTCGTTTTTATTTAATTAATTTATTTAATTATTTTATTTATTTAAATAACCACTAATTACTTTCCTTATGTGTGAATATTTTTCATTTTTGATTTCTGTCTCTTTTAATGGGCTCTTCCTCCCTCATTTCCTCTGGATCGATCTTTGGTGGAGAGGAGCCCGATCTTCGAGAGCATTCTTGTTGAAGAAGGGTGCCTAGCCTCCGAGCCGTCCGGTGACAGCGCGTTAGCCCTCGTCGAGGCCATCATGGCATTTCCGAACCTCGAGGTCAGATCCAATTTTATTTCTTGTCTAGGATAAGTCGTAGGTCATATTTTCTCTCATTTTATTAAACTTTAGATTTCAAAAAGGAAAAAATTCCATCACACTTGAGTCCAATCCGCCATCGATTTCCATCTCATTTTTCGTATCCCACCATTTTCACATTCTACCTCACACGACCTATCAACTCCGGTCACGCATGGTAATCGGAGCCACGGATCCATTCTTTCATCTCGTCGAGATCCGTCCATTAACACATTCCATGTTTGTATATAAATAAAAAAATAAAATTATTTTTCCTGTTTATCTCACTTTTGTTTTTGTAGGAAGAATTAAAAAAATCCGTTCTTCTCTAACCTCTGTTTTGCAGAAAAATAAATTAAAAAATTGTTGTTTGTCTCTAATCTTTGTTTTGCAGGAAAATTTAAAAAAAATCTTTTTTTAATTTCTATTTACATTTCTGTTAAAAAATATAATAAAAAACTTTTCTTTTTATTTATTTCTCTTGTTTACAGTTTTTAAAAAAATAGTCTTTCTGATTACAGTAAAGCAAAAAGGAATTATTACATAAAAAAATAAAAAAAACCGCAGCGGGTCGCCACCCCCGCTGCCATCCCCGTGCCGCACCAGGTCGCGCCTTCGCTCCAGGCAGTCGCCCTCCTTCGTCCTCGCCCTCCGCCAGGCGCCACTGCTCGCCAACTTCAACCGCGCCGAGCCCCGCCCCGTGTTCTGCCCCAGCGCGCAGCCTCCGCGCACGGTTGCGCGGCGCGATCTAGGCCGCCTTCTGCCACGTGCATCCTCCGTGCCAGCCAACCCTCCTGACACCGCGGCACCCCCCAACCACCGCGCCACCACGCTGACGCCCGGTTGACCTCCTGAACCACCTCCATCTCCCTGGCCGTGCCCACGCAAAAGTACCACCGTGCGTGGACGCGGCCGCCGCCGTCTTCGTCGAGCGTCGAGCTCCTCCTCCTTAAGCAGCGGTGGCGGCGGCTGCCTTGGTCCCCCCCTTTTACCACTTTGGAAACGAAGGGTTAGAGAAAAGAAACCCTAGAGGGGATGAAATTAAAATATTTGGAAAACTTGTGAAGATGCCCTCGACTTTTTCAGGAATCACAAAGAAACCCCTGCCAGCACAATTGTTTAATTAATTGGGTAAACTACGACATTCACCTTTATCTTAATCATTATTTTATTGCAATCCAGAACTTTTGAGAAAATTATATTTCAGCCCCTGCATTTTCAGACTCAAACTTGCTTGCTTTCTTAGAATGAAATAAATGTTTTTATGGATCCAAAAATTCTGAGAAAATTTATGTATCTTTCTGCCATGTGCCTAAACATTGTCTAAAATTTTTATTGCATTTTTTGCCGTTTAACGTATTTAAAAAAATCAAAAATAGTGATTTTATGTCTACCCGGAATTGAAAAATCCATAAAAATTCGAAAATTTGCTTAAAAATTCCAAAAATTAGTCTAGGTGTATTTTTATCTCTTTTAATTTCTGACCAAATTTTGTGCATTTTCCATTTATGAAAACAAAAAAAGCGAAAAATGAAAATTCTTAAAAAAATTGTAGAAAATTATAAAAAAAATCCAAAAATTCTGATTTCAGTTTTTAATTGTAGATATTGCTTTCTAGTTTCGTTTAAAAATAAGTTAAGGGATTTTGAGCTTAAAAGATTTTTAACTTGCAAGATACTCTTTACTGTGTACAGTTTGCTCTGTTTTCTACTGTTTCATTTTCATAAAATCATAAAAATATTAGAAAAAGTTGAAAAAATTACCAAAAATATTTTAAAATATGTGAAACACAAAAATATTTTCTATGTAATTTTCTGTATATTTTTGGTCATTTTGAAAAATACAAAAAGAGTGTGGTGTGTGTGTGTTTTTACTCTTTTGTGCCTTATTCAAAAAAAATAAAAAAAATAAAAAAAATCACTAAAAATTCACTTCTGAAAATTTATTTTTAAAAGGAAAAAGGGTGCAAAGCCATAGAGGCAAGCACCCAAAAAACTTTATATTCACTAGTTAAAGGTCATAAATACAAAGACCAAGAATCTCGAAGGATTCTGGCATGATGTATAACATTCTCTACACAAAATCTCTCTCCTGAATAATGCCCCATTCCTCGCGAGCCATATCGTCCAAAGTGTTGCGGCCTTTAGAACATTTGCGGGTGTTTGTTCATTTCCCGACGTCTCAACAGATGTCCAGAAAGACTGAACATTTGCCGTTGCGACTCCCCTGAGAGTTAGCTCCCTCCAAACATCTATTGACATTGGACATCCAAAGAAAAGATGGTCAATATCCTCCACAGCTTCAGAACAACGCTGGCATAGTACATCAGAACCATGGAACAATCTGGCTCTCCTAGCACAAGTCAGCAGTCTCTCTCTTCCCATCAACCATATGAAGATTTTGACTCGTCTTGGGATCCTCCATCTCCAAATATGTCTCAACGTTTGCATAGCAATCCCTGGATCAAAAACAAAGGATGTGTACAAAACTTTATAAGCTTTCCTAACCAAGAATCGACAATCGGACCAAGCCCAATGGTTACGTCCATCAGATGGAATTTTCTCCTGAGAAAGCATTTCTCTCAAACACTGTAAATATGAAAGACTCTCGTTTGGTAATTTTGAACGGAAAGGAGGTGACCAAGTATTCCCAATCCAAGCCTCGCACACCCGTAAACTTCAATTTTGAGCCACCCCAAACAACCTTGGAAAGAGATCACAAAGAGTCCCGAGGCCTGACCAATCATCTGTCCAAAAAAGAAAAGCTTCGCCATTACCTAGACATGGTCGCATCGATGAAGAAATCTGAGGAAGGATGGAGCAAATCCCCTGCCAAAAAATAGAAGGCATCGACACATGGTTAGGTCTCCATGAGAGGGCACCTCTAACCCCATATATTTTCCGCAACAAAGAGTAAAGGAGGTCCGAGTCACTGCCCCAAATACGGACCACCCATTTCGATAGAAGAGCCATGTTCATCGCTTCAAGATCAAGAACACCTAGACCACCATCGTCCACAGAATGGACTACTGCCTTCCATGCAACCAGGGGTACTCCCTTGGAATATCCAGTACCAGCCCAGAAGAAGCGACGCATCAAAGACTCCAAATGTTTGCGAATCCCCACCGGAAGGAGCCTAGATGACATGAAGAAGATTGGGATGGCAGGTAAAAAGAATAGCGAAAATCGCTTACATTTAATTTCTTGATTTTCTGAGTGGTTTAAAATTTTTTCTCGTTGACCGATTCGAGTGGTTGAGAACAACGACATTTTTGCATATTATTTTATTCCATCTCGACCGTACGATTTTCGGCTCATCAGGTGTCTGCGGAGATCCATTCCAGATTCGCAGTTGCCACTTGCTGATTCGTGATCTTGCTATTTTAGCTCAAAATTCAATAGTTTTGGTTTTGTTTTGATGGAAGACTCGAAGGGGAATCGCCGGTGGAGGCTGCCGCGAAAGTTAGATTCTTCGAGCAATCCTCTGCTTTCGTCAAACCAGCCTCTTGCATGAGCTTGGATGGATTTGAGCCTAAGAATTAGACCGAATGGGGTTCTGAGGTTCATCAAACTGGTCTCTTGTGTGTTAGGATGGATCTGGAGTTCCCCAGGAGCCAAGAGGTCGGAGGGTGGGGGCGCTACTGGGTTTTGGGTGTGTAATGTTGCAGGTCGGTGGGGAGATGGGGGCTTGTGGGGTCGGTGGGGGGAGATCGAGAGGAGCTTGCGGACCGGAGGCTGGCAGAGGGGAGGGGGAGGTGGTCGACAGGGGGAGGAAGGGAAGGAGGTGGTGGTCGGCCGAGGGGAGGGGGTGAAGGGGAGGTTGGTGCTGGAAGAGGAGGAGAGGGGGTGTAGTCATTTGTAAATAATATGAGTTAAATGGTAAAAAATGTAAAATGTTTGACAGATACCGTCAGAGTTAACATAAAATTGGATGGAAGTTAACTCGGAGGTTATGAGTGTAAGAGTTAAGACTATTGAGGAATCTGGGTGTAATTTATGATTATACATGGTTATGATTGTAATTGCAAAATTACCTAGGGTTATGGGTGGAAAAAAATCCCTTTTTTATGCTCCCAATAGCCTTAGCTCTAAATAATGCTTCTATAGAATAAGATCATTAATTACCATCATTGCCAGCCTATATATGGTATAGATGGTCCAAGAATAATAATATTGTACGCTTGTCTTATAGGTGCATCCTCACATATGTAATGGACGAAAGGAACCTTCTTGATGAGAGAGCAATTCAAAATTTTGGCTGTCTTTGTCCCCCGTCGTTATTTTATCATGCCATTTGTGTGGATCGCAGCAGTTTTATCGGTCATGTTTATCTAAAACATCGATCGGGCCATATGGATTTTTGTCTTATTTTATTTTGCGGAGAGATTTGGAATTTTCCGATAAAAATACGCAATCTGATGCTGTAAAATTTTTATACCGATATGTCTTTTTATTTATTCATATTCATAACAAAATTACCAAGCAACATTCACCAGCATTTCTTTTCTTAGCTCATTTGAGAAAAGAATATATTTGAAAATTAGATATGAATTAACTGATGAATTCTTCGTACGGAGTTCCATAATACAAAGTACAAACATGTCTACATTAGAAACTTCTAATGGGTCAAATAAAAATTAAGGCATATCAACGTGATAGATACGATAACAATAAAGTCTTCCCACATTAAGTAATGTCGGTTACATGGATTCTCGTCTTCTTTCAGTTCTATCTTGGATAATTTTCGGACTTATATTCAAAAAATTAAGATCTTTTCGTATAGTGTTATTTCCAACACTTCTCTAATATTCATGCATTTTCTTTCTTTGCTAAATAACATTGAATAAATGTGTAAGTCAAGTTGAATCATATTCATCAGAAACTTTTCTTACTTCTACAAGAATGTCATCAGGTCTTGCACCTTTTCTAGGTCTCATAATCTTAAAAGCCTCATTTACTTCTACATGTTTATTCGTTTATATCTTACATGATTCAAATAACTTTTAAGTTAAATCATGTTCATCTGAAACTTTTCTTGCTTCTACAAGAATGACATCAGGTCTTGCACCTTTTCTAGGTCTCATAACCTTAAAAGCCTCATTTACTTCTATCTGTTTATTCGTTTATATCTTATATTATTCAAATAACTTTCACTGTTAGCTAGATCTCAAATATTGATCTCTCTATTTCCTTCTTAAATAAAAAGCTTATGGTAGTACTGCTTACATTTAGTCTTTATATCTTTCCGAGTAACAAGCATGCGACTTTTCTCATCCTTAATGCATTTCACTGAGAAAAGTATTTGGTATTTCTTTCTTTTGCTTTTTCAAACATGAATATATCTTTCTGACCCTATTTAAAGTTGAGATTTTTATATAAAACTTCAGAACCTTTTAACTTACCTTTTAACTTAGCTTTTCTTACAACCTTTTTTGCTTCTTTCTTTGCTATTTAGTAATCTGTGAAAATTTTGTCTATCTATTCTTAGACGTATCTTTAAAGCATTTTTTTAATTTTGAGCTTTTCTTACATCCCTTCATCTTACCATCACTCTTGCTTTTAACCTGGAGCTATTCCATTTGATATGATAACATCTCTTTGGCCACCCTTTGGATACTAGATGTTATTGTCTCTCACATCTTGTTTGTATTTCTGTTACAATTACAATATAAAATCTCGTCCTAAAGCGTAATTGCTTCAATTGAAGATTCCATAATTTAGCTCTAGTGATCTTGGAAACCATCCTTTCATTTACCAATCCTTCTATTTGCACATTCATGACTAAAAGGAGATGTTGGGTGGTTGATGAATCCCTGATTCTCACTATTTATTCTTTTATTTTAGCTACTTATCTTGGCAAAGCATCATGTAAAATAGGTGTAAATACAATAACATCGCATCATCCATGCATCTGTTAATACTACATAATTAGCATGTATTTGTGCAAAAATAAAAGAATAAAGGAAAAAAGGAAGGAGGTATTTAGAATAAATACATAGTGACCCAAATCTCAAGAGAAGGTCAAGCCTTGACTTGGTCGTCAAATAAAATAAGTAAAGAGAGACATGGTTTACTCTATGTTGTACATATTACCTATGTATACAAATAATTATTTTGATGAAATAAAAATAAAATATTTGTTTTACCTCTTTGTATATATTCTTAAAAAGAAAACAAAAATAGAATAAAAATCAGACAAATAAAATAAAATAAAAATAAAATCCTCTCTCACTTATATAAGAGACATGTATATAGGTCTCATTTCCTATTTATTCTATACCTATAAATAAACCAGAAAACACGACAAGGCAGATATTGGAAAGCGGTCGGAAGGTCGAAGCGCAAACAGAGTGCAGGAGAAGTTCAAGGGAGTTGAGTTTAGTCTTCACGAATGCCCACCTATTCTAGTAGGGCGAGAATCAAAGGTCAACATCAACCTTTTCTAATCAAGCAAGATATTATAAGCAGCGAACGTTGAGATTCTAGTTGTGGAAACAGAGTTCGTAAAGATAACGAAGTGAGAGGGCATCAACTGCTAAACTAGTGGAAGCAAGAGGCCAGGTCGCGATATATTACGTCGACCAGATATTTGAGAATCTCCGAAAGAGAAGGAGCGCCCTATCACAAAACCCCCTATTAACTATCGTGTTCCGCCGACCTGGGCTTCTCAAGCTAATCAAAATAGTAGGAGCTCGCCAAGAGAGACTACCGAGCCCCTCTGGGTGCCTCCCCCTATTGAGCTAGCCGGTCCGGACAAGAAGATAGCTAGCCCATCTGGACAACCATTCTTGTACTATAGGGCCATGGGAAGAAAGCAATTGTCAGTTCCGAGATGTGTACTTTATAAATCGGGAAGGTGGCAGGGTTAGACTAGAAGGATTGAGAATCTCGAAAACATCACAGTGCAAAAGCAGACCTTTTCCTACGTCATTATCTATCTCAGGATATCTCATGGGCTTGTTTTGGATATCTCAGGCTTTGTGTTTTGGACATTCAGGGGCTTGTTTTGGTCATCTCAGGGGCTTTTCTATATGAAGAGGATCGTTTGTGATAAGAGAACTAGTTAAATACCTCTTTTTCTCACAGGGATAGGAGAGATTACTGACCTCTTTCTCAAGCCCCTGATATATAATAGCGGTAGAGAGAAGAAAGCCAACTTCAGAGCACCTGCACTCGGGAGATTCCAGGCTAAAGGCAGAAGCCAATGTGAAGATTTGGAAACTGGAAAATTAGGGAAAGAAATCACTATATATTTGAAAAAGGCAGCTACCTCAATGATGTAACATATTCTTTTCTCCTTCTTCAGGATTTAATAAGGATCCTTTGCTCACTCCCATCGACCTTTCCTTTGATCGTCCATTCATTTTCTCTTTCCGTCGCTTTCCCTCGACTCAACTAGACTTTCGAATATAACTACCTCGACTTTTTGAAATATATAGATATATAGTAACGAAATTGCCTAAGTCTCGTTGGGAATTGCTTGAGAGCTTCACAAAATAAGGGAGAAGTTCGGGGGTCATCCTCTTTCTATTAAATGCACCTCAGGACGTCGAATAGAATAATTAATTATAGCTTCATTGAAGAATTTAGGGACGTGGAGTTGTGGGATCGTGTGACTTCGATGTATTTTGTACTGTAACAATGTTCTGGTCCCATATCCCTAAGCTCAGGAAACCTGGGCAGTTTCGGCCTATTACCTCGCCTGTATATGTGGATGGGCTTGCTTTTGTATCCTTGGCTCGAATATGAGCTCGGAATCATGATGAGAGTCAGTCTGATCTGTCGAATGCTTTTCGTGTGCAGAACCTCCCAATGGATACAATCCACACACGGTAAGACTTCATATGGATTCGATGTACTCTTATCCTCAACGTTCACAGCTTATAATATATTGGATTAGAAAAGGCGGGTCGAAGCATATGCGGGGTGGTTGAATGTTATTAATGAGAATAGTAAATCACTCTTCTTAACAATAGGTTCTGGGGATTTCATGGTTCATCATGCTATTGCTCTAGGGTTACATGCAACTACATTGATTTTAGTCAAAGGTGCTTTAGATGCACGCGGTTCCAAGCGGATTTCGGTTATAGTTTTCCTTGTGACGGTCCAGGGTGGGGCGGTACTTGTGATATTTCGGCTTGGGACGCATTTTCTTTGGCAGTTTTCTTTTGCCTCCCCTTCGTCTATTGCCTCCCCATAGTCTAGCATCTCAGACTTTTGAGAACATATTTATATAATTGCGAATATTTGCCACTATATTTTCATTAATTTATTGATAGTTAAAAAATCTCGCATCGTTATTTAATATAGTATTGATTTTCTTATATTGATATAGTTTCTTGCTGTATATAGTGACTTTTTTATATAGTTATAGAGATGAAAAAAACTATCGCGGTTATAAAAGGAAATATATATATGCTTCTGTTCATCCATTTCTCAATCTGAAGACTCTACTATATATTAGCCTTTGACTTTCTCGTACATCCCTCACTTTGATCTGAGACAGTTGTTCACGGGGGGTGACATGCACACTACTGAATTGGGAAGCCAACGATGGTACGTCCAACGAGCCCCACCCTCGGAGGTCGACTCCGATTACGCTGTCCAAGAGGATGTCATTATGGGGGCGAGGAATGTGGACAATGCACACATAGGTGATTTTCCTACTAGATTTGATGCCCCTGATGTGATTTTCATAGTGTAACGAGAGTTTGTTTGCAAGGTATTGAGAACAAGGCGGGAATCCTAGAATCTCAGTAACGGTCGACATCTCATTTTGCTTACGAAACGGAAGCCTCACATCCGCTTTAGGGAGAGAGTACGGGACAGAGTCAGGGAGGAAAAAACTGTTGCATAGCATAGTCCACGTTCAAAGCAGATCATTCCGGTGAGACAAGCAGACGCTATAGCACTTGTTGGTCCGCCTTCACTATCATCCACCTCAAAGAGATCAAAGATCGCGATATGGATCCAAGGCAGAGAGTTCAGAGGGCAGTAGAACTAGATATTTGGGAGTCAGGTATGCCTTTCTGCTGAAGCCTATGGGTGGAAAAGGATGGAGCTGGTCAAAAAAGTCTTCCTAGCTCTACTTAGAGAAGCAGAGAGGAGAAGTAGGATAATGGAAAATCACTAGTCCACAGCGCTTTCCACCTCGCCCTCAAAAGGAGCAGTAGCCTTCGCACAATGAATGAAGAGCGTCACAAACATCAGAGAAGCAACAAAGCCTAGAAGATGGGTGATGACCGAGAAATTCACGAGAGATTAAGGGAGATAAATAACAGGTCGTTGCGACCTCAATCCCTCGAAAATCGATCAACAAGAAAAAATCAATCACTCAAATAAGATAAAAACAAGCAAGTACACAATAGAGCGATCTAGCTATAGGATTAACCTGGTATAGCTCCCAGGGTCGAACACAAGGAGCACAGATTGGCCTTGCGGCCTACGATGTAGTCAACAATCCAAGGGAATCTGTTTTATGGTTTTTTATTTATTTTTATATTTTTTTTTAGAATTTTTTTAAAAGATGAGAGAATGAGAGAAGGTAAATACAAGGGAACTTCAACAATTTATACAACACTCCAAAAATAATGCAAAATTCCAGAAAATTGATTTTTAAGTTTTTTAAGTTTTTTACTGTTTTTGGTGAATTTTTGGAATTTTTCTAATGGGTAAATTATTTAATAAAAATCAAACAATGCAAAGAACAAAGGGTACTGTCCAGCAAGGCTTAAGACCCAAAAATAAAATAATTTTGGATCTCAAAAAGCCCTAAAGGTAATTTTCCTATAATCTAGAAAGAATAAGGAAAATTTAGGCACCCTAATTATTATTTTTGGATTTTTAATTTATTTATTACAATTTTTATGAGTTTTTAGGGGTTTTTCAATTTTTAGGGTTTTTAATTGATGAAAAGTAGCCAAAATTGGCTAGAAAATCAATAGACAAGCAATAAACAGTATCTAATTTTTTTTAGAATTTTTGGTGGAGTTTTGATATTTTTTTGGTATTTTTAAAATCAAACAGTAGCAAAAATATGGGTTTTTGAATTTTTAAAAATAATAAATGAAATCAAAAATGTCCCCAAAAATCATAGAAATTCCTACACCATGGCAGGAGCCATGTGTCAAAATTTCATTGGATTTGGAGGTCGTTTGATATTTTATTCGAAAATAGAGGTGGGGCACTGTGCACAGGGACCTAAGTGCAAATACCCAAAGATCTGGGGGCCTTGGTGCAAAATACCCAGCAAGTCACGCACTTCGCGCGTGGCTGGGGCACACAGGGACCAAATTGCAATAAAAACCAAGTCCTAGGACTATTTGATAACTTGTATCAAAAGCCCAGGGGTATGGTTGCAAAATTCCCAATAAATAACGCTCATGCGCATAAACAATGCTCACAGGGGTATATATGCAATTATTCAAAAATGTTCATGCATTCATTAACACTCCAGACCTACAGGGCATCTTATGCAAAAATCCCAAAATAACACGTGACGAAGCACGTGGGTCTCTACTGGCAGGGGTATAAATGCAAATAAAATTAAGTACGAGGTCCTTGATGCAAATATCCCAGAAAATAAACAACTTGACTTGAAAGTTACAGGACTAAAAAGAAATGGAACAAACAGAGGGGGGGCCTACGATATTTACCCCTTTATTAATAGCGACGGCCTGATGTTGACGCGTGTCAGATCTGACGGTGGAGAACAAACGCGCCTTTGCCTATGGAAGTGCTGGCCTGATCCGACGGCTGGTGTGCGTCCACGTGGATGATTGGACGGTGGAGATGCTACGTGGTTCTTCGAAGGAGACCAAGCTCAGATCGGATGGTCGAGGTGCAGCCACGTGGATGATCTAACGGTGCTGGGCTCCTGCGCCTCTCTCCTCGGCTGCGAACGGTTCCGATGCGATCCTCAGATGAATCGACGGTCGCTGCTCTTCGAAGAATGGACGGTCACGATCAGAACTGGAGCGAGGTCTTCATCGGACGGCTCTGGAAGATGGAGGAGGAACTGATGGCCGGCGAACTTCGCCGGCCTCGTGTGTGGACTCCGGTCCTCCTCAGCTGCTGCAAATGATCGGCGAGGCTCCGCTGGGCTGTCCCGCAGCTGTTGGTGGTGGCCAATGCCCCAGCCAAGCCCTGGAGGGGCTCCGGCGAGGTCGGCGGAGAAGAAGCTCCTGGCTTGAAGTTGGGAGTCCTCAGATGGCTCCCTTTGAACCTGCAAAGTAGACAAGAAGCTTCGCGGGTCGAGGGCAAATTGCCTCGACCCAAGAAGGCGGGGTGAAGGTGGACGGTGCTGTGGGGCGGACGAGCTCCGGCGAGGTGGAGACGGTGGAGCTCGACTCCCAGATCCTGTGCGATCTGGGTTGAGTGAAAGTGCGTAGAAGGTGCGTGAGGGTACGGCGGAGATGATGGTAAGGTCGGATGGTCGAGATGTTGCGTGAGATGGTCGGAATCGGAGATGTACGTCGGAGCTATGATTTGGGCGAAATCGGAAATTACGCTAAATGGGGGATCTAATCGACTACCTGATGGCTGCAGTAGACTGTGCTGGAGCTGCTCTTGCTCCGGGTCGTAGCTTCGAAGGGCGTCAAGGCCTGAAGCTCGATGCTCAACGCCGGCGGCGGAGCAAGGACGGCGAAGTACGCCGGATCAAAGGAATCGCCTCCTCGCCTCACTGCAACAAAGGCAATGGCTTGCTGTCACTCTTGCGATGCCAATGGAGGTCACGGGGAAGAAGGAGAGGGTCCAAAGATGCGGCGCGAAGGCGGCGGAGATGATGGTTATATAGAGTGACAGGGGCGTTTAGGGTTGAGGAGCGACAGCGATGGAAAGCATGGATTTGATGGCGAAGGATCCGGCGAGGGAGAGGGATGAACGGCGAAGAATCCGGGCTCGAGATATGCGAGGGAGACAGCCTGGAGTCGCGTGGGAAAATCGGGGAAGATGGGGTGGCGCGCGCGTTCCAGAATAGGAAGGAGTCCGCGGGGGAGTTGACCGGGGTCAACATTCCCCCGTGGACCAATCAGGAGCGGCCACGTGTGCCCGAATTTTGTTTATTTATTTTAAGGCAGAAATAGGTCGAATTAAATAAAACTCAAAACATGAAATATTTTTCTTTTATTTTTTTCTATTTTTTGGTGATTTTTATTTAATTTTTGGAAATAAAAATAGGGTAGCTCTATATATAGGTATATGTACACTATATGGATTTTTATTTTGGATTTTTTTGATTTGTTATTTTTATGTGTTTTTATGCTCATTTTGTATTTTATTTATTTACAAGATGAAATGAGGAATAAAATAATATTTTTATTTTATTTTTATCACTTATATACAAGGGTGAAATAAATAGTTATATACATTTATACACATGGTATTTATACAATGTATTTTGGTATTTTTGATTTTGTGATTTTTATTTGATTTTTGTTTTTAATAGTTTCTAAATATACACACAATATGGACAAACATATTTTTTTTTGGGTGAGGAAAATATAATTTTATGTATTTACAAATATACAAATGTGAGCCCCTATCTCCCTCTACTTTGGCTTTTATGCGGTCAGGCCCATGCTGAGCCCTCCCTTGGGTTAGGTTGCTCAATATTTATTCTAAATATTTCCCTCTTTTTCTTTTTGCTCTTTATTCTTTTATTTTGTGCACAAAAACATGCTAATTATAGGTTTTTACACAATGCATGCTTTTGGTATTTATTTGTATTTACACATATCTACATGTATTTGCAAAGGTTTTTGTAGCTAAAATAATAGAATAAAGAGTGATGAATGGGTATTCATCAATGGGGGAAAGGAGAAGCAAGGGGGGTGGTGTTTGGGTTAGACCTGAAAGTCTCGGGAAATAGTCAAAGCATGGTTCCAAGCATATAGCTCCTATTCTGAGGAGGTCAGATACTCTAGTCTAGTGAAGCTAGGACCCGAAGCAGTGAGGCATAGGAGAGGATAAGAGGGAAAGGTGCCTGACAATGACTAGTTTCAAAACGAAGCAGTAGACGTAGGTAGATGGAGGTGAGCCGATCGTAGGTTGGACATCTGGTGACCCAAGGAGGAAAGTGACAAGACCCGGCCTCGGTGAAGGGCAAGAGTCACTATCAAGGGTCAATTCCTACCAACTACTTACTACCTTTTGCACTTTTTCACAGAACTGTGAGGACACTGGAAAGTGCGTTCTAGCATTTCATTTTCCTAAGTTCTCTGACTTCCAAACTTGAGGAATTTTCTTGTCAAAACCCACCTACCTCAACGACCCACCTACTAAAGATTGCAGCGCTGATCCCACCTCAAGCTAGGATAGTGCGGATAGTCAGCTAAAGCTATCGTCGGCCTATTTACGCATTCTTTGAGCTTTTTTTATATAGTTGATATTAGAGGCTTGATTAGGCTTGAAATCTATATTGATTTATAGAATGACGCCTATATATCCGGGGCTCGACTTCAACATCTTTCTGCGGGACTGAAACTTCCGCTTTTCCGATCTCGATCCGTCCTATAGTCTTCTCGCACCCCGAGAATCACTCTCTCTTTTGCTTTCCAATCCGACCACTTGACCATTGCCTCACTCACTTCCCAGATAGCTTGAGACTCTGGATGAATGAACTACTCGCGCAGACCCTTCCAATAACACCACAAGATTTTTTTGGGGGTGGAGGCGACTATATTAGCGGGAACGTCAAGCGAGAGTCCCCTGGTAGATTGACGATTCCGTTCCATTCCCTCGGAAATTCTGAGAAAAAGACAAACCGAAAAGACCCTTATAGGCTGAAGCCCTCGCTATGAGAACTCCAGGTCTTTCAGGTGGCAAGTCAGAAAGATGAATATATACTTGATGGTCGGAACTGCGCATGCCCGAGGAAGGGCCAAGCATTTTGAAATTCATGTGTTAAGCACCTTAGGTTTAGGCTGCCCCCTCATCCGTGACGGGGGTGAATTCTTCTGAATTCTGAAGATTCTAGTAACAGAAGACTCCAGAATTGTCCTCAGAAGGTTCTTTCTTCCAAATCAGTATACGTTTTTTCTGGTTTCTGAGCAAGAAATAAGACCCAGGGACCAGAAATAAAATAAAAATTACTTTGAACTCCTAAAATTATGTTGAAAATAAATAAAATGTAAAATTAGGGATATTTGTGATAAATAACAAAATAAAAATACTTGTACAAAATATATAGGTATATTATACATGTATATAATACTATATACTGCATATAGACTAATTTATTTTTCATAAAAATAATTAAATATCACTGAAAAATAGTTTGAAAATAATATATATTTTTTATTTCATACGCTTTTTATTTTGAATTCATTTATAAATATTTTAGAATATTGAAATTTTTTGATTAGACTTGGTGGGTCTGTTGACCTCAGTCAACGCCCCTCCAAGCTTGGGTCGGGTCGATTCTGCGTCGTCGGAGCATCTTCTTCGATTTTCTCGTCTGATTCCGAGCTCCTCTTACCTCGAGATCTGGACCCGAGATCCTTGCATATCCGACATTCTCGCGGGACCTTCGGTTGATCCGAAACTCTCTAGGGTTTTGCACGCCATGTCGATCTTTCTAGACCCTCGAGTTGGCTATAAAAGCTTTGATTCTGCCTCCTGGCGTGGCAGCTCGTGCCTCGCTCCTTCTTTTGCCCCTAGACACCTTTGATTGAGTGACATGTGCCGAAGAGCGTCTTCGGAATGGAGTTTGGTGGTGTGAATCCCACAGATCAGCTACGTTGCCGGACCTCTGACGCGTCTAGCCTCCCGACCTTCCGCAGCTTGGTCGAGGCCACTACCCCGACGATACTCTTCGCCTGCAGTTCAGGAACACGTTCCAACCTTTAGGTAACACTTATTTTGACTTCATTTCCCTGTTCCATCAAATCCTGCAGTTTGACTCTGCCGCAGTTCACCTGCTCCGACCACCCTGGTCGGAGCCCCATATCACCCTCACATTCTTATCGATCGAACCATCAACGACCGCTCCATCTCGCACCGTAGTCTGATCACCCTTGGACTCGACCCTCAGGTCGAGATTAAGGCTAAGACCTCCTTCTGTCACCATTGTCGGAGATCGAATCCCATTCACCTTCGCTTCTTTCACATTCAACTTCAATAACTCGGATCGGAGCTTCGCCCTGAGTCCTTTTATTCTTTGCAGGTACCCCAGTGTGATAGGAGCTTCTGTTAGAGGTCTAGCTACCCGACGGAGCTGCTCCAGGCGGAGGCCCCCTTATCCAGCACATCTGACCATTGGCTCCTCCATCAGAGCCTCCCACTAGACGCGGACCACCTTCGCAATGATGTAGGACTCCTCCGATCCTTCATCAGAGTAGTGGATCTTGATCCCTCCTTTGTCGAAGCTCATCCCCGACGAGTTCTTCCAGCTATCTTCTCTGTCGTCGATGTGGGGCCCCGCCTTCCAGATCTCATCGTGGTTTTACGCCCACGCGTTGTTCTTAACGATTGATCAGAGCAGGCGTCAGATCTGCACCGCACGTCCCTGCCCCTTTAAGAGTCGACAGATCTGCACTGTAGCAGAGAATCGTCGCTGCACGCCCCTGACCGTCAGATCTTTACGCATAGGATCGTCAGAGTCGTCACGCGTGCCTCACGTACTGCAAAGTATATTGTATATTTTATCCCACACTTTTATGCTTTCTTAGTTAGTCAGAGAATAAAGTTGTACAATTATTTTGCAATTTGGACGTTATGTTTTCAGTATATGCATTTTAGTCCTCCCGGACATGAGACGCGTACCTGTTCACGTGATTTTGTGGGTTATTTGCCTGTTTGTTCATGAACTTTATGAATGTTATGTTTTGACTAAAACTTTTCTGATAATAGCAAATATACCCCCATGCGTGAGTTTTTGATCATGTGCATGAATACTTTGGATAAATAGCAAGATTAACCCTGAGCTTTTTTATAGATGTTATCTTTTGGCCTAGAAACTTGTGTATAATTGCATTTAGGTCCTTACTTTCTGTGTGTTGTTTTTAATCAAATAAATACATAATTAACTGCAAAAATTCCATAAAAGTTGCAGTTAGCTCCTGCTAACATGTAATATTTTTGATAATTTTTGTGAATTAATTTAATTTTATGTGTTATTTTCTAAAAATTGAAAACCCTAAAAATGTGTTTTGTCTGTTTTATAAAATACCAAAAAAATATAAACTGCTTCAAAAATTACAAAAAAAATCCTATGTGTTTTAATTCCAGTATCATTTTTGTTGCATTATTCCTTATAAAAATCTAAAAAGCTAAAAACTCTAAAAATCTTATAAAAATCATTAAAGATTCTAAAAATTAAAAAAATAGAATTTCAATTTTTCTAGTTAGGTATTTTTGTTTACTTTTTCATAAAAATCACAACCAGGATATTAGGGTATTTTTAATATTTTAAATTTGCCTTTTGGTCCGGACTGTACACTGTTTTCCATTTTCGTCCTTCTTTGATTTTTAAAAATCATATAAAAATTGAAAAAATCTCATAAAATCGCAAAAACATCTAAATATTTGAAAAATATAAATATATTTTTTCTGATTTTTGAGCATTTTTAGTTTTAATAAAAATTGTTGGAGCTTGCTTTTGCATTGTTTGCTTGCTTGTTTTCTTATTTTGAAAATATAAAAAATTTTGCAAAGTTAGAATCCACAATAATATGCTTATTATTCTCTGATTAGGATTGCTTCGTACATTTCAGTGCTTCTTGTGTTCGACCCTGGTCGTTATGGTTAAATAAATAGCAGAGACCACAAACATTGCTTTGAGTGCTTTATCTGTTGTTTGTGTGGTTTCTTGTTTTCTTGTTGATTACGCTTTGCGATTTGCATCGCAACGACCTTCGAGATTTATCTGTTACCTTAACCTGAGTCGCGAGGTGTGTCATCAATGGTCAAACTCTATCGTGGGATTACTTTGAAGTCTTTGCAACTCAATTGATCTCTTCTCTTCAACGCAAAGTAATCTATCTATGTTCTACTCGGGCTATTCTTATAAGTAATTAAATGCTCCTCTCTTAAAGATAATGTTTGATATGAAAAGATCACAAGCCGTTATACAACATCTAGAATGACTTTTCGCTATTCATTTCTATCGTCAAGGCAATGTTCTCCATGAACACTAATATATCATGATGTATCTTTTCCCACATGTCCATTAAAATCTGCATATAAACAAATCATATCTGAGCATGTTAGATGTTGGAAAATAATTAAAAACACTACCCCTAATTTATATAATGGTTCACGTCGTGGGGTTGATTGCAGCTAAACCCTAATATATTATACTCTTGATACATCTCTCATTTCTTCCAGCATCATAGCTTTCTTCAAACTTAAACCTAGGGTTGTTGACTTGATCGATCTAGCTCAAAAATCTTGTTAATTGAACTAGAAACTCATGGTGTAAGATTTCCGGCATTTTAAATACATGGAATTCAAGTTCCCAATTAACTTTTTAGTCGTATAATTTCTGAACCACATGTAAGAACATATATATTCCACTTATTCTAGAAGTATCATTGTATTATTTATTTATACATGTGCAGAAGAAAGACATGATTATAAGGAAACAAAACAAGGATGGAGACGACTTATCACATGGTTATAAGGAACATCCAATTAGTTTATTATATATATCTAACTTTAATCCCGATTTGGCAGAGATGTCTTTTGCTGTCAGGTTGTAACCCAAGGGCTACAAGAATCAGAATTTTGACCAACGACACCTTGATATGAATACATATACAATATGATATGACTTGAGGCAATATGGACAGTTGGCTTTGCCCTAACATTTGTCCTTTCTTAGCCTGACCATCACCTTGGAATGGGCGTTTAATTGCCTGGACCATCCTTTGTTTTATGCGGTGCTTTATGCTTCACGGTTGGATCTGATATTTATTGCCATAAGTATCCTCATTTAGCTGGGTATTCCAAGGGATAGCAAGACATGTGCGTGTCTCGCATAAATAATGTTGTGAATCTAATATGAAAAAAGGATTGATTTTAACAAAAAATATGGATGTTTCAGTGAGTAGCATATCCTTTTTTTCTACAGTCAAACTACAATGATCACGGAAAATGAGATGCTTTGAGAAAGCACTTGAAGTGAGTTTGGTCTTTTCGAAGTCTGTCCTAATCTTACGCATAGAACTGAATAATCAAGAAAATGTTTCGTTTCTATTTGATTGTATTTACTTCTACTTGTACGTCTATTTTACTATTGCTCTTTCTTCTCTTCTAGTCATTTTTGTTGATCAATTCCCTTGCCGCACAATTAACCGCCTTGTTTCATTTGATATCATCTGTGAGATTGCTTGGAATAAATATTTTGTTATTGTTACAACATCGTACCAAGTATACAACATCGTAGGCTAGAATTTATGTGGAAAATCCTACAGGGAAAATTTTTGTGACACACAAAACCTTAAATTTAATCTCTCTCATACGAGAATATGGCATTCTTAACTGAACTGACGACTAAAAGGAAATGAGTACAATACATACATAGATAGTTAGGTAAGTGGTCCTCCTTCAAATATTCATTTACCTAATCATATATATAACCCAACTCAACATACCTCACAAGTTAGATATAACCACAATAAGAGCAAAAGATAGCCCCTTTGTGACATGATCAACAACTTAGATTGTGAGATTTCATGAAAGGAAAACATAACTATTATATGAATATTTTAATGGATAATGCATGCAGATCTTTGCATGCTTTATTATATCATGCATGCCATGATTATTGGTCAATTTTATCGTAGCTTTGTTGTGACATAACATTTTCATCGAGATATCAATTTTTCATACTAATTTATTCAACCTAAAACATAAATTTCTAGGAGACCTTTTTTTTCAAAAAAAGATATAATAACCCATGATTGGATATATTTACAAATACTTGAATAACAAAAGATGGGAAGATATTCAAATGTAGTATCGTCGTATTCATTCAAACTTCTTATATTAACATCCATCGATTCAATACAATTCAAAATTTTAGTAGAAATATCTAGAATACTGATATGATATCTCATGGTTGAATTTCTTGTTATATTAGAATAATTGAAAATTTATCATATTTTATGTCGTAAAAGTCATCCAAATTTCTTTTACTAACATCCATCAATTTCGAGCAAATTCAAACTTTTAGGAGAAATATTTAGAATAGAGATATAGCTCATGATTGAATATTTTGAGAATTATTTAATGAATAACAATTCATCTATATTTATTCTTCCATTTTGTATTTAAGACCTCGTGAAAATATCTAAAATATCAATAACTTGTACAAATTAGCACTCTCTATTAATCATTAAATGATACTTAATTATATATAGTTAAATCCAAAATAAACGAATAAATAAAAGAAAAAAGAAACATAATTGAAGTCTCAAAGATACTGAATGACCATAAACCTAGAGAACCTCGAGATCGAGTGAATACTGGCTAGGTCGATAATGAATAAAGTAGGGAGAGATAAGGGCCAGATACTATATATAGAAACCCTAAAATTTTACTCCAAAATGGCTATTTTTGTACCATTTTAATTCTATATTTTACACACTCCAAATAATAAAATGTTCAACATGAAGTTTGCATATAAAAAATATAAGAAAAGTATAAAAAAATTACCCAGAAAAATAATGCATACTACAACTGCGACACATTAAAAAGTTGCATATCAAACTTCACAAATCAATGTCATCTCTGAATGAACTCAAATTGAACCAAATTTCACCTCCATTATATTTCAAATTAAATTATCTACTTAATGAAGTTAGCTTCATTAAAAATGGAGTTAAGATACAAAAGCTGGCTTTCCAGGATACCAATGTACCGTGTGTCTGTATATAATATTCATATATTGTATTCTTAACATTTTTACTCTCCTTATATTTTAAATAATTGTAATTATTATTTAAAACATATTAAAAATATAAACATGAAATAAAACAATTAAAATACACTTGAAATAAATAATATATCAAAGTATATAGGTATACTATACTTATAGTGTATACACATATAATTATTTATGTAAGTAAATAAAATCAACAAAATAAAATAAAAATATATAAATAGGTATTTATTAATATTATAATTATATAAAATATGTGTATACGATAATAAAATTTTAAAATAAAAAATAAAAATAAAATACCCTTGATATAGATAAATACACATTTATCTATACTTGTAAAATTTCACACTTAATAAATAAGGTTGTAAAAATTAATAAAAATCACCATAAAATCAGTTTATAAAATTAAAAATATTTTTCATGCTTTAAGATTTAATAAAAAAATCATTTGCTATTTATTATAGAATTAATAAGACATTTAAGGTATGCTTTGTCCTCATTTGGTCCTACATGGACTAATGAGGTGCCTGCAAAAGTTAACCCCCGGTCAATTGTCATGCATCCAGCTCTGACTTTGTTAGAGTCACGAGGTGCCCCTTTTCTTCAACTTCCTCCACACCTCTTCATCCTTCAATCCTATTCACTATTTCTCTTCCCCATACATCCCTCCATCTCGCTACGATTGTAGAACCCACCAACTCCCTCTCATTCACGCGCAATCTTCCTCACATGTGACACCCTTCGTCTGTGTATATATCTTCATACTCTGGATTTTTTGCTTATTGATCTCTCTTCTTCCTCTGTAACACCAAAGGGAGCTTCTGAGTTGAGCCTTGTGACATCAAGTGCTTCCCAGCCATATCGGCGAGGATAAGGCAAGTGAAGAGCTTGATCCAACCATTGTTGGAGCTCAGCTCAGGCGAGATTTTCTTCTGCTTCAGGTATATCCTATTGAGATGCTAGGATATCTTATTTAGGATGCATTTTCGTTCCTAAGATTAATCTTACCTTTTAATTTCATGTCATTTCCATTGATTTAGTATAGATTTGCAAATTCATAGTTCGTCGGAGCTAGTGCTCCAACCATCTGTTCTAGTGCCTTCAGACCATTGTTTCAACTTGCTAACACCCCAATCAGCTTCCCCCTTTATTTCTTCATTGATTGATCCATACAAATCACCGCGGTCGTGCACCGATCAACAATGCCGGAGATTTGCCACCCATCTCATTTATTGTGGTTGTAGCTTCAACTCTAGGTTGAGGACATAACCCTAGAGCCCTAGAAACCTATTGTGCAGGTGATGGCTCTGCAGGAGTATCTGGAGCTAGGATCAGGGGAAGAACATGACCTTTAGGTCCTTAATAAGAAGAAGACCTCCATGCCTCCTCCGGCAAGGCATGCAGGTGCAATGAGGTCCCAAGAGGCCATTGAGCTGATCAGATGCATAGGAGAACATCGATGTAATGAAGAATTAAGGATTGAAGTTGGACAGGAAGTTGTACTTCCATGTTCATCCAAGTCCCCCCATTTTCGTTGGATCAACATCACAATACAAATTTAATCGAGGCTGTCCAAATCAGGTCAAACCATTATGGTCGGGCAGCCACTTATCACAAGTGACGACGACGTGGATGCATAACAATCGTTGATCAGATCCCATACACTGTCCATGTGCCGCTTATGGGTTATATTACACTTAACCCTCACCGCCTTTTGTATTAGTCCTATAAATATAAAATCACATGCAATAATTTTAGGATATTTTACAAATAGGACCCTAAGCTTTTTGAACATCACAAAGATGTCCTTTCGCCTCACGTATAGGACCACATGAGGCATTTTATATTTTACATCTATGCCCTTGTAGTTTCCGGACCGATTTCTAATTGCATTTATGGTTTTTATTAATTGTAAATTGGTCCCTATATACGCGATACTTTATTTTCTTTTATTTTTTGCATTATAAATGTTTTTATTGGTTCAAAATTGTAGGAAAATTGATCTAGATGCCTGTTGTGATGCTTGACCATGCCTAATTTTTATTTTGGTTTTTTTTGTTAATTTCCATATTTATTAAAAATATAAAAAAGATGCATTTCACCATGTTTAGATATTAAAATCCAAAAAATATAAATACAACTCCAAAAATTCTCCTAAAAATAGTATTTATATTTTGTATTCTATCACATATCCAAAATCCCTAACAAAATGTAAAACTTAAAAGGTATACAACTTTAAAAACCTTATAAAAATATCAAAAATCAAAGAAAAATCTAAAAATATATCTTTATGTTTATGATTTTCCTCATTTTAAAAATAGTTTTGGTTAACTTTTGATTTTTTTATAAGTAATATGTGTATTAACTATAAGAAAGAGTTACAATTTGGCAGTAAAGCAACAAAAACCTCCAACCAAAAACCAATGGCGGAGGGGATTTCTTGTCCCTCGGGGGAAAAAACGAGGGCAAGAATTACATCCCCAAAAGAAAGTTGATTGTACAATCAGGTTCACTAACTTATCGATCGTCCGGGTTGTAGCTTGAGCCCATCTATAATTCCTCTCGTTCCAAATATACCATACAGTGGTAGTGATGACCCGCCTTGGAACTCGTGTTGGGAAGTAAATAATCAAGGGTCGTTGCGACCCAGATCACAAGGAGAAAAAAGCCGATGCACGATCAAACACAATGATGCATGCATAGATAGAAATGCGTACATGTCTCCAGCACTCTATTTGCAGGGTGATCCACGTATAAATTAAAGACAGAAAAACAAACTGTATGATGCACGAAGAAATCGGCCTTAGACGAGCAATTTCTAATGACCGTGATGAAAAATAACTATTTGATCAGAGAGAGAGAGAGGGGTCGAAGTCCGGTCTCGGATGTCAATCGGTGTCCGCCATAACGGATCCTGCATGCGCTGTATACGACTTCTAGCGGCACGTGACCTCTCAATCGATCAAGTTAGCTTTTTATTATTTATTTTTAACTAGGTCCAATTATGATCTATAGGAACATGCAGGCAATTAGGTGTTGGGCCTTAGCTAATTACGTCACAATCACCAAAAATTCTAAATCTAGGGGCTAAATCTGTCGGAATCAAATAGAAAGTAAAAGCGATTAAAACAAAATCGTGAGAAATCTGGTGAGGTCCCTCGAGCACACCGGTGCTCGACGAAACAGATCCCTATGGTTCAAGTGTCCAAGAAGTCCAAATAGTACAATATAGTTCAAATGTTTTCTAAAATAAAATAACTGTCTTCTGATCTGCCATGCTCATCCTCTTGTGCGGATCCTCCAAAAAGAATCCGAGTCGTAGTTCGACGGTATCTCCCATAAAAAGCAAATCAGAGATAGGTCAGAAACCGTTATATTGTATAGAGACAAATAAGGCTGAGAAAAAATGACTATTAAGCCGTGCTCCCCAGCAACGGCACCATTCTGATGACCCGCCTTACAACTCGGGTTAGGAAGGTAAATAATCAAGGGTAATTGCAACCCGGATCACAAGGCGAAATCAACAACAAGAAGAAAACCCACTCAAGAAGATCAAACAAGCAAGGCAAATGTAAGCGGTCTTCGCTATTTATTTTTACCTGGTATAGCAATCAGGATCGAACACAAAGAGCACGAGCAAACCTATGAAGTAGTCAAATTTCAGAAAATAAACTAGTGGTCTTCTAATTTTGCAAATTTTTAGTTTTTGAATTAAAAGACAGAATCAAGCAAAAAGAAAACAAGGCATACAATCAAGCTTTTTGAGTTTTTATTTAAAACTAAAAATGCTCAAAAATTGTGATAAAAATATTTTTGGGGTTTTGAAAGTTTAAAGTATTTTTATTAATTTTCTGAAAATTTTCTGATATTTTTGTGTTTTTATATAAATCGAACAAAGGCTAAAAATGTAAAGAGTGCACAACCAGGATTAAATTGCAAATTAAAATGACTTAAAGTACCCTAAAGTCCTAGAGAGCAATTTATGATAAATTATATACAAAAACCTACAAATTGGAACTAAAATGATATATTTTATTTTTCTTATTTTTTTATTTTTAGAAGTTTTCAGGTCTTTTGCAATTTTTAGGGCTTTTTTGATTATTTTTAAAACACAACTGGTAGTGAAGACAAAGCACACAAATGCACAAAAGCACAAATTTTTACTAATTAAATAAAGTATTAAATAAATAGGTAGTGTATACAATATACATAAGTGTGGCTTTTGTTCAATGGATTTTTTTATTTATATTTTATTTCATGTTTTTAATTTTTATTTATTTTTTTTATTTTTAGGAGTTTGTACAAGTGCTTAAAAATGTATAAATTATAAATTAAAATTAAATATAGATATTTACAAGTATAGGTGGCGCAAAAACTATACAATGCACCCAACAAGCCAATTTTTACCTCGTAACTCCAAAATTTATGGAACCACCCTCGTTTGAAAGATAATTTAATTTAGAGTTCAATATGGTGATTTGGAAGATTTTGAGTTCATATGAAGCCGGAATTAATCTTTTAAGTTCTTATTGTGTGGCTTTTTATAAGTGATTTTACTTGTATTATGTACAATGATTTACTTGACAAGTATTTTTATTATTTGAAATATTTTTGTGTACAAATTTTATTAAGAAAATAGTGGGATTTGAGGTCTTTTCATTGATAAATAAAATAGGAGAAGTAATCCGTATGAGTGCATAGTGAAGAATATACAAAGACCTATCTCTCCCTACTTTATTCCTTGTCGATCAGGTCAATGATTGACCTCTCGGGATTTGGGTCAGTCTGTACTTGTTTCATAATTACGTCCTTCTTTCTTTTCTTTTCTCTTTATTCTTTTATTTTTGGAAAACATGTGTTAATTATGCAATATTAACAATGACATGCACAATGATAATTTATTGTATTTAAACATATTTATAGAAGTTTTTGCTAAAAGATAAAGATAAAATAAAAGAATAAAGAATGAGAATCAGAGATCCATCATCCCTCTATACTTTACCTTCGCTAGTCCATTAGCAAACAACTATTTGAAAAAGAAGTGAAAGAAAAGGAAAGAAAATAAAAAGGAAGAATCAAAGTTGATTATAAAACTTATCTTCGTAAATTTGGAGTATGGAGCTCAGTCGGACCTTTGGATTACTAGTTTGGCGGAACCTTATTGGGATACTGGTTTAAGACTTAACATCCTTCAAGTTCCACAATTCTATGGTCAAGTCTCCTTAACAACCAAGTCAGAACAAGTCTACATAAGCAAACTCTAATGAGTATGAATCTTTCCTTGTACTATCTAAGTGATATGTAGCTCCCCACCTTAAAAATGGCAAAGAAACAACCTCTTCAACAAGGTAACTCTAATCCTCCAGTCTAGCAAGTCTTTCCTCAAGAGCGGGGAATTCCCTTCTAAGTTCAAGTACAACCATCTCAAGAAGAGGGGGAAGAAGAGAATGGACCATGACCAGTGTAACCAAGTATCCCTTAGATCTTAACTAGTGCAACTAGGTCTCCAGTTGCAAGCTTCCTTGAGATGTGACGGTGAAGTACATAAGCTTTGCTTATTCAACTATATATACTTCGGCAGGCATTTAATTTTCAATCAGGCATGTCCCCTTTTTTGGAGTTTTTGCATTTTTGCACATTTTTTGACATATATACAACATATCTATAAGGTGCAACATGTACATAAGGAGTTTTTCTTCTTGAACCATTAGACTATCCCTCTTTTGAAGCATTATTACAAACCACACTCTCCTTTCGTTAGACCTCAATGCTACTAGACTAGGTTGATGTTCACATCCCTCCCTAAAGGAGGATGAGAGATTCCGGCTAGCTGTACTACCCTTCTATGCTACTCCAAGCCAAAGGATTCTGCCTCCTCATCACCTCATCCGTGTTGAGCTACGTGTAAGGTATGTGTCCAAGTCAAGGCATTGTCTCTGAGAGTCATGCGTGCGTTGTTAAGTGTTCTAGTAAAGCCAATCAAGATGACATGACATAGCCCAGTGGACTCAAAGAATTAAGTCGCTATGTACCTGAAAAGTCTTAACCCCACATCCTATAAGGTTCCTCTGAAGTTAAGTGGATTAAAGTCTTAACCAAGCTCCATTCTTCAATTTTATTCCATACTAGTTTAAATGTCAACCATGATTATGAAGAATGCAATTATTTACAGAAACTCTTTTTGGGTGGGAAAATTTTCAAACTTGTGCAAATTTTTATGGAAATTTTAATTTTCAATTTTTAAGTATTTTTGAAAAATAAGTAAAAGAAAGAAAAGTATATACATATTTACAAAAAAAAGATTTATATGACAAGTTTTATTTACAAATGGGTTTTATTTACAAGATCTTGTACCGGCTTTATTAAGGACACTTATGTTCAAAGAATTTTAGGGGTAAATTATGATTTTTAATATACACATATATACAAGTGGTTCCCATACCTCATAATTATTTCTCATGTGACAAAACAGTTTTGCAAATATTTTTCCAAATATTTCCAGAAGATTTTTCAAAACTATTTTTACAAACATTTACAAATTATTTTACAAACTATTTTTGCAAACATTTTATTTTCACATAATTTTCAAAAAAATTCACCGTATACCTAATTTTGATACAGAAAATAATTTTGCAAATCTTTTGCAAACAAAACATTTTTGCAAACATTTTTACAAAATTTGTACAAAAATTATTTTTGCAAATATTTTTACAAACAATTTTTATAATGTATTTTTGAAAATATTTTTCAAATATTTTTATTCATGTTATAAAAATAATAGCCATGTTGACACAAAGTACGAGTTATGACTAAAGTATATATACAATATATACGACACTCCCTTATACTTAGCTCTAACGATGTCCTCAAAGTGATCAGAGAGCGATGAAGGAAGACATAACTCGTGCTGAGTATAGAGAAGTGGAAAGAATCCTATACTACAATGACTCAAAAGAATGAAAGAATAGAGCCAATAGAAGTCGGTGATCCCCCATATACTTAGGATCAAGTAATCCTAAGTATAGAAGACTGTACACCAAAGGAGAAAATCGAGGGGTGGAATGTACTGACATTACCTTCCCTATGCTTAGGGTAAAATATCCCTAAGTATAGGCACTAAAAATAGAGGTAATAGAAAAATGAGTAATCATAGGTTTAATACCCCCCTATACTTAGGATAGAGTGCATCCTAAGTATACCAAAATCATAAGATGGATTTGAGGTATTATATCAAAATGAATGAATGATATAGACAATATGAAACTATATAGAGGTGGAGTATAAGTGAAACTCAGGTATGAGATGCATGTGATGTGAGTCAAGGTGCACACCTCATACAAAATGAATAGGGGCAACACCAACAATCACAGGGTCATGATCAAGATATGGCTTTAGGCACTAATCGTTGACTCGAAAGTGGACTCTGAAGATAACTCAGATATGTTAGTGCTACCATTGTCGTGCACCTTTCTAACCAAGTATGGTCCCTTCCATTTACCCTGTAATTTCCCTGGAACTAATCTCACCTAGTATCAAATAGCCATACTCCCTGGTTGGGCTCAAACTGTTTATGGTTGATGTAAGAATCATGCCATATCTTTACTTTATCCTTATATTGTAGGCTACTTGAGAAGGTTTTGTCTCTCAACTCCTCTAGGGCTGCCAATTCTGCTCTCCTCTGATCTCCTATACACTCTGGATCCAATAATAACTCAGTAACTGCCCAAAGTGACTTATGTTTGATCTCCACAAGTAAGTGGCATGGCTTGCCATAAACGAGTAAAAAGGAGATGTGCCCAAAGGTGTCTTGAAGTAAGTCCTATAGGCCCACAACATCAAGTACAAAAGCTGTGACCAATCCTTTCAATCTGGACGGACAACCTTCTACAAAATAGTCTTAATCTCCCCATTTGGGACCTCAACTAGACCATTCGTCTATAGATGGTATGTCGTGGCAACTCTATGGTCAAATTTAGATACAATCTTTGCATATGCGGCTCGAGCGGGGATGGCCTCAACCCAATGACTCACATAATCCACAGCTAACAAAATATACTCAAATCCCTTACTCTTAGGGAATGAACCCATGAAATCGATGCCCCATGCTTCAAAAACCTCACAAAAGTGAATGGACTGCGTCGTCATCATATCTCTCTATCCGCAAGTGCCCATCCTCTAACAGTCAATACACCTCTTCATGAATTCATCTGAATCCTTGAATAGGGTAGGCCACCAAAGGTTTGGTTGGAGAACCTTATGCGTTGTTCGTCTCCCAGAGTGATGTCCTCCCGCCTCGAGCTTGTGGTAATAGATGAGGACGCTATGCTGCTCCTCCTGAGGAATACACCGATGCCAGACACTATCCCCCCTCCCCTTCATGATAAAGAGTAGGATCCTCCCAATAGTATGACTTGGCCTTTGTGAGGAAGGTCTCGAGTCGCTGCTTGGGCCAACCTTGTGGAACTTTCTTGGCAACAAGATAATTCACAATGTCAGTGTACCATGGAAGCGAGGTGATAACAAGAATCGCCTCATCTGGGAATATCTCAAAGATAGGTGTGGTCATATCAAAATCCTCAAGATACTCTAATGGGAGAGGTGATCCGCCACCACATTTTTGACTCCATGTTTATCCATAATATCAACATCAAACTCCTGGAGTAGAAGGATCCATTTCGTTAATTTGGATTTGGCATCCTTCTTAGACATGGGGTCTCGTATGGTGGTGTAATCGGTATAGATAGTCACTCTAGATCATAGAATATAAGATCGAAACTTATCCAAAGCAAATACTACAGCTAGCATCTTCTTCTCAGTTACATTGTAGTTCTGCTGAGCGGCATCCAAAGTACGACTAGCGTAGTGAATGGCAAATGGTACATTGTCCCTCCTCTTTCTAAGAACAACCTCTATGACAAAATCATAAGCATCCGTCATGATCTCGAATGGGAGAGATAATCGGGTGGTTGAAGGACATGAGCATGAATAACCAGATTCTTGAGTCTCAAAGGATGAAAGACGTTTATCATATACGAGGAACTCGATGTCTTTCGTGAGTAAATCAGTCAGAGGACGAGCAATTCGATTGAAGTCTTGTATGAACCATCGGTAGGAACCGACATGCCCCAGAAAAGACTGCAACTGTCTCAGATTGGACGGCGGATTGAGTCTCTTGATGATATCCACCTTGGTTGGATCAACCTCCATGCCTATGTTGGAGATATGTGACCAAGGACCGTCCTTTGAGTCATCATGAAATGACTCTTCTCCCAAGATAAGACAAGGTGGATCTCAATGTAATGCTGAAGTACTCAGTCTAGTCAAGCAAGACAAGCAACCCATCATCGTAGATCGAAAAGTCATCCATGAAAAACCTCTAAACAGTCACCCACCATGTCCGAGAAGATGGAAAGCATGAACCTTTGGAATGTAGTCGGGATAATACATAATCCTCCTCTGCTTGTTGTCACCACGATCTGAGGGACTAAAGCTCGAAGAAGAGGGATCACAAATCAAAATGGGGCATTGGCGGTATATTTGTAGGCGAGGTTTCGAGGATTTTCGAGGGAAGATGGCGCGAGGAGCGGGGGTAGGTGAGGATTCAGTGATGGGCGAAGATGAGAAACGAAGAGGCTACAAAGTGGTGGGAGGCTCGAGGGAAATGGATGAAGAGGGAGGCGTATGGAGAAAATGGAGAAGTGGTGCCCGCGAGACTTCGGACAATTGACTCGCGGTCAATAAAAGGATGCGTCGGATTGGTCCACGTGGACCAACCAGGAAATTTCAAGGCAAAAATGCATTAGAAAATATATAATAAATAGTATTTGATTTTATTATTTTTAGGTTAAAATAAAAAATGTTTCTAATTTTATTTAGTATTTTATGCATATTTTTATTTATTTTTTAAAGGTATTTATTTACAAGTTAATTTTTAGGGTATATATAGGTATATTCTTCTATGTTTTGTGTATTTTAATTTTATTTTGTATTTTTAATTCTATTATTTTATTCTCTTATTTTATAAAATTGTAACTTATTTTTATATGCTTAAATATATTTTTATTATATTTTTTTGATATAATATACATACTTAAATAAATAGGTAGACTTATTATATAGGGATAGTTATTGTATTTTCATCTATGTATTTTATATACATATTTTATTTTAATATTTATTAATAGTTTTAGTCTAATGTTAATAAGTATGCTTACTATAAAAAATATTTACAAAATTATAAAAATGTAGAATTATAAAAATAATAAAGAATAAATAAAATGAGTATTAATCGGGTGTATTTTACTGTAGGGGTCCAAAACCTAACTTCACACCTTTGACTCTAAAAAATATGAAACCACCTTTATTAAATAACTTATTAAAAGTTATATACAATTAAATATAATTTTGATATATTTTGAGTTTTTATTTGGGAGATATTGGTATGTGAAGTCTATATTTTAGGATTTTATTTTGTGCATAAAATGTACGCTGTATATTATTTTTGTGTGAAATAAATTTTGTATTTTTCTATACATGTTTAACTATAATTTTTATGTACAAATTTTATTATTTGAGATATAAATAATAAAGAATAAATTAGGTTCCAAAAATAATTATTGACATATTTGTAGAGTGATCCGTTCTGCTTTTTCTGTACAATTAGCCACCTTATCTCCCCCTACTTTATTCCTTGTCGACTAAGTCATCATGATGATTGAGTCTCGGAGGCTAGGGTCACTTTAGTGTCCTTAACACTTCGCTCTTTTTCTTTTCTTTCCTTTATTCTTTTATTTTAGCAATAAATACTATAACATACAATATTTTATACAATATTTGACGTAAATTAATGAATGATTATTTTGAAAATTTAATGATATATACATGCAGTTTAAAGGCAAAAATGAAAGACTAAAGTTGATGAAATGGATATTCATCAGGAGGGTATTGGAGGAGGAGATATTGAAGGGGGGGGAGGCGGGGAGGGAGAGGCCGCAGAGGGGGAAGTTGGAGGTGAGGCATGAAGAGGAGGGGAGGAAGGGGGCGGGGTAAAGGACGGGGCGCTGGGAGGTGGAGATACATGTGATGGGCTAGGAAAAGGATGGGGAGATGGGGAAGGAGCGGGTAGTGGTGCTTCGCGGTGGAGTGGGGATTGGCTTCGGTGGCTTGGAGTTAAGGTGGCGGCCGAAGAAGAGGAGGAGAAGAAGGATGATAGGAGTATTTATTTAGCAGCCACAAATATTCGATTAATTTATTCAAGAAATCATCCTAAAAAAATTCAAAAAAACATTTTCATGATCGGAAGAGATGGTTTCATAGACTTAGGAATCATAACATTGCTATGCATGATTTTTTGAATCCTCTTAATGAGCTCCACTACTTCACTTTCCAAGAATCCAAATGTATTAAAACCAAAGGGGATGAATACATGTTGATTGTCAATGCAGGCCTTCTCATGCTTAGCCACTTTAGCTGAGGCATCTTTTTGTGCAGCGTATCCCTCAACAAAATCACTCTTTATCGGGCCCACCAATGGAGAAACTCTAGCCAAATCAACACATGCATGTTTTCCTCCAACCCATCCAAATATTAAAACATCTACTGGTCTAAGTTTCGATCTCCACTCTTATGGATCAGTTAAAGATTCACCGGTGCTTCTTTTTTCGAAGCAACCCCCGCGTGTCTGAGTACATAAAAAAGAACATCCCTGACAAGATCATGTCTATATTTAAAACCTAGAAGTTCACGACAATGAACGTCATGCTCCCCAAAAGTATCTAAGCAGAATTTGTGGCATACTGGACAAGCCTCATCTAGTGGGAATAGAGGAATCATGAGGCGGTACTTGAGATTACTACGATATTCAATGGGTGACATATGCATTCCAAGCCCCTCAATAGGAATGGCAAGAAGAAAATCTTGGGTATGTTCAGCTTGTAAACATCGGAAAAATACTTTTGTCTAGCAGTCATGTCAAACTAAGCTTCCATTTCTTTTACGATTTTGCTAAAAAAAGAACTCGCCAAAACATTATGGGCTTTAGGGGGGACAATATCCTTACTAGAAAAATATGTAAGACCAAGAGATGGGAGTGCGACATGTAGGTCTTCCAAAGCATTAAGAAAATCAGAATCCATACCATGTATTCCGTTGTATCATAGCATGTGATCTTGGAGCATCCAGGATTGAGCTCTGGAGGCCACAAAATCATATGAAGAAGCCTCAATAGCCAAGTAAAGACCCAAACCACCGAGTATGATGGGTAGCGACGACACTCTCCATTAAAGGTCACCAAAGAAAGGACCTCCACAAACCACAATATCCTCAATAGCTCCACCTAACCCTTTGTCGAACCATGTAGCAGCCCATTCCATGTATGCGGGTTGGCATGTCCGTAAGCCGAACATAAGCTTGGCAGTACCCATACAAGATCGTAATAGAAGTAGCTCACTTTGTGGATCATCCAACTGAGGAAGTAAATGCATTAGGTCAACAGCCTTGGTAGCCCTCATCATAGCCAAATCTTCAATAAAGTCTTTATCCCTACTCACAGCTCCTCCAAGCAACTTCACACCTAGCACGTCCTCCCAATATCCAAGGAAACAACCCTTTACGGATCTTCTGACCATCACATGAAGGCCAGAAAAGCTCTATTTTTTTATATTTAGAATAAGCCCCATCTCTGGACCCCTGCATTGAATAATATCAAGTGCCTTGGTCACCTCTAAAGTGTCCCCAATGATTATCCCATCATCAAGATACCAAGCACGGAGTAGGAGTTTACAATTGTCTCTGATCTCATGAATAAGTGGGTGCAATGCCAGAGAAAAAAAGAAGGAGGCCTAAAGGATCACCTTGCTGCACTCCTATTGATGACCGCAAATAATTGTCTCCAATATATAAATCTGGCGGTTTGAGCATAAATAAATTCCACCCATGAAGAAATAGAGGGGCATCTCCTCCTAACTTCACTAAGCATCATAGATCTATCTATAAAGTTGAAAGCATTAGATAAATCCACCATAAGCATAGAGAGAGACCCGTCCCCGTGGAGCTTACTCAAAAGACGATTAGTTCTGTGTAAGATGGCTTCCGCTCCTCCAGATACACCAACTCCAAATTGAAAGTCGTTGAGATATGTAGACGTCTCCTTGCCAACCCCTGTCATGGCAACTTTGGATACAAGGCGCCTCCAGATAGTGCCTACAACAATAGGACATATGTTGTTGTCCAGTTTGAGCAGTGGAGTAAGAGGTGCAGAGGCTACAAACTCAGCCAGACTCAAGGGACATCTCCCACTAAGCCACAAATTAACTACCAAGGAAATAGCATGTAAGAAATCTTTGGCAACCGTTGATCCCTCCCCACAGAGGGCATCTAAAATATGTTGAGCTCTCATGCCATCTCTTTCACAAGATGTCCCTTTAGGAAAGGATTTGATAGCTCGCAAAATAACATCTGCATCAGCTGTAAGAGGAGTCTCTGAAACCAAGATGTATGGTATGGCAGGAGGCGGCTTATAAGGATGTTTAGCTCTAAGGCCTTCAAGGTGTCTTCATTATAAGGCGCCACTCCTGAAGAGCATAAAATCTTTATGGCTACAATAAAGTTTCCATCTGACATTTTGCAAAGACATTGTCTGATGTTAGAGCTTTGATACTTATTCTTCTCCAAAGATTTATTCTGACTAAGATATGAAATCCCTGAAACATCCCCTTTCAAAAAATCACCCACCCAATTGGTGAAGCCATCTATACAGCCCCACTTAGTGAGTGAGCTCAAAATAAGTTGTTGATGCAAGGACCTTCTATTACCAGATCTTTTATCCTTCCTGTTTGTGGGTCTGAAAACCTGTAGGGTGCAGCGAGGAAGAAGCAGCAATGTCACCCAAGCTTGTAAGGACCCTAGCCCAGCAATAACTTGATGTAGAGCTACTTTCAAAGCATGAGAGAAAGCGAGACGGCAACTTGGAGGGATGCTCTTAACAGTGGTGACCGGATGCTTGAAAATATAATCAAGGAGCGTAGCATCAATAATCACCCCATCTTTGACAACATGTACAACAGGTGCAACATGTAGGATGGGTTTCAGGATGCCGATAATGTGTCTTTGGACCACCCCCGCATCATCTGTGGCACGAACAAGACCATCGTCATGATCGCATGCACGACACATAGCTTGTGTCTTCATGCACCTTCTGCACAACCATTGATCCAGGACCCTCAAGGTCCCTTCTACGGCAAGAAATATATCAAGATCAACAGTGATTGTGTCCCGCAAAACAGACGCCCGATCATCACTGGAAAGATGCACCCTCTTAATATGAGAGATTAAATGCATAATCCCTTTGCTCCCTTTCCTTCCATCCGGACAACAATGGAAGTTCCAAAAAGGATATATCACTCCACTTGGATGATGGGATGCACATGAAATCTCTGTAGAGCAAGACCGCTATAACCCATGATGAGTAGGAGACGCGCGAGCACAAGGTAAAGGAGGAATATTTCCTTCAACCAAGTCAGGCAAAGCAGAGACCGTCCCAATGGGTGGATGAGTCATCTTCGAAGACGGTGAGGTCGGAGAAGGGATGGGTATGCTGGGAGTAGGACCTAAGGGCCAAGCATAAGAGCGAACGTCGAGAGCCGGCTGCGACACTGATAGGGGGCTCTGTAGAGCAGGGTTGGACTGTTGGTAGGGGTTAGGGCGATGCCAGGGCGTGTGGGGATCGGCGCTGGGGTTGGGGGCGCTGTTGGGGTTGTGGCTGGGGGGATCGAGGTCGGGGATGGGGGCGTTGTTGGGGTAGGGGCCGTTGGGGCTGGGGCTGGGGTGGATCGGGGTTGGCTGGTGGGGCTGGGACTTGGGCGGGCGGGTCGGGACGAGAGCTGGCAAGGGCTGGGGCGGGGGCGCTGGGGCAGGGAGGGTCGAGGTCAGGGTTAGGGTCGGGGGCGCTGGGGTGGGGCAGGTGGAGGTTGGGGGCGCTGGAGGTCAGGGGTGCGGGCGCTGGGGTGGGGGAGGTCGGGCGGGGGAGGTTAGGGGCGCTGGGGCGGGGCGGGTGGAGGGCGGGGCACGGGCGCTGGGGTGGGGGAGGTCGGGGCGCTGGAGGTTCTGTAATACTCAAAGAACCCGGGGCGAGGGAGATCGGGGGTGGGGGAGGTCGGGGGCGCGGGCGCTGGGGTGGGGGAGGTCAGGGGCGCGGGCGCTGGGGTGGGGCGGGGGAGGTCAGAGGCAACTGAAAAAAATTAACGACAAGGTCCGCGGGGTAAGACAGAGCAAGTTTACAAGGTCGAGGGAAGAATATTGATGTTTCAAAGGTTAAGAAGGTAATTTACAAAATTTATAAGGTTTGTAGTGTAAAAATCCTTAAATATATTGGTTACTTCTCCTATTTATTCCATCCCATGATCCCACCTCTCTCTCTCCATCTCTCTCTCTCTCTCCCTCTCTCTCAGGTGCAACAAAAGACATGCCCTTTGGATCATGAGGTGCATCGCAAGTGGGTGAAGCTGCCAGCATGATCTGATCTCCACAGATCTCAACTTGGAAGAAAGATCATGAAGATACAATCAGATCATGCTGCAGTTTCACCTGCTGGTCGAAGCACAAGGAGAAGCACCTGAAACTCTAATTACCACTCCTGCAGGTATTTCCATGTATTTATCTATAAACATAAATCTTCCTCTAAACACTCTTCCTAGATTTTTGTTCCTTATCATTCCTTCATCAGGGTTAGCTGATTCTCTGATTATTTTCGACTGGATTTGTGGGTTTTAATGCATTTCTCTTCTTGCTGCCTCCTGTCTCCTCAACTGGAAATTTCACACACATATATCTAAATAATCACACACACACACACACACACATATATATATATATATATATATATATATATATATATATATCGTCATATACTTATTAGTTTTCCCCTCAAAATGTAATATAAAATCATGAAAATCTAGAAGCTGTCTGGTATCCAATTCCCAGACAACAAACTGTCTTTGGTCAACTTCTGACATGGTAATGCCAGATACCACTGAATATATTTTTTTTGGATAATTCTTACCCTAAAGATTAAATGCTGAGATGGGTATCCTACAGCTACCATGCATTAGATTTAGGGGTATATGACCTGAAAATATCGAAAAAATGAACAGAAATTCCTTTTTCCCACGATTTGTATTGATTTAAATCCACTGAAATCCTACAGTTTCTCCCACCAAGACGTCGAGGCTCAGATCTGCAGCAACTGTTGCAGTAGATTGTTATTAAAATCAAGAAGCTTATCAGGAACAGCAAAGGCATATCGTGTTTATTTTAGTTAAGTCTCCATGCATGTGCCCATGTTTGTTTGCGTGTCCACTCATCATTAGATGCCTTGCTTTGTTTAATCGTGGATTACTTAGACATATGCTCCTCGGATATATTTATGTATGCCTTGAAAACTATTGTTGAGAATGACTTTAATCCTAACTCATTTAGAGGGATTCGTCTGTATGAGGGTGTTATATAATGCCCTAGAATCATGACTTCCTACTGTATCATCTTCTGTACCATTGTCCATACAAGAGAGACCCATCAATATCGTTACCGAGATAAAGCTTAGTGTTAAGGTATGAACATCATATTTAATGCGTTGTGATTGTTTCATGCTTGCTTGTTTGTTGTTTGTTTGTTCGGTGTTGTTTATTTCCTCTATGTGTTACAACTACTTAAATGTAGGGAGTATGGGTTGCATTGACATTTACATGTATAATTCTAGTATATATTATAAAGATTTTTTTTACACTTGTGCCCTTCTATGTACTTACAGTTATGGCCCTATCGTTTCTGTGACGACACTTGTGCCACTACCTTCTTGAACTATTAACAGTTATACCCCTTTGTTAGTTTGGTTGTCTATTCGAAATCGTGGTTTCACTACAACAAAATTGAGCTATAGTGACGGTTTTGAAAAAATCCGTCACTAAATTAGCCGTTGTTAAATATATAATGACGATATTATTCGTTGCGAAATGAGTTTACGTACTCAAAATTAGCAACGAATATCATATCTGTCGTTATATCATTAGCAACGGTCCACATAGCGACGCTTATCCGTTGCTATTTTTTAAAATATCAACTAATCGTCGCTATTTTTTTAGTTCAAAATTTAGCAACGATTAATTAAAATTTTGAAAATAGCAACGGATAAGCGTCACTATGTGGACCGTTGCTAATGATATAACGACAGATATGATATTCGTTGCTAATTAATTTTGAGTACGTAAACTCATTTCGCAACGAATAATATCGTCATTATATATTTAACAACGGCTAATTTAGTGACGGATTTTTTCAAAACCGTCACTATAACTCGTTTTTTTTGTAGTGTTTCTTCCAACAAATGTAATGTTAAGATATATTTAATAACATTTGTGCCCCCTCCTTCTTCACCTTCTTATCAACCATGTGCTTACCCTCCATCGATTTTTATGCATTGCCATCATCGTTTCCTTCAGGGGACGTCGATTGTGAGGCATTGCATGGGACATCAGGAGGATACTTTGTAAAAGGAACTTGTCCTTGTGGCTGAGATCGACGATGGCAAACAATGGTAGGCTAGCAAGATCAGTGGGGATCAAGTTCGATAAGTGGTTGTTGGAGAGGTTGAGCTAGCGTATCAAAGAGGGATTGAAGCAAGGAGAGGTCTGGCAGGATAAGTCGGGCCACTGGGGTTGTTGGAGGAGAGGTCGAGCAGGATGAGGTTCATGAGGTTGGGGAAGATCTCAGTGGACATTACACCATACAGGGAGTTGGAAGAGAGGAGTCGCTAGAACTGTTGGAAGGGGGTGGGACTAGCTAGGTGGAGATGCGTGGAGGGTGGTTGGGAGGCAGGACTAGGAAGAGGTGATAGGGAGGGGGCTCAGAGGCGGGGGTTGGGAGGAGGTGTGGCTGGCAACGATGAGGGCAAATGAAGAAGAAGAAAGATTAATAGAATGAACAACAAATAATCGCACGTGTATCCCCCTATTCTTTCCAATTATGCTTGTGACCATAAGTCCTTAACGTTTGTTTGGGTGGTGAATGGATGACATCTAATCTGAGGGACATAATTATTAAAAAAATGTATTTTTAATCTAAAGGTTGTGCGGTGAGTCCCGGATCGGGATATCACCCTCTTTCCCCTAAAAAAATTACTAAAAATATAGAAGCACGAGTAATATTGCAAAAAGGTAGGGTGTAATTGTAATTGCAGAATCTCGAAAGGATCAAGTGTTAAAATCCTATTATAAAACGTTGAAAGCTTTTCATGGAAGAGAGTATGTGTACGTATGAATTGATAAATACATACTCGATAATTGACTTTGGACATTTTAAGTGATTGCATTGGATATAAACTCAAGAAATACATAATAAAAAGATAGGAGAATATATTGCATAAATTGATTAGAGCAACGGATAATTTAGATATTTATTGTAATATCTTTCTGTAAATATAAAATAACAAATATTATTACTTGCACATTTATCTTTTATTGTAATTTGCAATAAATGTTATATTCAAGTGCTAAAGTTTTATATTATGACGATGATCCATTGGCTATTAAAATTTAATAGTAACTATTGCTAAATTAACGATGATCAGAAGAAAAATTAACGTTTATGATTTTTGTTGTAAAGTCAAAGAACCAATGAATGGATAATGCATATTGTTATATATTTAACTACAAAGTTACAATGAATATTAGATTATTTGTTATCATGAACCAATTTTCTTGTAGTGTGTGCTAGCAAGTAATCACAAAAATGCGATATTTGACATAAAAAATCCCTACATCTAGGGAAAAATCAGGATTTAGCCCTCCGACTAAATATAATTTATATGCATGCATGTTGAAATTAAATTTGAGCAAGTGCATAGATACTTCTTTGTCATGCCGTGTTCTTATAAAGCATAAAAATACAACACTATGAGCCTAAACTAATTGCAAGTAGAGCAAAGGATACACAGAAATAGTGTAGTTGATCTCGAGATTGGGAAGATTTGTTTGCTTCCTCTATCTTTTGTGGAAGCTCGTGAAGACCACAAAGAACCCCATGCTTTAGTCATTGCTTTCTTCCTCGAAAGAACACACTCAACATAAGATAAGGGGTAGTCAGGTGCGAAGCAATTGCTTGTGGGAGAGTGAAGCAAAAAGATGGGTTGTTCTATTCGCCGGGCGCCCATTTATTTGCAACTCAGAGAACATATACTAGAGTCTACAAGTACATACGATATTTCTTTTTAGTAAATTACTTGAAGCAAAATGCGATATGGTTAAGAGAGACAAGAGGAACACTTTCAGTCGATCATTGCATTTCGAAGTACATGTGATCGTCAGGTGAATAGATGAATGACAACATGCATGAAACACTTCTACTATACAATTATGAGAAGTGCAGTGCAAGAGATTCTTAGCTGAGCATGGACGGATATAAACAAAAAAAAGGACGGGATAGAGAAAATGGTAGTATGAAAGCTTCGCTAATAAGATGGACTTCGATCCCATTTCGCTTTGCAAGAGGTTTGGGTTTCATGTGGATTCTACATACCAAAATCATAATTAACCAAAACTAAGTTTCAAATCGAAGTAAGAAGCTTTCCCTAATTAGTTAAACCGTGGAATTGTTGATGTATCTCTTGATGTTAAATATACAACAACGAGTAATATTCACACAAAAGTCAATGATATATATACTTTGCAACCAATAACATATTCTATGTTTCAATATTACCAATAAACCATATGGTAACGACTACATGTTATCTTTCGCAGTATTTTCTCTTATAATCATTGCAAAAATTAGCAATGAAATGCACGGGTTTATAAAGATAAAAACAATAACAATTGTTTTATAAACTGACTCTAGCAACATAACTATGAGCAAGACATAAATCATTTTGAGTTAAAAATTTCGAGATTGTCCATTTTTTCCCAGGTTCAAACACACTTTCATCAAAAAGTTGATATCTCGAACCATCAAATCGATACACAAGTTAATATTTTGAAAAGCAATTCTGCATCTAGCCTTCCAGATTGACCATGATACAGTATCTGCCAGTAAGATAGGTTTTCAGGGTGAATGTTTGGATTTGAAAATTTTGATAAAGAAGTTTTTAAAGTCAGATATTGAGATCAAACTGTTGGAAATGTGGAGCCTGATCTGGTTTAGGATGTAACAGGCTTGGAGGAGAAGTTAACTTGGAGAACAAGTTACTTGAGGCACAAGTTAGCTTGGGGCACAAGTTAGCTTGGGGAACAAGTTATTCCTTTTGTATCTTCCACTCAACCCAGCCCTAAATCTATATAAGGGCGGCGCTTGTAACCTAAACGATATAGAAATAAAACCATCTCTCTGTGGCGGCCGTGGACGTAGGCATCTTGCCGAACCACGTAAATCTCATGTGTCTCGTGTGTGTTTGATCTTACCTATTCTTCCACCTCCTTCCCACCTCTAACAACTGGTATCAGAGTTCGGTTCGAGTGAAGTAGTGGGAGCGATGGCTTCAGAAGATGGAAAGGTGAAGATCAACCGGTTCGACGGAAAAGATTTTGGCTTCTGGAAGATGCAGATTGAAGACTATCTATATCAGAAAAAGTTGCATGAGCCCTTATCGGGTCAGAAGCCAAAAGCGATGAAGAAGGAAGATTGGGAGCTGCTAGATCGGCAAGCTCTGGGCGTGATTCGCCTGACGTTGGCGAGGAACGTGGCCTTCAACATCGTGAAGGAGAAAACCACAGCAGATCTGATGAACGCATTGTCCAATATGTATGAGAAGTCGTCCGCTTCTAACAAGGTACACTTGATGTGTCGTCTGTTTAACCTTAAAATGGTTGAAGGTGCCTCTGTTACAGATCATATAAATGAGTTAATGTTATTACAACTCAGTTAAGTTCTGTTGATATTGATTTTGATGATGAGGTGAAAGCCTTGATTCTACTATCTTCTTTGCCTGAAAGTTGGGTTGCGACGGTGACTGCAGTGAGTAGTTCGTCAGGTAAGGAAAAATTAAAGTTGAATGATGTTCGAGATTCAATTCTCAGTGAAGATATTTGCAGAAAAGAATTAGGGGAATGCTCGGATTCAGCTTTAAGTACAGAACGCAGAGGTAGAAGCAACAACAGAGGTCAAAATCAGAATAGAAGCAAATCGAGGGGTCGGAGCAACTCCAAACCAAGAATAGATCTCGCTTGCTGAAACTGCGGGAAGAAGGGTCATCTAAAGAAAGATTGCAGAGTGCCCCCGAAGAAAAAGAACTCGCGGCAAGGTGAGGGACTCCGCAAACGCAACAACAGAAGACATCCATGATGCGCTTATCCTAAGTGTTGATAGTCCGATCGAGTCTTGGATTTTGGACTCGGGAGCATCATTCCATTCTACCCCGTGCAAGGAGCTTATGCAGAACTACTCAGCTGGAAAGTTCGGTAAGGTTTATCTTGATGATGATGAACCTCTGGATATTGTGGGTAAAGGTGATGTTCATATTAGGACTACTAATGGTACTTTGTGGAAGCTGCAAAATGTTAGACATATTCCTGGTCTGAAAAGAAATTTGATTTCTATTGGTCAGTTGGATAGTGCAGGGCACTCAACGCTATTTGGTGGTGGAGGCTGGAAAATCACCAGTGGTGCCATGGTGATAGCGAAAGGTACGAAGATGGGAACCCTCTACATGACCTCTACTCAAAAGGATGTGGTGGCAGTGACAAGCTGCAACGAAGACTCCGTCTTATGGCACAACAGGCTCGGGCATATCAATGAGAAAGGAATGAAGGTGCTTGCAAAGCAAGGTAAGTTCCCCTAATCTGAGATCAGTGGATATTGGTCTTTGTGAAGATTTTGTTCTTGGTAAGCAGAAACGGGTCAGTTTCTAAAAAACTGGAAGAGCACCGAAGGCTGAGAAATTAGAGCTGATTCATACTGATGTATGGGGTCCAGCTCCTGTCCCATCTCTTGGGGGATCTCAGTATTACGTCACTTTCATTGATGATTCTTCACGGAAGGTATGGGTTTACTTTATTAAACAAAAGTCTGATGTGTTTTCATGTTTTAAAAGATGGAAAGCAGAAGTAGAAAACCAAACTGGCTTAAAGATCAAGACATTGCAGTCTGACAATGGTGGTGAATATGACTCAAAGGCGTTCAAAGACTTCTGCGCAAAGAATGGGATCAGGATGATCAGAACCATTCCAGGGACACCACAACAAAATGGTATTGTTGAAAGGATGAACAGAACATTGAATGAGCGCGCAAGGAGCATGAGGTTGCACGCTGGCCTACCTAAGGCATTCTGGGTTGATGCAGTCAACACTGCAGCATACCTGATCAACAGAGGTCCATCAGTACCGTTGGATCTGAAGATACGTGAAGAGGTATGGTCCGGAAAGGATGTAAGTTTTGCACATTTAAGAACATTTGGTTGTCTTGCTTATGTGCATGTTGATTCTGATGCTAGAGATAAACTTGATGCCAAGGGCAAAAAGTGTTTTTTCATTGGATATGGCTCTGATTCAATCAACCTGTGGCAGCAGACAGACCAAGCACAAGATACCACCTGATGAGACGAGAAAGAGGCTTACTGAGTGAGCAAGCGGGGAGACCTCAATCCCGGAAAAAATGTGGTAGACTTGGGCAATGAAAAAAGCGAGCCCAACTAGATATAAGCTTCCTAGCCTCTCTTATTTTGGTTACCGTTTCTGGGATGATCAAGATAGGAAAATTATTAGAGCAAGGAATGTTATTTTCAATGAAAAAATAATGTTCAAGGACAGGTTTGGAGCAGAACCTGATGATGCAGAATTGCAGACCAACACTGGCAATCAAGTTGAGTTGGAAGGAATAACTGAAGATGATCTAGCACACAGAACAGAATAAGGCCAAGCTGTAGATGAAACAGTGTTGAGGAGGTCCAATAGAACACCAAAACCCAATCGCTGGTACTCTCCTTCTTTACTTACTTGCTGCTGACCGGTGAAGGTGAACCTGAGGATTTCCATGAAGCAATGAATATGGAAGATTCGGTCAAGTGGGAGCTAGCAATGGAAGATGATATGGACTCATTATAGAAGAATGAGACATGGGAGCTAACTCATCTGCCAGAAGGAAAAAGGGCGCATCAAAACAAATGGGTGTATCGAGTCAAGGAAGAACTCGATGGAGGCAAAAGATATAAAGCCAGATTAGTGGTGAAAGGATTCCAACAGAAGGAAGGTATTGATTTTACTGAAATTTTCTCTCCTGTTGTTAAGTTAACCACAATCAGATTGGTGTTAAGCATAGTTGCAGCCGAGGACCTACATCTAGAGCAGTTAGATGTGAAAACAGCTTTCCTCCATGGTGATTTGGAGGAGGATATCTACATGCTCCAACCAGAAGGGTTCAAAGTTCATGGAAAAGAGAACCTAGTATGCAAGCTGAAGAAAAGCTTGTATGGCTTGAAGCAGGCTCCAAGGCAATGGTATAAAAAGTTTGATGGTTTCATGTGCAGAAATGGTTTCACTAGATGTGAGATGGACCATTGTTGTTACTTCAAGAGGTTTGATGACTACTATATCATTCTACTGTTATATGTAGATGATATGCTTGTTGCAGGATCTAATATGTAGGAGATAAACAAACTGAAACAACAATTGGCTAGGGAATTCTCGATGAAGGATTTGGGTGCTGCAAAGCAAATCCTTGGAAAGAGGATCAATCGGGATAAAAGAGAAGGGACTCTCAAGTTATCCCAAGAGCAATACATCGAGAAAGTGCTGAGCAGATTCAAGATGACATATGCAAAGTCTCAGAGCACTCCTATGGCTAGCCACATCAAGATCTCAAAGGAGCAGTCACCAACAACTGAAGAAGGAAAGCACCACATGTCAAAGGTGCCATATGCCTCAGTCGTTGGGAGTCTGATGTACGCCATGGTGTGTACAAGACCGGATATAGCTCATGCAGTGGGAGTCGTGAGCAGATATATGGCAAACCCAGGAAAGCAACATTGGGAAGCGGTTAAGTGGATCTTCAGATATCTAAGGGGTACTTCAGGTATGGCACTTTGCTTCAAGAAAAATGATGTTATTTTACAAGGGTTTACTGATGCAGATCTAGGCGGTGATGTCGATGGCCGAAAAAGCACCACAGGATATGTTTACACACTGGGTGGTACTGCTGTGAGCTGGATGTCCCGATTACAGAAAGTTGTTGCACTTTCAACCACAGAAGTTGAGTACATTGCTATCTCTGAAGCAAGCAAAGAGATGATATGGTTGAAGAATTTTCTGAAAGAACTAGGGCAGAAACAAGAAAGTAGTGAGTTGTTCAGTGACAGTCAGAGTGCAATACACCTTGCGAAGAATCCAGTATTTCATGCAAGAACGAAGCACATTCAACTTAAGTATCACTACATCCGTGGGCTGATCGAGGATGAGACTCTATGTCTAAAGAAGATTTTAGGATCCAAGAATCCAGCAGACATGTTCACGAAGGTTGTCACCGTTGAGAAATTGAGGCTATGTATAGCCTCAATTGGCCTCCATGATTAGAGATGAGGAGGCGTCGCCACAGAGATTCATCATGATGATGCAAAAGGAGGTTACATGAAGATGTTGATGAAGATCAGTCTCCAAGTGGGAGATTGTTGGAAATGTGGAGCCTGATCCAGTTTAGGATGTAACAGGATTGGAGGAGAAGTTAACTTGGAGGACAAGTTAACTTGGAGGACAAGTTACTTGGGGCACAAGTTAGCTTGGGACACAAGTTAGCTTGGGGAACAAGTTATTCCTTTTGTATCTTCCACTCAACCCAGCCCTAAATCTATATAAGGGCGGCACTTGTAACCTAAACGATATAGAAATAAAACCATCTCTCTGTGGCGGCTGTGGACGTAGGCATCTTGCCGAACCACGTAAATCTCATGTGTCTCGTGTGTGTTTGATCTTACCTATTCTTCCACCTCCTTCCCACCCCTAACACAAACTTCTTTTTTCTACAAAAGAAACATTTTTGAAACATGCCATCTGTTCAATTGCCAAAAAGATGCATAATATTTTCGGCAGTGTTATCACACAAATGGCATCTGTTGACATTAGAGATATTGAAAGGATGTAAATAATCTCGGGTGATTATTTTGTTGTGTGATAGCACTTCCTTGAGTTCTATTTTCCTATATTCAGGAAAAAAATGAGTAGGTCATCTGCGAAATACATATTTGTGATCTGAGTTTCCATACTTTATAGAATCCTCTATGTGTCATCTGCGAACTACATAGTTTGTCAAGTACCATACTATAACTCTTTAAACTGCACCCAATATTTTGTGAGTTTTTTCTTGTGATACTAATTTGGTTGTTTCTCCTAGAGTTGCTATATAATCGAATTGAATTGGAATGAAATGAATGAAACTATGCTTGCGTTTGGTTCGATAAGAAAATTTGAAGATCTGAATTCAAGTTTGGTTTGTTATAGGTTCATTAGCATGCATATGCTTGAATTCGAAAAAGTTAGTTCAAAACTAGAGTTCGATAATATTGCTTGGTGGTCTGAGATGCATTTATAAATATGAGAAATGATTCAAAAATGAATTAATAGAAAGATCACTTTTTATCATGATAATATCAATAACCAAAGACTTCTTATAGTGTGTACACATATATAATAAATATTTTTTGATAAATGACCGCATTCCATTCATCGAAATAAAAGTTTGTGACTGAAAGACAAGCCCAACCACATGGGCTAGAAGCATGCACAACAGAAAAATAAAGCAACAACAACAAAAAAACAGAATCCTCCTATGTCCTTGGCATTTAGTACAACCAACGAATACCGCAAGAGCAATATCTTTGAAACCGGATCTGACTGACCGATTCAATCGGTTCGACCGATGAACCGGGCCTGGACGTGTCTGGTTAGTTGGTTCTTGCCTGTTCGGTTGAAATTTTAAATTTTAAACAACCCATCCGACTCAAACTATTATTTCTAACCTGGTTTAATCAGGTTCAATCAAAGTTGAACCGCATTTAATTTTTAATTTATTTAAAAACAGTTCTTCAGTAGGAGTTGAATCAATGACCTTTGGTTACCAATTTCAAACTTCTAACCAATTACTTTAACATAACCTCTTGCATGTAGTGGATATTAAATATTATTAAACTACTGTTACATTTTAAAGCAATTAGTCCAAATAATATATATATATATATATATATATAATGAGATGTATGCCATTTGATGGTGCATATAAAAAAATATTTTATGTGTAGTGTGAAATATATACATTGTATAGTGTAAAACATATACATTATCTATATATTTTATTTATGGGGAAGAGATTCTCGGCGGGTCGAATGGTTTGTTGAGAGGAAGGGGGCAACGACGAGGAAGAAGCGAGGAAGGAGGGTGGTAGAGCCATCAACTGAGATGAGCTCGGGTGTACATAAACCAACTGCAGAAGTAATAGAGTCAGCATCTCTTATTGGATTTCCAAGTTACTTTAGCTTGCTAGACAGAAAATTTGCAAAGTCGGAGGGTTGTAGCCCTTTTGAAGAAGAAAAAAGAGTTGTCTCTATGAAGGTGTTATCTTGGAATGTGAGGGGTTTGGGCCTCCCTGAGAAACGGCTCGAAGTCAGAAATCTTACTATTAAAGCTCATGCAGATGTGATGTTTCTGCAAGAGACGAAAGTGTCAAGAGAAGGAGATGCTTTGTGGCGAGACCTGAGGGTGGGGAGACTTTTGAGTTTGCCGAGGTGGAGGCCCATGGGGCGGCAGGTGGCCTCCTTATGGGCTGGAAGAAGGCAGTGTTCGAGAAAGTGGGAGAGCAACGTTCTCTATTCTCGATCTCGGTGTGCTTGAGGCGCCATCGTGATGGGATTTGCTTTATGGTGACAAATGTGTATGGTCCTACTAGGAGTGACCATGGTTCACTGATGAATCCATGTTTCATCATCTTTATTCTATCATTTTGGCCTTAAAAACCCTAGTAAATGCGTGTAAATAGGCTTAATATAGGTATTTTAGCATTCATGCATATGTATGTAAATATTGTATAAAATGCGGTTTTTAAAGCCAAAATTATAGAATAAAGAAAAGAAAAGAAAAAGAATAAAATATTGTAAATATTTTATGACCCGAAACCCTGAGACCTAGGCATCTTGATGAATAGGTCGACAAGGAATAAAGTAGGGGGAGATAAGGTCAAAAACACAGATAAAATACCTATACATTTTATTTATTCTTTATTCATTTTGGGACCTATTTTTGGTTCCACTTTTTATACTTCAAATAAAGAAACTTTGAACATGAAAGTTGTAGATAATTTCATAAAGAAAAATACAAAATTAATTTCACAGAAAAAGAATGCACAGATAAAAAGTTATGGTCTGAATAAAAATCCAGAATGCCAACTTCCCAGACCCGTATCTCACAAATAAAAACTCCAAATGCAGTGTACTCACCTTTAATTGTATATAGAAGAAAATAATCTATCCAATGGTGGTGGTTTCGCATTTGGCGGAGCTACGGTTTGGAAGTTGACTTTTGGACCCATATTGTATACTTGTACATATTAAAATATTCAATTTATTCTTTATTTATTATTTTTATAATTTTATATTTTTATAATGTTGTAAATAATACTTATAATAAGTATGTGTATTAAAATCAGAATAAAAACATAAATAAAATACAAATAAAAATAGTTGTATATTTTCAATACATAGGAACATTACCTATATACATACCTATATAAAACATACTTGTATTTTATTAAATATACAAAACATATCAGAAAAATAAAATAAAAATATATTTGTGTAAATAAAAGTATTCTATAATTTTATAAAATACTAAATAAAAATAATAAAAATAAAATACCTAAATAAAAATAAAATACTTAAATATATAGATATAGATACCTATAGGGGTATAAATGCAAACTTGTAAAAATATACTTCATAAAAATAAATAAAAATCATAATAAAATAACTTATAAAAAAATAAACATTTTTCATTTTATAATTAAAAATCAATAAAACCATTTCCTATTTTTAAATGAATTAATAAAATCTTTTTTGCAGGTTTTTCCTGGTTGGTCCACGTGGACCAACCAGGAGGCTCTGACAGTTGACCTCGGGTCAACTGTCTGAGCCAGCTCCTGTTCATGTCAGATGTTGGGTTTTTCGCCCACTTTCGCCCTTTTTTCGAGGCCTCTCCATTCACCATTTGGGGTCGAAGTCTTCACGAGAGTTGATCACCTATCATCCAGCTACCACGCCCACCTATCACATTGGGGAATGGATGCAAGATTCGCAAGATACGCCTCGTTGAATGTCGCGCCTCGACCATCTTTCAAAACAGCCCCCTTTTCTCCATTTGCTCCTTGAACCGGATTTGGGCGCCAATAGCTTCCAGGTGAGGGTCGAGGGCAAGCTCTGGTGACAGGAGATTCCTCCCCCATCTCAGTCGAGGTGCGGCGAGCCCCAAACGCCGCGTTCCAACCATCTCCGGCAGCCTCGCCGCCGTGAGGTCCAATCTCTGGTTTCTACACCATCGAGGTCGTTTTTCCTTGTTTTTCTTTGCTTAATGCGTAGCTGTAGCCCTTAGCTTTGTTTCCACAAAATTATCTGCGCATTAAATCAACTTATTCGCTTCGATCCCATCGTCGAACACCTCGCCGGAGCTCTTGATCTCCGGCGACCACCTCCACCACTCCCCACTCCGGTTAAACTCGCCAATAAAGGACAAGTTTCCTGCCCATTTGCGCTGCCGTTCTCTACTCTTCTTTGCAGGGCTTGAAGGAGGCATCTGAGCCTCAAGGAGCACCAAGAATCAGCCCCAGGTCGCCTGGAGCTTCATCGAGCGCCGGAGGCCATTCGTGGATCCTCGGCCCCATCTACGGCACCTAGGGGCATCACCACCGCTGCAGGAGCTGATTGAGGTCGTCGGGGAGGCGCCAGGTGCGCGAGAGCTCGAGCTTCGGCGACTCCAAACTCGCCCAGTTCGAGTTCTTCGCGTGTTCTTCCAGAGCCATCCGTAGCCGTTGGATCCTCCCCCGTTCTTCCTGAGGAGCAGCGCACGTTGGATCTTGCGCGTCCAGAGCCGTCCATCACTCGCCATCTTCTGATCTGGGCCGCACAATCGAAGCGGCATCGTGGCATAGGCGCACGCCACGTGTCTAAGTGAACTCCCATCAGCCGTCCGATCGCCCTTAGTGTTGGGGTATTTTGCTATTAACTCCTCACTCATTTTGTATTTCATATTAGGCCGTAAACTTTCGTCGGCAACTAATTATGTTTTGTAATAATTACCAGTAGGCCCCCAACTTTTCTTTATTTGCAACGAGGTCCTTGCCAGGTCACGTGCACAGTGCGCGTGACCTTGGCATTTTTGCAGGTCCACCCTGGCTACTTTTTGAATTTGCGCTTGGTCCTGAGAATATTTTATTCAGTGTTTATTTTTGTGGCAAAATTGCAGCCGTGTCCTCATCTTTTCAGATATTTGCATAAAGGTCCCTGCCAGGCCTTGACATTTTTGTATGTTTGTTGTATTTATTTGAATGATCATTTTAACTCCAAAAATTCCACAAAAATAGACTTAAGTCCCTGGACACTTGTACTTTAACGCCACATATTTAGTTTTTGATTTTATCTTATTTTTATATTTATTAAAAATCAAAAACTCCCTTTTTGTGTACTGTCTACCTTAGAAAATACCAAAAAAATAGTAAAACACCCCCAAAAATTCCCAAAAATTCACATAGTGTCTATTTTATCCTATTTTAGTGTCAGTCCAAAAATCATTAAAAATTTCAAAAGAAAAACACAAAAAATCTAAAAACACTTAAAAGCTTCAAAAAAATATATAAAATAGTAGAAAAATCCAAAAAAATATAAACTCAGCTTCTGTTTATCCCTTATTTTGTTCTTTTTATTAGAAAAATAGTGTGAAAATTTTGAGCTACTGTTTGATATTTTTAAATCTCATTTTTTAACACAGCCAGCCCTATTTCCACTGTTTAGCCCTATTTCAGTTTTTAAAAAATATCAAAAACAACTTGAAAAACCCTCAAAAATCACAAAAACAGTAGAAAACCTTAAAAATACCAAAAACATTTTATTTCTGAATTTTTGAGCATTTTTGTGCAATTTTTATAAATCTTTTAGCTTGCCTTTTATTACATTGTCCTTATTTTCCAATATTGAAAAAGATAAAAAATATATAATATAAAATATAAAAATCAGAAAATCAAAAATCAAAATACAAAATTAAAAATAAAAAAAATAAAAATTAAAAACCCACAAAAATTGTAGTTGCTTGCTTGCTTAGTGTAGACACATCACACACTCATACACTTGCATTCACTTGCTTGAGCTACACTGTTTGTTCCCTGTGTTCGAATTCTCTGCATACTTGACACTATACACCATTTGTGCAGAGTTAAAAATAAATTTTAACTCCACATTGTTTCTAATTTGTTGATCTTAGTGTGGGTTAATTGTTGATCAAATACGGATTTCATTTGAGAGTCGCAACAGCGACGGTTATCTCCGCCTTGTGTGAGATACCAATTTAGACCCTCGTGAGATTCGTGTTTATCAAATGGCGCCGTTGCCGGGGAGCAACAGCGCGTAGTTCGAGTTTTTGTTTTGTGTTGTGATTATTTGTCTACATTTGCGGCTTTTATTTCTACTTGTTTTATTTTCTTTATTTTTGATATTTCTTGTTTGAATTGTCTAACCTCTCTCTTGTTTGACTTCTTGCGAGGAACGCGGATCGAGGGAGGAGCTCTATTCCAGGAGCCCCTACGCACCCACGTGAGGCGACTAGACTTTGCACGAAGGCGAGCTAGGAGAGAATTTTGAAGACAGTTCTAGTTCTTTATTCTCTTGTATTTATTTTGTAATTCGTAGTGAGAGAGAGACCATTAATTGTAATAATACAGGTACCTCCGGACACTTGGACTTTTGAGCCTAATTTCCAAGTGATTGTTCACTTGGGGGCTCTCGTGGTTTTGTCAGCTTTTCTTCGCATTCTTTTATTTTGTTTTGTTTTCCGATTTTATTTCTTTTGTGTGATTGAGCCCCTAGTTCTAGGATTGCTTGCGATAGATTAGGTCCAAACACATTAATCACCCTTGCATGTGCCTATAGTTTCGTTTTGGACTTAGTCAAATTCTAAACAGTTGATCATCACCTTCAACCCGTCGCGCCGCGAGCTCTCCCCGCAAAGCGCTTTCTCCTACCCTCAATTCTGCTGAGCATCCTTGCATGTAGAGTGCTGGAGTCAAGGTGAGCCTAGACCGGACTCCAGGGTTGAGGATTGGTGGTCAGCTTGTGGTTCTTCACGATAATAGCAATTTCTGAAACTTAGGGCGATTTCATCGGCTTGCATTTGCATATAGATAGGTTTCAATTCTGCTGAGCATCCTTGCATGTAGAGTGCTGGAGGCAAGGTGAGCATTTACGCTTTAGCATCCATCATTGATTTGACGCTTGCATTGCTTTTCCGACTCTACCTCTGATTTTGCCAACCTAGGATCTTAAAGGAATTGAATCCTCGTTAGGATCGTGCATTCTCACTAAAAATCCAAAAAAGTGATAATCCATAAAATTGGGACTGTTAATTTTACTTGACCCTAAAACCGATCAAAAAGAAACATCTTGTATTGGGGCGAGTAATCCCCTCATTGTCTTCGCTTTTATTTGCTCGCACACACACTAAGGTTAGTGCCCAAATCCCATTTAAGCCCCCTAAGTGTTTGCGCAATCTTTGACTTCTCACCTAACTCTAAAACAGACAAGATTAAAAGACCGCATTTTGCGGTCTCTACCGAGTTGAGTAGGTGAATTGAGGGTTTGTCTTATTTTGATTTTTGTCTGTGATTGTTGTGTGTGTTCTAGATCTCCTCTGCGCATTTGCGCCTTTTTTCTTCACTCTCTTGACTTGACTTTCGTGCTCCCCCGAATCACTTCCTTTTGTTTTCGAGATGGACCCCTGGAGTGCATTCTATCCGGACTTTGCGGACCCCTCGCTCGCTCCAGCCGGTCCACCTCCCTTTTATCAGGAGGATCCTCCTCCTATTTTTTTCTGATTTTTGTACATACCCACCTCAGCCACAGTATCACGACTCGGACTTTTACCCACCTCCATCCCCACATGTATATTATCCGCCTCCACGTCCACATCCACCCGAGTCTGACCTGTTGGAGTCACCTCCCACGACCTCCATGAGTGCTGTCATGAACCTAATGCTAGAGCACATCAATTTGATGAAGGAAAATCTTGACACTTTGAGAGAATATCGGACTAGTGCTCTTTTCATCGAGGATACAACTTTACTTGTGAAGAATCATGGGAGCTTGCAATCGCCCAAAATACAAAAAAATGAGAAAAATTCAAAAATCCAAAAAGATTTCGGGAGACACTTGGTTGATCAAGATTTTGAGGAGAGAGTCCACTTGCCAGAACCTTGGACCACACAACCATTCACATCCAGTCCCACCTTTGACCCCGAGGATGCCGCTGTACAGACTGCTCTTGACATGCCTCGTGTATATGCTGATTCCGACTCCCTCCCTTGTATGGAGGAAGTCCAAAAATTCAAAAAAATGTTATCTGAACCCGAAGTGGTGGCTGCCATTCATGAGATTATCCGTGCTCCACTTCAGCAGGCCATGACCCAATTATCTGCTCCTCTTCCCAAGAAGAGAAAGCGGAGGAGCAGATCTGAGCGTCACATTCTGACCATGGCCACTGCCCTCGCCATCACACACCGTTGATGAATCCACGTTTCATCATCTTTATTCTATCATTTTGGCCTCAAAAACCCTAGTAAATGCGTGTAAATAGAGCTAATTCATGCATTTTAGCATTCATGTATATGTGTATAAATATTGTATAAAATGCGGTTTTTAGTGCCAAAATAATAGAATAAAGAAAAGAAAAGAAAAAGAATAAAATATTGTAAATATTTTATGACCCGAAACCCCGAGACCTAGGCATCTTGATGAATAGGTCGACAAGGAATAAAGTAGGGGGAGATAAGGGCCAAAATACAGATAAAATACCTATACATTCTATTCATTCTTTATTCATTTTGGGACCTATTTTTGGTTCCACTTTTTATTCATCAAATAAAGAAACTTTGTACATGAAAGTTGTAGATGATTTAATAAAGAAAAATACAAAATTGATTTCACAGAAAAATAATGTACAGATAAAAAGTTATGGTCTGAATAAAAATCCAGAATGCCAACTTCCCAGACCCGTATCTCACAAACGGAAACTCCAAATGCAGCGTACTCACCTTTAATTGTATATAGAAGAAAATAAGCTAATTAATGGCGGTGGTTTCGCATTTGGCGGAGCTACGGTTTGAAAGTTGACTTTTGGACCCCTATTGTACCTTGTACATATTAAAATATTCAATTTATTATTTGTTTATTATTTATATAATTTTATATTTTTATAATGTTGTAAATAATACTTATAATAATTATGTACATTAAAATCAGAATAAAAACATAAATAAAATACAAATAAAAATACTTGTATATATTATAATACATAGGTAA